>JAVBJF010000300.1:0-457127 GCA_033439095.1 Pseudococcus viburni | reverse complement strand
TCAAATGCTGTTTTCCCAAATGGAATTTGAGCTGCATGAACGCTACCGTACGGCGATGCTGAAAAATTGTCTCAACGTCGGTATGCGTAAACGCATCTCAAATTCCATTAGGAAATACAGCATATTTGAGAGGCGTACACGCTAACGTTCGGCATACGAAACGCAAGCAGAACTCATGCGAGATGCTGAAAAATTGTCTCAACGTCAGTATGCGTAAACGCATCTCAAATTCCATTAGGAAGGCTATTTAATAGCACGAATAAATGTGTTGTAAGAAATATTACATTTATAAACTTACTCGTTAATTATTTCCGGCGACATTTTACATCGAATTCTAATAAATTTTAATAAACTACTCAAAACCGACGCTACGACGCCATGAGTTGAGTAATGCATAAAGAATTGAAAAGAAGTGACTAATAAAATGGCCGTTCATGATGAAAAAGCCGAATGAAAATAATTTCACAGATCAATGATCACGTGATTGGTTTTTTACATTTCCCCTTGCCTATTTCCATTACCTACTTATTTATTTTTTTTTTTTAATTTTATTCGTTTTTTTGAAAAGTTTCTTCAAATTAAGTATTTTAAATTCTCTATGAGCGTTGTTTTTATAGATTACAATAATATAATTATTATTTCAATTGAAACAATCGATTATATATATTTTTCATTTTTTCTTAAAAATCTGTAAAAATCATAATTCATAAATGCAAAAGATCACGATAACTGGTACATGTCATTGAACCAAAAATTATTTTGTGATATTCGGATTTCGGATCACTTCGGATACCATCGGAATAACTTCGTTCAACTTGTTTTTTACGGTTAAGCGCGTTAAGCGGTCAAAATTTTAATTTTTTAATTTTTTTACAATCGATCGTGTTTTTTGTTCTCTTGTCAAAATTTTCCGGCACTAGGACATTGAACCCACAAGTCAAATGACCACTACTGTCAATTGACCCACACAACTAATTTTTCACCGAAAAAACGTCAAATGACCAACAATTATTTTTTTGTAAGGTCAAACAACCACCGTGACATTGAACCACTCAAAAAATTATGTCAGTTAACCACCCAGTCGTACGACCCCCCAGTTCCTCAAAATAATAAAACGTCAATTGACCACCATTGAAAAAAGTAATATGACAAATAACCCACAGTGTTGATTTTGAAGTGTCAAATGACCTCCACGTAATTTCAACAACAATTTTATTTAGGTCAAATAACCCACACGACTTTCAACCTGCAAAGAAAAATGAAGAATGGGGCAAAAGTGAAACGTCAATAGACCCACATCCCTGATTTCTGTATGACAAATAACCCACAGGTTTAAAAATGAAACGTCAATTAACCACCACAAAAGCCCTATATTGTGGTGGTTATTTGACGCCTCATTTTTCAACCTGTGGGTTATTTGTCATACAGAAATCAGGGATGTGGGTCTATTGACGTTTCACTTTTGCCTCATTCTTCATTTTTCTTCGTGGGTTGAAAGTCGTGTGGGTTATTTGACCTAAATAAAATTGTTGTTGAAATTACGTGGAGGTTATTTGACGCTTCAAAATCAACACTGTGGGTTATTTGTAGAACCGCACGCCGCCGAGCCCGCGCCGCCGCCGCCGGTGAAATGTGGACGCCGCCGCTTTGAGCCAAATTACTCGGCGCGCCGCTGGCCGCCGCCGCCGATGAAAATCGGCGGCGTCAGTTCGGCGTGGAGTTTTTTTTACTTTTTTTATTACAAAAATATGAAAAAATACATTATTTCGCTCTTATATCAAGCAATATTCTTCAAAAAATTTCGCCCTCGCTTCGCTCGGGTAGTATTTTCATCATTTTATTCTGAAAATTGATGATTTTTTATTGATTTTTCAGTCAAAAATCACTGATTTCTCAAATAATCCCCAATTTGTTTAGAAAAATCAATAATTCTGACTGAAAGATCTGTAAAAAAAATGACTGATTTGAAATTTGACCCCTTGACCCAATTTTTTTTGATAGGAAATACCGTTTGAAGTTTGATCAGCATATTTTTTCGGGCAGATCACGAAAAAAATGGTAAAAAATTCCATCACTAAAAGATTTCTCTCAATCTTTTTTTTTTTTGTTTGTTGTTGCACATTTCGTTTACAATTTTCATAACTTTTGACACTTGAAGTCGATCTTCTAAGGAAAAGAAGGATTCTATAAAAATGAATAGAACATCAATTGAAGAGCCAAAAATTTCCTTTTTGTCGAGCTCGATTATCTAGCTTCTTCTTGAATAAGAAAAGATAACTTTTCGAGCTATTTTAATTGAAAGTTTAAAATTCAACTTTTTTTATATAAATCTGAAAAACTAAGCCTCACAAGAGAAAACCAATTCGATTAATGGGGGAAAAAAATTACGTTCTACCATGTATTATGCTCTACTTTTTTAAAAAGAGATTTGATTTTTCCCAGAAAATTTACTTTAAATGTCAAAGTTAGGTACTTCAAAAAATGTAAAACAAAGTCAAAAAATGTTGAAAAAATTTTCGGTGATGGAATTTTTTATTATTCCTTGCATGATCAGCGCGAGAAGTTCCATAAAAATCACTCATTACATTTCAAACAGCATTTTAAAAGTTTGAAAATTATGGCCTGAGACAAAGAACCGCATGGCGCCGCTCCTGCGCCGCCGCCGCCGATAAAATGCAGACGCCGCCGCTTTGAGCCCAAATATTCGGCGCGCCGCCGGCCGCCGAAGAAAAAAACCCCAAACGCCGCCGCCGAGAAAAAGACCGTCGGCGTGCGGTTCTAGTTATTTGTCATATTGCTTTTTTCAATGGTGGTCAATTGACGTTTTATTATTTCAAGAAATTTGGGGGTCTGACGACGTGGTGGTCAACTGACGTACTTTTTTGAGTGGTTTAATGTGGGGGTGGTTGTTTGACGTCACCAAAAAATTATTGTTGGTCATTTGACGTTTTTTTGGTGAAAAATTAGTTGTGTGGGTCAATTGACAGTAGTGGTCATTTGACTTGTGGGTTCAATGTCCTAGTGCCGAAATGGCGGCAACTGCGAAAAATAAATTTCAAGCTTGTAAAAAAATATTACGATTTAGATTTTTTTACTAGTAATTTAATAATTTTGTCAAGAAAAAAATCAAAAATTATTAGGGAAAATTTGGCAATCTAAAAAAGCAATATAGTCACGAAGATGAAATCGTCGCCACTCTGTACCGAAAGCTTGACCAAGTACCGACAGGGACGAATCACCCGCAAAGCCTAAACAACACGTATTACAAGCTCGAAGGAATCCTCGCCGCATTAATCACTCACGGTCAAGACCTGGACAAGTATCCACTATTACGCGACTCGGTCTACGCCAAGTATCCGCTCGGAGTGGTCCAGCAAATTTGTGTCGACGAACGGCTACCAATCAGCGATCTCCAAGCGAAGATAATTAAACTTACCCAATTTCGGCTGAAATTGGACGCTGCAAAATCGAAGACAACGACTCAGCAGAATCCACCACGACAACAGTACGCCGTCACCGCATCACTGACTGCAACAAAGACTGAAAAGCAGCCAAATCGTGCAGCGCCGCCAAAAAATGAAGCTCAACAGCGCCAACCTCCGCCGTGTGCATTCTGCGGACAAATACACTACTCAGCTTCATGTCCAACATATATGACCCTGGAAGCAAGAAAAGCACAAATGAAAGATCGGTGCTACATTTGCTTGAAGACCAATCATGTAACCGCGAATTGCAAAAGGCAATTTATGTGCCATTTTTGCAAAGCTCAAAATGCTCATCATTCGTCGTTATGCGCGCAGCAATTCGGAAAAGCGCCGGAAGCCGGAGCAGCATCAAAGGCGCCAGAAAAGCCGCCAGTAACGAGTACCGTGAACGATAGCAAAGCCTCTTTCTTTGTACGTAAATACAAAGGGGCTCATATCACGGCGCAAGTGACGATAGAAAACGTAGAAACGAATCGACGATTCAAGATACGAGCCCTGTTCGATAACGGATTGAACGAGAGCTATATTGCCGAATCAGCAGCGCGAAGAATGGGACTGAAACTGACGAACCAAAGGAGCGTACCAGTTACAGTCTTCCTTAAGTCACAACCAATCACGCTAGCGACAGCAACGACAATGTTTGTTCTCACGAATAATGACGACTTCAGAGCGAATATCGTAGCTGACACGTCGCCGGCGATACCACAAACTGTACAATTATTCGACTACAAAGCCTTTAAGGACACGTACCTAAGACATGCCGGAAAAAAGTTTATCGATCAAGTGGTCAGCTCGCCAATAGAAATGCTCATCGGAAGCGACTACTACTACGATATCATCGAGGAAAAGGTAGCGGTCGACGAGGGGCTATACCTAAATGCCACAAAATTTGGCTGGATGCTGGTAGGTAGGCAATCGTGCTATACACACGAACACGCCACCTATTTTCAGCTATCGCCAGTAGACGCGATCAACGAGCTTTGCAGCTTGGAGTCGTTGGGTATAACCGAAATGCCGATTTCGCGAATCGAAGAAGAAGAACGCGCACTTCAGCAGTTCTACGCCAATCTGCGATTTGTAGATAACCACTATGAAATACGATGGCTGTGGAAACGTTATCCACCGGATTTGCCAAGTAATTACAGCCTTGTGATAGGCAGGCTGCGCTCGATGCACAAGAAGCTAACCAAACAGATGTTTCGAGAATATAACGATATCCTCAAAAACCAGATACAAAAAGGCATCATCGAAGACGTGCCACCGAATGAAATCGCGGACGTGAAGTATTTTCTACCTCACCACGTCGTAGAGATGCCGGGCAAATCAACTTCCTCGCGAGTAGTCTACGCTATGGCGGCCGAGCGAAAACCGCCAAAATGAAATGCATAAATGACAAAATTTATAAGGGAATAAACCTACTCGCTGACGGCGCAAAAATCATCATCAGGTTCAGGCTACGATGGATCGTAGTCGTCAGCGACGTGGAAAAAGCATTCCATGCGTTAGGAATCAATCGAAAAGACGCCAATTACGTCTGCTTTATCTGGATCTGGCGCTTATACGAACCGCCGGCAGGACGAAATCTTCGGATTCTTCGATTCTTGCGTGTTGTGTTCGGCATCATCGCAAGCACATTCCTGCTGCAAGCCATCATCCGGTTCCACCTGAAAAAATACGGAAAAAGATTTAAATTATTTGTTCAACAAATCATCGAAGACGGATTCGCTGATAATTTTGTTACCAGATTTTTGACGGTACTCGAAGCAATCACGTACTACGAGTTCGCCGTCCAAGCATTCGCCGATTGCTCAATGAACCTTGAGAAAGTGGGCTTCCAACGATGCTCAGCTTCAGGACAAGTTTCAGCAGCCCGACAAGTCAGCAGCGATCTCGGTACTGGGAGTAATCTGGAACCAGTACACCGACAAAATACATCTGAAACAAATAGAAAAGCCAGAATTAGTAACACTGCAAACAGTATTGAGCACCACCGCACAGTTTTACAACCCGTGTGGTTGGTGGGCTCCGGTACTGCTTAACTCAAAAGTTTTCCTACGCGAGATACATCCCAGCTACGAATGGGACACCCAGCTGTCAGAGGAACATCGGAACCAATGGCAGACGATTTACGAGCAATTGCAGTCAGCAGCCACGCACACGATGGAACGACGGCAATGCACGATTGACGAAGCTGACGCACGATTCAGCTTACACGTATTCACCGATGCTAGTGCAAAAGCCTGTGCATACGTCGTGTATTTGCGAAAGGAGACAAGCACAACGATCGAAACTCACCTCCTATTCGCAAAAACAAAACTCGCCAAAATTAAGCAAATTCCAAAACTAGAACTGATTGCAGTTCTGTTTAGGGATGGCAAATGCTCGCGCATTTTGTTTTGTGTGCGCGTTCTCGAGCATATGAGCGCATATGCTCGAGCACGTGAGCATTTTCTGTAATTTTGTACCTCACTTCATAATACAAATGGTTAGCAAGTCAATGAATATTTCAACACAAAACAAGTGAATTAGGACCACATAGTCAACCTCAACTGTAGACAGATTCGGAAAAAAAAACTTCGCAGAATCCCCCCTCCCTTAATAAATATCAATTATTTCTGATTTTTTTTTTAGAAAATGCTCGTGCTCGCGCACATATAGAAAGTGCGTTCTCACGCATTTGAGCATATGCTCAAAATGCTCATTTGAGCATTTGAGCATGCCATCCCTAGTTCTGTTAGGAATGAAAGCCCTAGAATACGTGCACGAAGCGATTAAAATAGAGTGTAAACGTTACCTGTGGTGCGATGCTCGGTGCGTACTCAGCTGGCTGGACTCCGATAAAATTCTACCGCTATTTGTTCAGCGCCAAGTTGAAGTAATCCTTGCCGTATCCAACGTAGTTCGCCGCTACGTCGCGGCGATCGAAAACGCTGCCGACTTACCGTCAAGAGGTGCGACATACGCCGAAATCACTTCGTCGTGGTTCCAAGGTCCAAGCTGGTTGAGCGAAAACGAAGAAAAATGGCCGCCGAAGATCACCTTATCATCGCTGGTCGCAGAAATTGAGCCAGAACCGTTACCTAGAACCATAAACATAATAATGACGGCCAAAAAGCCACCATTCGATTTAAACACCGATAATTATTCATCTTACATGCATTTACTACAAGTAACATCTTACCTATTACGATTCCTATCCGGATTTGCTGTACTTCGAAGACGGGGTGGAAAATTCGCCGGATCAGCCAGCAATCACAACTCAGCGATGCTGTGGATCAAACACAAGCAGCAGAGTTACTACCACAAAGTAATCTGCGCGATCAAAACGCGAAAGAAAAACGAATTGGTAAATAAACTAAATATTTACCTTGACGCGAACGAAATCATACGATGTGCAGGCCGGTTCAAATTCGCGCCGCTATCGCCGAACGAAAAATCGCCGATTCTATTACCGCCGCCGAAGAGCTCCCGATTTGTGCAGCTACTGGTAGAATTTTATCACGCCGCAGCCTTCCATGCTAGAACATCTGGAACGCTGATGTTGATCCGACGCAAGTTCTGGATACCAGCAGGATGTCGAGCAGTCCAGAACATAGTGAACACCTGTAACAAATGTAAACGGTATGTTACAAGAGCGTATCAACAGCCTCAACCAGAGATGTAAAAATACGGTATTTTATTTTTTCGGTATTATACGGTGGTATTATACGTATAATACTGTATAACAGTGTTGTGAGAACGAAAAAGAACGGGAACGGAAACGGGAACCAAAAACGAAAATAACGCTATTTTTAGGATGAACGAAATCCGAACAAAAACCGAAACCTAAAAATGAAAGAACGAAATCAGAACCGAAAACTGGGAACCAAAAATTTTGTTCTTTAGGTTCTGAACAGGAACAAAAAAACCATAGTCTGAGAATACCGGGAACAGAACGGGAACCGAAAAAAATTCTGTTCTTTTCTGTTCTTTTCCGTTCTTTTCCAATTATGACGCGAAGAAATACTGAAGCCCACAAAAAATGCAATAAGGGTGAAAAACACATATTTTTCAAATATTTCCAGTATTTTTTGAAATAATCGAAATTACGACTGATTACTTATGCAATTTTGAATCTGTATGATGCGAAAAAATGTTCTGTATCACTCATAATTATTAACACTTTGTTTCAATCATCTATTCTTTCCATAAATCGCGGCTATTCGTGGACCTCAGCGACCATCCCACCCCTTGGTAGCTGACATCAAAATATTTTCACTTTAAAGAATTACGTCGTTTTTGGGTAGGTATCTTCAACTTCGTAATTTCGATTATTTCGAAAAATACTGGAAATACTTGAAAAATAGACATTTTCACCCTTAATTTTTGGTAAGAGAAATGAGCGATTTTCAAAAAATAAACTTTTCTGATAGGAAATTACACTTAGAACATAATTGTTCATAACCATTTTTCAATTTTGTGGCTTATTGTTATTTGATGAGATATTCACGGAAAACAGGTTTTCAGCAAGCATTTATCCCTCTCGTGGGGGTTCCGGATGGGAATAAGACATTAAACCCACATGTCAAATGGCCACTACTGTCAATTGACCCACAAATTAATTGTTTGTAAAAAAAGGTGTCAAATGACCAACAATTATTTTTTTGTAAGGTCAAACAACCACCGCGACATTAAACCACTCAAAAAATTATGTCAGTTAACCACCCAGTCATACGACCCCCCAGTTCCTCAAAATAATAAAACGTCAATTGACCACCATTGAAAAAAGTAATATGACAAATAACCCACAGTGTTGATTTTGAAGTGTCAAATGACCTCCATGTAATTTCAACAACAATTTTATTTAGGTCAAATAACCCACACGACTTTCAACCTGCAAAGAAAAATGAAGAATGGGGCAAAAGTGAAACGTCAATAGACCCACATCCCTGATTTCTGTATGACAAATAACCCACAGGTTGAAAAATGAAACGTCAAATAACCACCACAAAAGCCCTATATTGTGGTGGTCATTTGACGCCTCATTTTTCAACCTGTGGGTTATTTGTCATACAGAAATCAGGGATGTGGGTCTATTGACGTTTCACTTTTGCCTCATTCTTCATTTTTCTTCGTGGGTTGAAAGTCGTGTGGGTTATTTGACCTAAATAAAATTGTTGTTGAAATTACATGGAGGTTATTTGACGCTTCAAAATCAACACTGTGGGTTATTTGTCATATTGCTTTTTTCAATGGTGGTCAATTGACGTTTTATTATTTCAAGAAATTTGGGGGTCTGACGATGTGGTGGTCAACTGACGTACTTTTTTGAGTGGTTTAATGTCGGGGTGGTTGTTTGACGTCACCAAAAAATTATTGTTGGTCATTTGACGTTTTTTTGGTGAAAAATTAGTTGTGTGGGTCAATTGACAGTAGTGGTCATTTGACTTGTGGGTTCAATGTCCTAGTGCCGTTGCGGACGACTTTGGGGACATTTTAGTATGATTGTTGTTTAATGGACTATTATGAACAGTTTTCACGAAAAAAAAATCGGGTGTGAATTTGTTCGGAGTTTGGTGTATTTTTTCTCTTATTTGCCTGGACTACTTATAGTACTTATATATGGAAAATGGAAACTTATTTTCGGCGCTTTTGAAAAAAAATTCAAATTTATATTTTTTTCACCTCATTTTGCAAAATTTTTGTTGGGAATGGGGCCCATCAAAATTCATTCAAAAAAGTCATCAATTGATGAGCTGTTGTTTCAACCCCCGTTGATGGTATGACAAAAATTTTTCAATTTTTAAAACAAATTGAAATTTTGGGTTGTGACGATTTTTTGAAAAATTTTAAATTTACTTCTATTTTGTGATTGCACTTACTTACCACATTCATTCATCATTATTCTTATTTCTTATAATCTTAATTAAATTTTGGTGACAGTACAAAATCTAAAAATTTTAAAAAACGACTAAACAAATAATGGTAAATTGAATGTGGAAAAAAATTGAAAAAACAGAAAGAACAGAACAAAAAAGAACGGTTTGGGAACAGAAACTAAAAACCAAAAAAAGTGGAGAACCGAAACAGAACCGAAACAAAGATCCTAAAAACAACAAGAACAGAACCGAAACCAAAAACAGGAACGAAAATGCCAAGAATGAAACCCAAGAACCGAAACAGAGAACAATATTTTCTTTCAGAACAGAACCGAACGGAAACCAAATAATTCGGTTCTCACAACACTGCTGTATAATACAGTATTTTAATGGTAATTTATTCTAACTCAAACTCCCACTCCAACCCTATTTTTCCACTGTGCGCATGCGCAGAGGAACTGAGCGCATAATAATGGGGTAAAATACCGAAAATTACAAAATTATCATTAAAAATGTCTCAAACTTACATAAAATTTTTAATTTTTCGAAAATTCTTCGAGCACACACTGATTTTTAGGGGATTTTGATCAAAATTTAATAAAATATGTATTATACTGTATAATACGGTATTTTATTTTTGTATAATACGGTATTATACGTGTATTATACAGCTGTATTATACGTGAATAAAATACCTTACATCTCTGGCCTCAACATTTGGAGGTACCGATTTTCCGATTCGACGAACACACAATTCCATTCACAAACATTGGAATCGACACGTTTGGTCCGGTGTGGTCAAGCAATGACAAACGATACGTACTGCTTGCCACTGATCTCGTTGTCCGCGCAGTGGATTTAGAGCTGCTAGAATCAATGAATGCCGACACGATATTTCTGGCGTTACGAACGATTATCGCGCGAAGAGCCAAACCTCGAATAATAGTCTCCGATAACGCGCCTCAATTCAAAACAGTCGAAGCCACACTGGAAAAAATGTACGACCACGAATGGTCCTGGAAATACATACCCGAGCATCAGTGTTGTCTGTTGTCGGGCATTCGCGTTCTGAACGCCCGTTCGTTCAGAACGGGCATAGTTTTTACTATTTTTGAACAGAACGTGAACAAACGCAAAAATTAGTGATTGAACAAGGAACGAACGGCGTTCAAAAAAAATGAACGCCGTTCATAAACTGAACACCGTTCTCATAATTTTTCATTCATTTTGTGAATCATTGTTTGCAGTTTGCATGATAATTTGATCCAGAAAATTACGGATAGATAATTTTGAAGCAGATTTAGACTCTCATTGATTTTTTTCATCAAAATTCAAAATTGATCAAAAAGATTCCGTATTTTAAAAAAAAAAAACAATGAACGGACGAACTCTGAACGCTGAACGCGAATGCTGAACGAACGATGAACAAACGCTTCCATTTTTTGAAAAAAATTGAACGGAACGCGAACGAACGCTAAAAAATTCCTCTGAACGATGAACGAACGGCGTTCAAAAAAAAGGTGAACGCGACAACACTGCCGAGCATGCACCGTGGGAGGGCGGAGCATACGAAAGGCTAGTAGGCCTCACGAAAGCTGCGCTACTTCGTACCTTTCACAACAGCGGCGTTACCGATGCCGTACTACACACGACGCTAGCCGAAATCGCGCACGCAGTCAACGACCGATCTCTGACCTACGTGCTGACTGATACCAACGAACCAGATCCACTAACACCAAATCACTTCCTAAAGTCATACTTTGGAAATGATTTGGTGGATCTAACGCGAACACCGAACGAGAACCCGACGGCAATCGCACAGCACCTGATAACGATTGCGAGGTGTTGTGACGCGAATAATGACCAGTTTTGGTCGATATGGAAAAGAACTTACCTTCAATTTCTTCGTGAGCGCAGATTCCATAGGAACGAAGCAGCGCAAAGAAGACCGTCAACAGCCGATCCAAGAGTAGATGACGTAGTACTCATCGCTGAGAAGAACATCAAAAGGAGTAGCTGAAAAACCGGTCGGATACTTCGTCTAAACGTTAGTTCAGACGGAAGCATCCGATCCGTCACCCTAAAAACAAAAAACGGTATATTAATAAGACCGTTAACGGAGGTGTACCCGCTGGAACTTACCTCGACAGTGGAAGCGCCGATCGCCGACGAAGCTACTCAGGACACCAAAGCAGTCCCCGCTGGAAATTCAGCCGCCGCCGAAATTTCAGCTGCCGATACAGCCGCAGAACCCGCCGCTGATACAGCCGCCGATACCGCCGCTGAGACAGCCGCCGAAACCACAGCAATGGTGAACGCAGACACTGGAACCGTTGAAGTCCTATCTGCCGCAGACAAATGGGATGATCCGGAGGTAGAAGTCACGGAGATTTACTGCGTTTCAAAAATCGAGAATCCCAGTTGTTTACAAAGTCCTTATCAACAGGTAAACAACTCGGATTCTTTTCGCTCCGCCGGAATGTCGCGGTACTACGAAACCGCGAGGGCTCGAGATCGTCCAATGAGAGACGATCTCGAACGCACGAGTAATTTAAGCTTGTAACCGTTATTCTATAAGTTCGTTATTCCGAATATGTAACCGTTAACCGTTAAGTCCGTAATGTATCGCTTTTTACGTGTGAATAAAGTGAAAGTTTCCAAGTTTATCGTTGTTCTTTCGTTCACCGTAACAATTGGTTCAGTTGAATGAGAGAAATTGAGTCAGAAATATTGACCAATCACAACCCTTCCAACTTTCTCGGAAATGGTGAGCTTTTAAGAAAAATTCACAAGAATCAAAGTTGTAGAGCTTAACATTCCTAACCATCCGTTTGGTCACAATTTTTCTCTACGATGCACCATTTTCGAGATATTTTCGAAAAGTAAATAAACTTTGAGCTTTAAAAGCTCGACTTTCATTGCACGGATCGACTTCAAAATTTAAGCACCTTTTCTCCTGTACACGTTCTAACCACTGTAAAAATTTCAAGTCGATTGGTCAACTCTAACTTGAATTATAGGATCGGTCAACTCTAACTTGAATTATAGGATCACAAAAATGAACTTGAAAGCTTCAAGCTCAGCTTTCTATGCACTGAATTGAACCAAAAAATGATCATTTTCTCTCTTGCACGATCTACACCTACTACAGTAATTTCGAAACGATTGGTTCAGTTAAACGAGAGAAATTAAGGTGGAAAAATTGACCAATCACAGGCCTTCCAACTTTGAGCTCAAGCCTTTTAAGGAATTTTTGATGATTTTATCTGCCAACCACTGCCTCAAAGGGGCCATAAAATCAGTCTTTGTGTTGGTCTAAAAATGCCGACCCAGCAGGTGGTATTGCAAGGGTTCAAAGAAAATATTTTATCTGCCGACCCATTGTTGAGAAATATGATTAAATCGCATCGGAAAAGTTGACCAATCACAAGCCTCCAAACTTTGAGCTCAATTTTCTCGTAAATGGTGAGCTTTCAAGAAAAAGTCCTCAGAACCGAAGTTGTAGAGCGTGAAATTCCTGACTAACCTTTTGGCCTCCGTTTTTCTCTACGATGCACCATTTTCGAGATATTTTCGAAAAACTGAATAAACTTTGAGCTTCAAAAGCTCGACTTTCAATGAACAGATTGACTTCAAAATTTAATCAGCTCTTCTCCTGTACACGTTCTAACCACTGTAAAAATTTCAAGTCGATTGGTCAACTCTAACGTGAGTTATCGCGTCAGAAAGAAATGTCCCAAAAATGAGCTTTAAAGTTGAAAAGCTCAGCTTTCTGTGCACAGAATTGCACCAAAATCTAATCAGCTCTTCTACAGCATGAACTACACCTACTGTAAAAATTTCAGCCCGATCTGTTCAGTTTAGCGAGAGAAATCGCGTCAGAAAAAAAAGGCTTCAACAAACAAATAAATAAATAAAAAAACCCTTATGAACGCAATAGCGGATTCCCGCTAGAGCGGGAAGTCCGCTAAAAAAAATACGAAAAGTTTATGAGGTAGCGATTGCTATCTCCGCTACCCTCTGCCGGCGGGCATAGATAATATCGATCAACAGAAAATTAAAAAAGGTAGATAAGTATTCTAAAAAACAAATTAACATTATTCATATTCTTAAACCATTAGGTAGGTATTAGCTGCGATCTTAATGTGGAAGTACAGCAAAGATGTTTGTTTTGTCATTTGTGATATACTCGTGATTAAGAATTATGGTTAATATTCGTTTTAACTATTTCATTAATTTATTCATTCTCTAATGATTATGGCTTCAAGAACAATACGTATCTAGTTATTTCGATTCTGGTTTCAGTTTAACAGTACAAAATCAATCTTGCGATTTTTTATGTTTAAAATAAAATTTTCCTTCTAGCATTAAATACAAAAAAATTCGAACTGTGATACCTTCTATTATAAGAAAAAAATAATAAACACAGACATTAAGGGAAAATAACAATTACTTTTAACGACCAAACATCAATTAACAGAAAAGGGGATATTCGAGGAAACAATTCGACATTATTTACTAAGTCATTAAAAGTAATTAACTTCTGTTCGAATTTTACCCCGACGAAGATGTTGGTGTCAAATTACTTGAACTTATATGTATTTCAGTCTAACATTCGTTCTCGAGTGGCTATGAAGAGTATCAATTTTGAAATTCCGATTCAGTAGTGCGGTACTATCCGTTAATATAAATCTCATTTTCAAAATAAAATTTGCGTTTCAAGTTGTTCTTTAATTTCATTTCTCATTATAATAATTTTTTGTCATTTTCATGATATTATCCCGTTTTCATTTTTCAATTATTCATTTCTTGAATCAAAAAATTCCATTTTCAATCATTTCAATGTCTCATGTCGTCATGTCTGCTGAAAAATTTGAGAAAATTCTCTTATTCTCTTATATACACTTAAACTTGATTTACTGGAAATGGGTGAAATTCACAAACAGTACCTACCTAGTAATTAGGTGATCTGCTGGAAAATTTCTCTTATATACTTACTTATTCAATGTAAAATTCATGTATTGATTCAATACATGAATTTTAGTCAATTTCCCTGATAATTATTTAGAGTGGCTGTTATTAAGAACAGGGAGAAATATTCGAGTTTGTGTGTATGGGTGTGGACGAGGGGTAAGATGGCGAGCGAAAATAATTTAAAATTTTTGGTTTGGAATGAAAATTGAAATTAAATTTTTTCCCAGAGCTTTTCCGCAATTGAAAGCAAAACAGTGAAAAAAGGAACAAAAGAACACAAATTTCCTGAAGAACATGAGGACAGAGAAAGAAAGAACTGAAAATTTACAAAGATCAAAAGAACGAGAAAGAAAGACATGTTCTCATGCTCGGGAACCAAAGAACAGAGAACCAACTTCAAATTTTCTTGTTCTTCAATCCCTGCAGTGAAAACATACAACGAAGTTAAAAATCAAACATCGAGGACTTTAAGTGTGTGGGTAGAAGAAAATCTCAACTTACCAAAATAGTAAGTATATGTGACCAGTGCATGCAAAAGGTACCTACCTAAAGTCGGAATTTTCAAAAATGAGTTTTTCAGCTTAAATAATAAAGGAGACCATAAGGAACATATTTAGACCTTGATGAGCATCTAAGATTGATTTTTCGCCGAGATAGAGACATTTGAAGTTGGAAAATTCTTGAATTCCAAAAAACAAAATTCTGGGAAAGAGGTTTGGAAATACCATATTGAAAATTTGTCGGTTGAAAAGGGGGTAAAAAGGGCTAGT
This sequence comes from Pseudococcus viburni, assembly GCA_033439095.1. Classification (NCBI taxonomy): domain Eukaryota; kingdom Metazoa; phylum Arthropoda; class Insecta; order Hemiptera; family Pseudococcidae; genus Pseudococcus; species Pseudococcus viburni. Next base: position 442,040 of record JAVBJF010000300.1, on the reverse strand, counting down.
CACTGTAATTTTTTCAGTTTTTTAAATGGTAGCTTTCATCTTTTGTGCTAAACTTGAAAGTTGAGCTTTCAGCCCAAAAGTTCAACTTTGAGCTTTCCAAAATGTGATGAATCTTCTTTCAATTCTCTTTCCGACTCCTCAAATTGTTTTCCCTCAAGTACAGCCTATTTCGAGATATACGCCTTCAAGGTCGGGTAGTTTGGAAAAAAATCACAATTGCACGAAAATTACGAGGCCAAATAACCATGGTTTCGTGAATAAACCACCAAGGAGAACTCGTAAAAAAAATTGAGCGAAATCGGAAGACCCGACTTCACTTTTAGTCCATTTTAGCATGGAATAGCCCAGTACCACGACGATGATCACAGGTTACGAAAATACGAAGCATATCGAGTCAACTTGCAAGGCTCGTTTCACTGAGAGATAATCCATTCTGAAACTGATTCAACCTAAAAGTAATAAAATATAGAATGAGCAAAGGTCATTAAGCTAATAAAAAGTAATCACGCTGCAGCGTGTTGATTAGATAATGATATCGAATTGATTTAAAAAAAGCGCTGAAAATCGACATACCTAATCAAAGCAAATCTGAGCTACATGTTTGTTTTTATCTACTTACCACCACCAAGATGACGTGAATTATCAATAACGAGAATTTTCTCTTTTTTTTATCACTCATCTAAAATATTTCGCCAGAATCTGTTATTTTTAATATTTTGAAAGAAAATTAGGTATTCGAATAAAATGTTTTCTCTGCTTAAAATTTTAGTTACGTTCGCGATGTGTTTTTACGCTTATGGAGTGCAGGTGATGGGTGAGTAGCTGAATACCTACTTCAATAATCTGTAGGTAATTCGTTAGATACAAACCAGGAATCAGTGGCGTCGGAAGCTTTTGAGGGTGCAAAGTGAGTACAAAAACTAGGAATAACAGAAGGATTTTCGGAGGAGGGGGCAAAAAGGAACCTTTCTCGCACTATTGACTCAAATAATATATATAATTGTGATTTTGTTCATGCCCAAGCGAAGCGAGGGCGAAGCTTTGAAAAAATTGAGCGTTTAATGCCCTAAAAAGGCCTATTTTCATGTTTTAATGCTTCAAAAATCCCAATTTGATGCAATTTGGGGGGGGGGTGCAAATGATACTTTGCACCCCAGCCAGAATTTTTTTGGGGGTGCAGTGCACCCACTGAACCCCACCTTCCGACCCCACTGTCAGGAATCTTGAAAGTTTTCCGGAAAAATATACGACAATTTCAACAAATAAATACGTATCCAACAAAGCTAAATTTTTCAATGGTGTGAAATGTGAAATGTAGCGTAGCGGAAAAAGGGTACCTATCATGTGAATTTCCCGGGGATGATTCCTCACGGCGACAATTTCTCGCAGCAAATTGAAAATTAAAATACTTCAGTGGCTAGGTAGTAAATCAGGTGATATTTTTACTAAAAATTCCATTCAGAATACCAAATTTCATCCTTTTTCACGATCATGAAATAATAATGATAAAACAGTTTAAAAATTGAAAATTGATTAATAGAAATTATCATTACTTATCAGGTTATCACCAAACAGCGATGACGTCATTTCGCCTAACTTTCAAGCGAGTAGAAATTTACAAACACAAGATGTCGAAGATTATAGATTTTTGTACATGTCGAAGGGACACTAGACAAAGTAACAGTTTCCTCCAATCCAAACATTTTTGAAGAAGAAAATTCCATAATTAGAGAGCAGATTAATACAATTCTGATGAAAAGTAAGTTTTTATATGGTTTTCTTTCGAAAATTTATACTTGTATTTGAAAAATGTCGGAAAGCTTGTTTTGTCGTCTGGTGTTACCCTAATTATTTGAAAACGTTTTGAGACGAATGATAGGTACTCGGTTAAGATAGGTGAATCGGCCTGAGTTTTTTTTTTTTTTAACTAACCATCAGACATTAAAGGATTCAAAAAAAAATTTAGGGCGCATTTTCCACCTCCCACCTTACTCTATTTCACCCCCACCCCACCCCAAAATATCGATTTCTATTTTAAAAATTTCATTTTGGAACTTAATAAACCAGACTCGGGGAATGGTATCCAACTTTTGGGAATTTTTCAGATTTTTTCACACTGCCTTCCAGCCAAAACCTCACCTAAAAACTTTAAAATCGCTGTAATTTCAAAACTAAAAAACATGCATTTTTTCTTTTTGGTACGAATGTGGTCCTATTTTGGTACAATATAATGGTAATTTTTTTCAGATTTTTAGCTTCAGGAGAACAGGCGAAGAAATGCGCTTTTCTATTCAAAAATACCTATTTCGTCATTCATGCAACCAAAAATTTTGAAATTTATACATATGGTATGAATGGGGAGAGGTAACGAACTTTTGAGAATTTTTCAGATTTTTTTTTGCGTACTAAAAACCCACTCTCAATTTTTCATTCGTTGTTCGCCAAATACATGTAAAAATGCCAAGTTTGTTTAGATAGCTGCTAGATAGTAAGAGGAACTCTAGAAAATTTTTGGACAATTTTTCGCTGAGTTACGTCCGTTTGGAAATTTTTGCGAGAGAAAAAAGTCAAAATTTCAGTAAGGGCTGCGAGAACAAACGAGAACAAAGAACAAAAGAACCAAAAAGAATCAAAAATTTTGAGAACGAGAACAACTTTTGAAGAACGAGAACGAGAATGAGAACGACTTTTAAAGAACAAGAATGAGAACGAGAATGAGAAAATTATTTTTTGAAGAACGAGAACCAAAATTTCATCATTCTCCCAGCCCTGCGTCAAACTTTAGGCCTATATTTCCTCCATACACTCAATTCTCACCCACTTTCATTTCAAATTTCAGAAGAAACAACCCCTCACCGCGTCCTCGCTATGGATCTACATCACCATCGGTATACTTGGCGTGGCATTCATCAACTTGTAGGTCTAGGTACATATTCTGGTATCGAAAGCCCACCGCCACTTATTCGTTCGTGCCAAAGACGACAACGCGTCGCGGCTCTCGGATTCAAGCTTTTAATTATTTCCATGCACCTGTAACTGTAGAGGTTAATTTAATTCGCGTTGTTTTTTTAAAATCGAATTTGTGTCGTATGAATGCGTTTCCCTCTATAGACTTTCATTAGATGAGGCTTCAACGGCCGACATCCAGTCGTCGTTTCTATCAAGATATAGCAAACCAATATGAGAATATTTTTATATTTTTGAAATTTCATTGCCAAATGTGTTAGATAAATATGCAACTTAAACCATGCATAAAAAACCAAGTTTTGATTCAAATGATATGTTTATGCTATGCCAAGTACCTATACTAAAAAACAATATTTTCAAATTTATTATGTACCCGTGTCTTGAACTCGTTAAATTCGAGCTATTATTACCATAAATTAAATTTAGAAATAGGTACCTAATACCTATCTACCGAGCATTTTTCAATTTTCTTTCGAGTCGAAAATATGTTTACGTTTTATTTCTTCTATATACTTACCTCGAAATGTTTTTTGCAAGGTTATGAGATGGTAAGTATTTTAGAAATGTAGTGTTCGGGTGTATAATTGATCGATATGAAATTTTAGCATTCTTTGAATGATTCTTGTTGCATATTAAACTATTTTAGAAATACCTTAGAAAACATTGATGGAATAGTATCCTTCGTTAAGATTAGGTACCTGTATAAGTTATAATATCCAATTTACTTTGTATTCAACTTCAAAAAATATTGATATTGTCATCGGATGGATTTCAGGCTAAGAACAACAAAATACATATGATGAAGTTACTTAATCCAAGTTCAAAATAATTCATATCACACGTGAAAGTCTAAAATTCAAAGTTTCTATCTCTAGATGAAGCATGCATAATACAAAGTTCATCTTTTTGACCCTTGAGGTGGGTTGAAATGTAAGACAATATGTATTTTTACCTAGAAAAATTGCAGACTTCAATAATACAAAGGGCGTTCCAAAACTACTGTCGGTAAGGCCTTCCAATTTCTAGCGAAAAAATAACACTAGATTCTCAAGATTCAACTTTTCTCATCTTGAAAGAATTTTTTGAGGTTACTTGGTCAAAAGAGGAGAGAAAAGAGTTCAAAAAAGTCGCATTATGGCATCAGACTTCTGATGAAAATTCATTTGGATACGATTTTGGCATTTTCAAAATTCAAAAATAGGTGACTGACTAATTTAAATTTTTGCAACTTTCTTCAAAATTGGTCAAAATGAAAAAAAAAATTATCGGAATCGACTCGTTCTTGCATGCTGAGTGCGAATATGGCATCGGACTTCTGATGAAAATTCATTTGGATATGATTTTGGAATTTTCAAAAGGTTCACAAATGACAAAATACCGACGTCCGTATCCAAATGAAAAATTTTGCATTTTTCTTCAAAATTGGCCAAAATGAAATTTTTTTATCGGAATCGACTTGTTTTTGCATGCTGTGTCCGAATATGGCATCAGACCTCTGATGAAAATTCATTTGGATACGATTTTGACATTTTCAAAATTCAAAAATAGGTGCCTTTTTGACTGATTTAAAAATGGTAATTTTCTCGATTACGGCGACCGATTGGAAAAAACTAATGTCACCATTGGATTCGTCGTGTCTGAATACCCAACTCTATAGACACCTCACGCATCGATCGAAAGCAAAACATTTTTGGCCCAAAAAAATGGCAAGGGGTTAGTTCGTGTTTTTTTCGAATTTCGATGATTTTCAAAAAAATTGAGATAAGTATCGTTTTCGACTAATTCGAGGTCGCTGATTTCGAATTCGCGCTCCATTTTTGACGCCGCACTTTCCTACTCGAGTTATGGCTTATTTTAACCGCTAAAATGCGATTTCTGGACATAGATGCAACCTTAGACCATATAGTATTAACATAGACCGCGCTACTGATAAGCGGCGAGTTCCAACAATATTTTTTAAATTATTTTGCATAAATTGGGCCCATTTCTACGGGAAAAATCAAGAGAAATTATACCACATCAGCAGTCAGACAATTTGCATCAATCATAAAAAAAAATTGGAGCGAAATGAGAGGATACGACTTCATTTTTGGTTCGAGTTCGGTGCTTTGATCGTATTTTCCGCCCTGGACCCAATATTTATTCGCGTGAATTGGGACCATTGCTGCAAACGAAATTCGGAAAATCGATAGTCAAACAATTTGTACTATCAATGGAGACTCATAAAAACATTTAGAGCGAAATCAAATGACGCGAGTTCGTTTTTAGATCATTTTCCGCGTTTTCCGCCCTGGACCCAGTTTAATGTTGGAACACCGTAACAACATGCGTCTTATGGACCGTAGCGCGGTCTATGTAAATACTAAATGGTCTAAGGATGCAACGATCATGCAAAATGACCCCGAAATTCGTAATCACCGACCCCAAATTAGTCGAAAATCACACCTTTCGCGGGTTTTCCAGACCCATTTGAATTTGGTTAAAATTGGCCTTAAAAATGACCGTTTTCTGGAATACAAACGACCTATCGGGAAAAACTAATGCTGCCATTGAATTTGTCGTGTCTGAATACTCTATTCTGAGCACCTCGTACGTTGATCGAGAGAAAAAAATGACAAGGAGTTGTCTAGAGTTCATTTTTCTACATATTTTGGGAGAGTGAGGTAAAATAAAATGTTCAGATATTCGAAAAAATTTGAGCCCTTCGCCTGAAGGAGGACGGAACTAGGGAGATTGGGATCCTAAATGTGTTGCCTCTTTTTATTTTTTTCTTAAACTGTTGTTTGTCTCTTTTAGGTACTATTACCCCTCCTTCACCATTCAGTTTGAAATTGGACACCACTTTTTAAAATTTTTCTGTCACCAGTAGTAAATTTTGATGTAATTTTTCGAAAAAAATGTGCAGCAATTCTGTCTACTACGTCATGAGACAATTTTTCTAAAATTCGCGTTGCTAATTCAAGGGCCTGAAAAGGGAGCCCCCTCCCCCCGGATGGCAGACGTTATCTCGTTGTCGTTAGATGTGTGTACTGTGTATTCGCGTATCCAAAACCTAGACCGAGTTTCTATAAATAAATCCGACAAGTCGTACGAAGACAGCACCACGATTTTGGCTGTTTGCCTTTTTTTTTTACGAGAAATCGTTAAAATATGAATTAAGTATAATATTGTCATTGTCAGTGACCGAGTATACCGCCGCGTCGAGTTCGCGTCAACGGCAACGATACGATAACAAATTGATAGAATAGCGTACGTCGCGTCGCGCCGGGGGAAAAATGAAACGCCGAGAATCTCTGAAACCGACGGCTAAAAAAACCGACGAATTGCCGTGGGATTTCTTCGACAGGTGTTTGTTGCCGATAATTTTCTCGCATGCGGCCGCCATCGTCGTGTCATTCGTATTGAATATTTTACGAATTTCGCAAATTTCCAGTTTCTCGCTGTTCATTATTTTCGTATTGGCGACAGTCAGCGTTACAATTTGTTATCATAATTTGCAGGTAAGCAAACAAACATGTTTGGTCGCGCAGCTTCGTATAGGTAAAGGTACTTAGGTAGAGGTACCTACTAACTACCTAAATTAACCGCAAAACTCTTTAATAACAAATTCCATCATAGGTTCAGCACCTAGCTGTAGCTAGCTCTAGTCTGGTACCTAACCTACTTAATTATCATCAACGGGGGTTTTTATTTTCTTTAGCGTAAGTAGCTGTAGGTTGTAACGTTATTTTTTCTACTTATCACGAGTCTGATGGCTCTGGTTTGCCGCGAGTAAGTAAATATTTACCGCACGTTGGAAAATTACACCTTTTTTCATTAAGTAAACAAAGAAAAATGCTTTTAAGCTTTTTTTTATTTTTCACTTGTTGAAAAGGTTTAAGGTTGTTTTTTTCGCATCTCGTCATCGACCGTTGACGTAATAAAAGATGATACGCCCGCCGGCGCGGCGCTTCGCGTTTTCTTACAAATGACGACGGAGCTTTTGGTTCGCCGTGAAGGAGGAAGAGGAGGATGGGGGAGGGGAGGTGGAGAATTTCTAGAACAAAATTAGGTACTATATCGCGCGTAAAACGCGAAAAATTCGTCGTAAATACCGAGAGATGTATTTGTAAGTACCATAAATACAATATAAAAGCGAGCGCAAAAATGAAATGAAAATTTTCTCCATTACCTACGGTGGTTTTTTTTACTTACCTAAGTAGGTATATTACTTTGCAATTAAGTAGGTTAATAATGAAAAAGCGAACGATTCTGGAAAATTCCGAAGCACGAGCTGACAAATTTTCCAACATTAGGTACCTACAAATTAATTTTAGAAATTTATCTACTCGTAAATAGTTATACGAAACTGGAATTTCCTTACCTACGAAAGCTTTCACTTTGCAATAATTTCGGAACAAATTTTGTAGTTTTCGTAAAGAAATATATTTTTCTTTTTTTTTGAAAAAGGGTTATGCTTTAAAAAAAAATTACGACAAATGATGGTTACAAAGTTGAGATGTGACAGGTAGTATCAAAGATCTTATTCCATCTGCCCCCCCCCCGGTGTTTTTAGGTAGGTACCTACTTAAAACAAGATGAAAACTGACTAAAAAGTCACAACAAAATTTTAACAACCCAAACATTCTTATTTTAAAAGCAATAATGAAACCACAGATCATCTCATTTATTTGTAATAAAACTACATATAGGTAGGTAATTCAACAAATAGGTCGGTTTTTCGCAATTTGCGCTTCTTAGTTCAAATAAATGGTCAAAACCAAATACACACAGTAAAACTTCGCATAAAAAAATGATTCTTCAGCAATTTTTCCAGGGTGGTTGCTCTTCGCTTATATAGTGTTTTTTACGATTGAAAACTTTAGATAGCCGAAAAAACGTGACAGAGGGTACCAAAATTGTTGAAAATTTTTTTCAAAAATACGCCTTTACGAGATGTAATTTTGTGCCAAATAACAGAAAATTTCCTTCACTTCCGTTGAAATTAAAAATTCTTGAACATATTGCAGTAAAATGGCCATAATTTCAAAAGAGAGGGGGAAGGGGTTCAAAATTCTGTGAAATGTTTTTTCTAGTCCATGAGGTGTTTAGGAACCCAAAAGTGCCAGGGATCAAATTCACTCCTTATCCGGCCAAACCATTTTTGCAAAACATTCAATTTTGAGAAAATTCTTGGTTTTGAGAGTTTTTAATTTTTAGGAAGTTCTCCAACTAAGTAAATACTGGAAAAACGTTCCATTTTTTAGAAGATTATTCGTGTTTTGAAAAATTTTTTCAGCTCTCAGAAAATCGTATCGCCTTACGTCAGTGTTGGAAAATTGTCCAAGTTTTGTGGAATTTTTCAATTTTAGGGAAATTTCTTCTATTTCAAATAGCAGTACGACTGTTGGGAAATATTGTCCAATTTTTGGAAAATTTTCGTAATTGAAAATATGGCCAAGTGTTGGGAAAAATTTTCAATTTCAAAAAAATTCTTCGTCCATGCTATGGGAAAAAATTATCCTAGTTTTGTAAAACTAACAGAAAATTGAGAAAATTTTCATTTTTAAAAAATCGTCCAATTTTTGGAAAACTGTTTGATTTTTGAAAAAACGTTTTATTTTTACATACTACTTAATTAGATAGGTACGCAATTTTCAAAAAATCGCCGAATGTTTGGAAAATTCTGAAAATTTTAGAAAATTGATCTAGTTTTGGGAAATTGTCTAAACACCGTCTTCTTTTGAAAGAATTTGCACAGCTGATTAAATTGTCTGAGTCCGTCAATGTCTATGTAGATAGATTAGATACCCACAAAATCTGTTCGCGTACGCCTGTACGCCTGTACGCCTGTAGGTAAACGTATTTACTTCTGGTTGCTTCAGGGATGTTTATAAATAATTCATTCGAAATATTTGAACAGCAAAATAGTAATAAGTGTACGCCAATGACCTACTTATTATGTCATCGGTCTATTATTAGCTTTCATGTGGTAGCTGTAGCTGCAGTGCCGGTATCGGTGCAGGATCCGGAGCCGGTACCGCCGATGTCTTCTACAAAAAATTTTGCGAGCGAACGTAGGTAATATGGAAAGATATATAGCTCGTAAGAAAAACTGACCGATATGCATTATCGTATGACCAAGTACATATATTTTGCTCATAATTATAATTTTCGTGGATAGTTCTTACTTTGTAGGTATGCAATTACATTTTATTTTAAGAATTTTTTGAGATTAATATGTAGGTATGGTAGATACCTACTTACTTTTTAGAAAATCAAAAATTGTCTTGAAACTTAAACAATGGGAGGTTCATTCATTTTCATTTGTCTGTTCCATAGGCAAATTTAGGCGAATGGATCCGAGAGGCCTAGCCCCAGGTCAATTCAGATGTTAATAAATAATAAGCAACAAAAAAAAAAGTTTTTATTAAGATCAAAACACCAAAACAAAAGCATAAACAGAATAAAACAAGAACGACTGAGCCCAGACACACGTACGAAATTGTAAATGCTAATTTTGAGTCGATGGAAAATCAATGTTAAAAAATTACCTAAAATTTTAACTGAAAAAAAAAATTGTTCAGTGAAATAAGATTATTTTCAAATGCTAATAAAAACAATGCTGAATAGGCATAAACACAAAAAAATTTTTAGGGCGGGGTCCGGATAATTTCATTTTTAGGATGGCTAGGCCCTCTCAGGACCCACCCTAACTCCGTCTATGCCTTCGTTCATTCTAGTAGGTATAGGTATTGAACAAGAACATCGGTAGTTTTTTTGTCCAAAATTAAAATTTATTAGGTAAATGTATGCAATAGATACCGGAATAAATGTGTACCAAAGTACTGAATTGAATTGACCTCCCTTCTAACCAATTGACGTATCATTTGCAGGTATCGACCGCTGGCAAAGCAGTTCTCGTCACCAGTTGCGATAACACAATCGGATATGCGTTGGCTAGACAATTGGACGATTTGGTAAGATAAATAATTTCTCGACGAAACATTTTAATTACGATTTTTCAACGCCCTGGCGAATACGATTTTCATCTTCCAAAGGGATTTACCGTGTACGCCGGATTTGCGGAGAAAAATAAAGCTGCGAAACTGAAAGAAGAGTCGTCTGCGCGTTTGCATATTTTACAATTGAACGTTACCTCGGATTCGGACATAAAAGCGGCTTACGATTACGTACACAAAACATTACCGTCTGGCGCTTCGGGTGAGTTTAATTTCCGGTCGAATTCCTTACAGTATTATTAACGGCGCGGCAGGTGGACTTTGTTGAGGTTGATGGCGTTGGCGTGGCGTGGCGTGGCGTGGCGTGGTCGCTGTTCCTTCTCATCTAGAGCCTATACTTTTCAGTCATTCCTAAGTCCTAAACTAGTATCTACTTATTAAAAATACCTACCTACGGGTGGATTCGTGAAAACCGAGCAAAATCGATCGAAAATAAGCGTATGGAAAACGAAAAATAAAATCCGGTCAACAAAAAAGAGGCACATATTCGAATAACATTTATTCGAGCTGGCATTCGTCGGTCGACAAAAAAAAAAGTAAAAAATCCGTCCTTTATATTCGTAGTCGTATTCTTCGAACACGAATCTAAACCGAAAACCGAAACTGAATAGCGAATACCATGGCTGGTATTATTTGCTGCGTGTAGGACTATAGGTAGTAGGTACTTTTATACCGTACCTACCTAATACCATTAAATACATTTTACTTAGATAGTTGAAGCTTAAATAAAGACGTAAGTAGGTAGCTAGAAACGTGTTGAAATGGTTTTTTCGAATGAATAGAGTTTATAGACAGACTATATCAGGCGAATCTCACTCATGTACGTATTTACTCTTTCAATACTTGAAAGAAGAAAGAAAATACGAAAAAGGATGACGATTCAGCGTACTCAGGCATGGGATCTACGGGAGGAAGGAAAGAGTAAGGGGAGGCATATCTCCTAAACGGTCGAAAATAGTTTGTGAAGTGCTGAAAAAAGGTATGGCCGGATAAGAAGTGAATTTGGACTTAGGCACTTTTGGACCCCTAAACATCTCATCGCCCTTTATCCGGCCGTACCCTTTGTAATTTTTTACTCGACTCAATTTTTTGATATCCAAAAATTGTACGAGTCTACGAAATTCTTCAATTTCGAAATTATACTCAAAAACCATTGAAATTAAATAGGTATCGATTATTATGAAATTTTTTCCAACACTTATAATACGAATACATCGCCTTAGTAGAACTATTGTCTCAATCTTAATACTTTCCTGAAAATCGGTGAAAAAAAATTGTTCAAGATATTCGCATGTTCAAGGCAAATTGTAGGTACAACTATTTTAGCTTCCTTAAAACTCCTCGAAATTGATACATAAGGATCCCATACTCAAGTCATCATGTATACAATTTCATTTTTTCCACGTAAAATATCAACCTCTGTTTTTTGGACTTTGGAGAATAAGAAAATGGATATTTTCAAAATTTTGTGAAATCTGGTTCTATTTCTTGCGGAAAATTTTATTGCCTTTATTGACTACCTGTTTGACTGCGTCATAACTGGCATACTTACAAAAGGGAGGTATCCCAACTTAAAGTAAAATTTTGAGCCCAAACCAAAAAAAATCGAAAGAACATCATAACAGGACTCCGTATCTAAAATTTCAGGTGCTGAAGTTCATTTCTCGATATTTGACAAATTATTAATTACCTCCGCCCTGCGAAATATGAAAATTTGATCTAATCAACGAAAAAAGCTGAAATTTGGTATATACCCTGTTTTTAAGCTCCCGAATCGATTGAAAGCGATTTCGAGAGGTTTCAGAGCCACCAGAAAATTTTTGAATTTTCCAGCGCTGCGCTGGAGAAAATCCCATAAAAATGGCCCTTACGCACTTCAGCACCTATAATCGCGGATTATCCATGTTGGTGACCTATTTGATCGATTAAATCACAATTTTCCAAAATTCGTAACTTTGAGTTCAAATTCATATTTTTGGCCAAAAAACTTCCCTGGAAAAAATTTAAAAAGTACCTACCTATCAAACCTCTATTCAACCACATTACTAAACTTCACGCCCTTAAAATAATTGCAGTTGAAAATATTAATAATGATGGCTATTCCTTTTTTCATGTGCTGGAAAACAATTTTTAAATTTTTTCCAGGAAATTTTCTTGCCCAAAAATGAGAATTTGAATTCCAAGTTACGAATTTTGGAAAATCGTGATTTAATCGATCAAATAGTCACCAATATGGATAATCCGCGATTATAGGTAGGTGCTGAAGTTCATATGGGCCATTTTTATAGGTTTTTCTGCAGCGCTGGAAAATTTCAAAACTTTTTGATGGCTCCGAAACGGCTCGAAACCGCTTCCATTCAATTCGGGAGGTCGAAAATAGGGTATCTACCAAGTTTCAACTTTTTACCTCGATATGTGTGCGCATTAGGCAAATTTTCAAATTTTTTCCAGGAAAATTTCTTGCCCAAAAATGCGAATTTGAACTCAAACTTACGAATTTTGGAAAATTGTGTTTTAATTGATCAAATAGGTCACCAATATGAACAATCCGCGATTATAGGTGCTGAAGTGCATATGGGCCATTTCTATAGGCTTTTCTCCAGCACCGAAAAATTCAAACTTTTTCTGGTGGCTCTGAAACGTCTCGAACCCGCTTCCAATCGATTTGGGAGGTCGAAAATAGGGTATATACCAAATTTCAGCTTTTTTCGTTGATTAGATCAATTTTTCTTATTTTGTAGGGAGGAGGTAATTTTGAAATTTCAAAAATTCGCCAAAAATCGAGAAAAGAACTTCAGCACCTGAAATTTAGGATACGGGGTTCTGTTATGATTAAGATGTACTTTCGATTTTTTTTGTTTGGGCTCAAAATTTTTCTTTGAGTTGGGATACCTTCCTTGTTAGTTTAAAATATACTTACCTATATGTACGTTGATTTACGTACGACGCGACGCGACGTTTCTTTCAATTTAATTTTTTTTTTCAAATTGAAACGAGGAATGCTCGAATCTGAGATGAAAAGGAAACGGTGTTTAGAATTGAAAACGATTCCTTGCTCTCTCCACGTATATTCAAAAAACTTGGAAGTGCAAAATTCGTGTGTGAAAATCCTGCTAGCACTCTGTTTTTGATTTCGAGCTCATTTGTCAGACGCGTTGGTAAAGGGTCTAAAAAACTTGTAAAATTGATCCGAAAACGGTGGAAAATTCGAGGAAAATAATTTCCAGACAAAATTGGCACCCTGCTGGTGTATAGTTCGCCAATTATCAGATGCGAGATGGATGATTAACTCAGCAGGAAAAGACGTGCTGAAAATATCGAAAAGTGAATCCTTGATGTTCGAAGAGACGACGCTTTTTACAAGGGCACCACGCACCACTTCCCGCCAGCCATTCTTATTGTATAGTTCGACAGAAGGCCTATTTGTTGTTTTTACGTAGGTACCTATATCTCGAGCGATATTAATTATTATGTCGACGTGAACTTAGCGAATTAGTCTAGCGGAAAATGATTTGTTGTAGCATTTCGTATTTTTTCGCTTTTCAAACAATAACGCGTTCGACTAAAAGTCTATCATTAATTAAACTCGGGTTTTATTATTTTACCATCAGCTGATCAGCAGCGGTTTTGGTAGCCCTTTTACTAAACCAACAATGCTTACGGTCGCGGTCCCGCCGGAGCATAAATTCGGTCTGTTTTGAAATTATGCACCTACTAGCCTACTTATAGAATAGGTAGAGGTAGAGGTACCTAACCACCTAACGTAAGCTACGTCGATTATCTCGTTAGGTACCTCATACAACCTAGACCTACCGTATTGCAATATTTATTCACTACCGGTACCGCGACACCGCGACAGCCCTTCGAGTGGTGTTTTTTTCCCAACTCACTCCTTTCTCGTCGCGCGTCGTCTGTTTCGAGTTTGTTTTTCATTTTCGATAAAATGTCAACCGAGTTGTTTTCGTATTTACCGAGTATGTCGTCGAAATGTGGCTTGATAGACGCGTAAACCCGCTATATTTCGATAAACGACGTTTTTATGACGCGTTCCGAGTTTGAACGTAATTTATCGATCCATTTCTGGAAGTCCTCCGGAAGGCACTTTACTTACCAAGCGATGAATTTTTAATTTACTCATTTTCGACATATTCGTCGTAAAAAGTTAATTAGGTATTCGAGGTATTTTTCTTGATTTTTTTCCGCGAGGTATTCGTCGCTTCGCGTCGTTTTTCGAGCGTAATCTTTTTTGATATCGGAGAAAGGTAGCTCCCGACTACTTCGTCGCGTCCGGTCGTGTTTGCTGAATCTGAATAGGGAGCATGGAGGATAGAGGATAGAGGATGGAGGATGGAGGATGAAAAACGTTTCGTTAAATAAGTAAAAATTAACGCACCGTAGCTTCGATGTAATTTCTTCTACAACAACTACCGTTGACGCGAATTTAATTACGCCACGGGACGTCGAAACGATATTCAAAATAATAACAAAAACCGGCATAGGTACCGTTCGTGACGAATACTCGGTATAAATTTTACAAATTTCGCCTAATTTTATTTGAAAAATCTGCGATCGCGTTTACGAAATTCGCAACGACGTAATGCGGTCCTTTGAAAGTAAATAAACGCGAAAACCTACAAACGCTCGAATGTCTGCCAGTTAGCGGTACCTTTTGAAAATAATTTTTAATGGATTTGCGAGCAACTTTGCGAAATCAATTTCAACTAGGTAAATACTTTGACCGAAATGTCGATCGAAAAAGCTTAAAAATACCACGCAGCTCTGGCGCTGGCGCTGGTAAGTTATAGGTTCCTAATAATCGTCTATATACTCGTAAATACCTACGTGACGTCGTGTCGCTTCGGTATTTTCGAGAAAATAACGTTCGACGAACGAGATCTTCGACGACGGTTTTTGCTTTTTGATAAATCAAATCATCCGGATGGGGAATAATGGCATTAGGTTTTCAGTTTTCGAAGATTTCGAATTCGAACGTAATAAAATATGTATAATGTATTTTAGACGAGGATTTAGGTAGTAGGTAGCAAGGTACCTATACTACCTACCTACGGCAATCTATCCGTGCGGAGAGGGCATCGCATTCGCATCGGCATCACTTCGTTTCGCATCCATCGGGAGATGAACAAAGATTGATTTGTTTTCTTGTTTTCAAGTCGCAGTCAGTCGTGTAGGCTGTCAATATATCGACTCGTATCTTTCAGTATTTTCGGATACGCTTATGTTTGTTCGGGTTCGCGGGCTTATCATTCCGCTGGGATTCGAATACGTAATGTTACCGTACGTTGCGTTGTCGTAGATATCTAAAAATTTTTCAATTTCTTACCGGCAGGCATGGCATATGGAATATGGATAGGTATTAGGTAGAGTTGAATTTGTAGAGGTACCTAGTCCTACCTACTCGAGCAACTTGACGAAAACATTCGTCGTGGGGCTGTCTAACTGTCAACCCGCTTTTATTGTCAACGTATACATACCCTCCCCTCCCCTCTCCTCCCTCCGTCCGGCGTCATTCCGACCTATGGACAAATCTCCAAGGTATTTCGTTTAATTTCGAAAAATACTTACTCGATAGCTGAGTACGACGAGAAGGTAGATGGAGATAGCGAGAGGTGTATCATCTCGCTTTATTCTTGTTAGATGTCAGGAGTTGGTAAATTTAGAACTGTATGGTTGCCTATGATAGTTGCCTGTTCCAAGTTTACCTCTTTGTTCGAGACTTCAGTACTAATCCGTATTCTGCTCGCGATAAAAAAGTCGTACAAGTCCCCTATCTCAAGTTATGCTTTAAGCAATTCTATTTCAATACCTATTAGATTTCTCTTTTAGTAAAGCTTCAGCAGCATGCTCGTAGGTGGAACCAAACTGAAAGAAATTCGTGAATTTGGCAGTACTCGCGCAAGGATACCGTAAAAACCATCCACACCGTCCTAAGAGATGTCCAGTCGAAGGTAGTGATGGGCGATTGATCGATTATTATTTGTATTTGCATTTTTCAAATAGGTAATCGAATAATCGATTATTTTATTTGGAGAAATATAATCGATTTTTTCAAATTTTTTTTTTGCAAAACATCACCTTTTTGACAAATAAAACCATTTTTTATGATTTATCATTCTTTTGTTTTTTAGGGGAGAGGGGAAAGGTCCTCCACATTCGTCAAGTTTCCAAAAAAAATTCAATTTATTCCGAATGGCCTTCCAAAAAACCTATCAGATACTAAATGTTGCACCTCACAACTTGTGCACTACTCTTGTAAGAAGGCAATAATTTTTGAGTTAAATGTTTTTCAGCTCTACAACGAAAATAAAGGATCTGAGAGAAAAAAGTCACACGTGAGTCTGGATAAAATTGTTAAAAATTGATTTTTGAATTAACACTAATTTTGGGCATTTCAGAAGAGGTAAGATCTAGGGGGAACCTCAACTCAAAAACCAATTTTTGACACCTAAGGGTGGTTTCTAATATCCAAGCTCGCATATGACAAAAGTTGTTATAGGTACGCCAAGTCTTCCATCAGAAAAATCAACTCGGCGATTCCCAAAGTAATGATAAAAAAGTTGAAAATAATCGATTAGGTCCTTTTGGTTAAATAATCAATTCGATTATTTTGAGATTTCTGAATAATCGATTAATCAATTATTGCCCATACTCCCCTTATACCAGTCTCTCTCTCAGGACAGTCCTAAGCTTATGATTTTTACAGCACTGGCGGTCTTGCTTCTTTTGAGCTGAACTCAAAAGATTTGAAAGAAAAAACTATCCATGTGAAAATTTTAAAAATTGTAATTTCTATGAGAAGAACGAAACCTCTCGAGTCCGGGCGAAGCGTTTTATCATTATTGTTATTATTAAATTAGGCAACTAAAATTTGTTTATTCGCCAACTCGTCTCTGTATGTATTATGCAAGTACTTATCATCAATCATGCAGAACGTTTTTTTTGTTGATGAAATAGTACATAGTTCTGAACGTGTCAGGTTTCATTTCTTCAATAGAAATTTTCAACTCCTACATATGTGTTGAACGATTTCTTTCATTGGCGTTAATAATATTGCATAACCGGTTTGCCGTAAATACACAACATCAATAATTCAATCATTTTGTAACCTCGGATCGCTCGGTGAAAATCGCATAATTTTTTTTACGAAGTTCTCTCATTCTAAAAGTTAGAAAACTACTATGGTTTTGGTTCCAATTCTCATTGAGACTCCGAGAAGGGAGGCATTGTTTTTTTCCTTTGCTGCTGCGATTTTTCATAAAAATGCCGAACTAATTGTACGATGTCTCAAGTCTCATATCTCAAAACTGGCAGGGGCAATTTGGTTTACGCAATAGTAAAGAAGATTGAAAAAAGACTCGAAATTCGAAATTATTTATAAAAAATATTCAAAGTTCAAAGTTTAGCTTATTCGCGAAAAACTAAATTTTCAGTGATTCATCGCAGCTCGAGGAATAATTTAAATAGTGTATAAAATTTTACGAATAGGTTTTTATATTATGTAGGTATAATATTTAGATGTAGTAATTTTCGTGATGTTACGTGGGTAGATTCTTCAGGGGACACGTTTTCCCAAAGTTTTAGACAAAATTTGAAAAAATTAAAATTTCATTAGGTACATATCGTTTGTCAATTTGTCATGTTTATTGAGTTGAGTTCGAATATTAACTTGGTTGTTAGATTTGATCCTTTCCTTCTCCTCCCATTTCCTCTTCAAGGGTCCGAATTCGTCTTGAAAAATGAAAAAACTGTTTTCAATGTTGCTGAATAATTATTATGTGGTATGTTATTTGCTAAGTTTTTCTGTATCTCTGAATTCGGAAATGAATTTTCATTTGTAATTTCCGCTAAAAGGAGGAAAATTCCTTAAGTAATTGGATCGTAAGTATATAGGTACATATAGGTACCTATATTAAGAAAAACGAAGTTTAAGTTCGTCATCTATGTATTTCTGAAGATCTAAGCAAAAGTGATTGAACTGACATAAAATTACTGTTCGGAATTCCTCAGCAAGGAGTCGGCGGGTCAAATATTTCGTTTAAACCCCTGCTGCGCATTGTGTCTGAGTTTATACTCGTACCACCTGCTGGGTTTTATTGCCCCTTTAAGGTCTTTATATGTATCCTGTTATTTTCCACCTGCCGGTTGGAGCCGGTTGGAGCTCCTTCGATGTGGGTAAGTGAGGAAACAGGTTATGGGCGTGGCCTCTCCCCCCACTTTTAATGTTAACCTCGGAGGGTCCGGAGCTACTCAGGCTCAGTCTAGTTTTGGCTCTCTTCCGGAAAGGTTACTTAGAACAATAATGACTCCATCATCATCCATCACCATTCATAACTCTACCGCATCTTCGACGACCCAAAGTCACTCATCCACCCTACCTTGAACAAATATCGTGCAACCGGCCGGACCTTTGCACACCATTGGCCTGAGGAGCCTTAAGAAAAGATGTCAAATCTAGCTGGAGAGGCCTGAGCCCTCCTCACGCAAAAGAATTATTCGTCTGGAAAACTCGATTGGTAATCCTGTGAAGGTGTTCTTTTACTGATTTCCCTGCGTATTTAATCGATCAGAAATTTTAAAATTGCTCAAGAAAACTGTACAAGTATAGGTGATTGGAAAAATGCCGATTAGGTAACTAGACGCGACTGGCTACGAAACTGATGTTGAAAAAATATCGAATTAATATTGCAGATAATAATAAGGTCGTGTCGTTGTGCGATATTGTTTCAGGTCTGTGGGCTCTTGTGAACAATACGACGTGGGCTGCTTTCGGCGAATTCGAGTGGTTGCCTATTGACGTTTATAAGAAATCGATCGACGTGAATTTAACCAGCGTTATTAAATTGACGCAGATTTTCCTGCCGTCCATTCGTCGTACGAAAGGTGAGCGTGGCGAATTTACGACACTTTATATCTGTAGGTAGTTATCTTTACGACTAAAGGTACCACAGCTAGGTACTTTCAATTGGTACTCGTTCTCAAAATTTCTACCATCGTCGAACCATCGAATAATCTGGATGCTGAATTACGGTCGTGTGTACTGTGTAAGTGTGTACCTAACTACCTATTGGTTTCAGGTCGCGTCGTCAATGTATCCAGCATAACCGGACGTATACCGTCCGAATTACGTTCGTCATTATGCACGGTGAAAGCAGCCATCGAAGCTTTTAGCGATTGTCTCAGGATGGAGTTGAAGAAATGGTCTGTCAACGTGATAATTGTCGAGCCGGGATCTTACACCACCGGTAAGAGTAGAGAGTAGATGATACTCAAGTAGTCGAGTAGGTACCAATACCAATAGGTAATATTGCCATCCACATTGGTATTGGTAAGTAGGTCATTGCTAGTTGTTACCTAGCTGGAGGATAAAGGCAAAGGCAAAGGTGTTCAGCCGTTCAATCGAAATAATCGGTCGCGTCGCGTCGCGTCGCGTCGTACCGTGCAAGGCAGCTCGGCATGGCACGTGCTTTATTAAGCTCGTAAATAAACCCCGAACGCTTCGCTTTACCCGACCAGTAGTACGCGTAGATGCAAGTATCGCTACATCGTTCCAGCGTCCCATCGTCCCATCGTCCCATCGCCCGTTAACACCTCTCTACCTTTACTTTTACATTATTCATCGTCTATAAGTTCGGTATACTAAGTAAGTACATAGGTATATACCTATGGTATTTGTATAAGTATAAAAGTACCTATAAGAAAAATCGTGCTGGATATAGTCATCTCTCGTCTCTCGTCTCTCGTCTCTCGTCTGGAGGTGGTGGAAAATTTGAAATTTTCTCGCACACGTGTACCTACCTTACACGCGATTGCGTCGCCATCGCCAGCGATGGTGTCGGTAGCTGGGTAGCTGGGTAGTGGGTAGTGGGTAGTGGGTATGGAATGGGTGCTACAATACCAGAGTTAAGTGCACGGTGCGCTGCGCCGCGCCGCGCCGCACCTCCTCTTCCAGTCTGCCTTTTACTGCTCAGATATCACGTGCTGATGCGACGGCGGCGCCATTTCGCCTGCGTTCTCTGCTCCGCCGTAAGGCTCGTCGCTCGTGTATGATATGGCATGGGCATAAGGCTACGCGTACGCGGCCACCAGCTCGCTATATATAAAGTTGTATGTAGGTTAGGTACATTTATTCGAAAAAAGTACCGAATATTCTTTCGCAGCTGTCGGCGATAATTTGCCCAAAAGTTGCAACTACATGCTATTTACGTATTTACATAATTAGGTGCTCATTTATTCGCCGTGCATTCGTAATTCTACGTATACCTACCTACCTACTATACGTAAATAATACCTAATAGGCTAAAGGTCTCATCTGTTTCTGTACCCTTACTGGTTACTCGTCTTTACGTATCGAAATGCAGATCTACGTCTACGATCTACGCACCCTCACATGACGATACGACTACAACGGACTATACGTATAGATAGGTAGGTAGGAACCTACTATAAATAGATACGAATATATTTGACACGTTGAAATGTGGCGCTGTTTTTCTCTTCGTTTTCCTTTTTTCTTATTTTCCTCCTTTGAATTATTTAGTTTTACGATCGAAACGTTGTTATTTTTCAATTCCAGCGAAGATAATACCCAATTGCTCATCTGCTTAAGTGCTTAAACTTGCTAACCACCTACACTTACCTACCTACAGCACATTGTAAGGATGCAACTTTTATCTACAAGTACCTACGCAAAAATGGGTAAACATATATTAATTGTTATATATATTTTCGTGACACAATATCGAAATATTGCCAACTTCCTCTTACTGCGTGCATTACGTAGGTACTTTTCTTAATGAAAAATTGTCGTCGAAACGGATTCCATACCACTCAGGTTGTTAATATTTAGTTACATCGTGTTATAGAAACATCTGAGAAAATATCACAGAATTTGGGACATTTCATGCAGGAGTGAGCTATTCATCGCTGAAAATTTTGTGGGCCTTTCTTACAACCCTGAGTTTAATAAGAGGAACCCCTCAAATTAGACCGACTTCCCCAATTACATCTACCTCAAAATTAGACTGTCCTCAATCCTCATTCATTGAAAGATTTTTTTAAATTCCTGGTTCGTATTCGTAGTAGTGATAATAGGTATAAAATCGTACTAAACTGTATGTTTTGGCCATGAAAATAGTAGTACCTAGTATGTAAATTTGTGGTATTAATATCCACTTGACTCCCCCCCTCCACTTTCTATGTGCCCACCCCGCCATACCCATTTGTTTTTATTTAGCAGTGGCAATATGATTGAGGGGTAAGGAGGGATGGACACTTAGGAGAGTAAGAGGGTCAAGATACCTTTTTGAATCTATCCCCCCTAAGAGTCCACCCCTCCTCGCCCCTCAATCATATTGTCACTGCTAAATAAAAACAAATTGGTATGGTGGGATGGGCACATAGAAAGTGGAGGGGGGGAGTCAAGTGGATATTAATACCACAAATTTACATACTAGGTACTACTATTTTCATGGCCAAAACATACAGTTTAGTACGATTTTATACCTATTATCACGTTTTCAAATGATAGTATTTTTCCCATAACCCCTTCCCCCTTTCCTTCGGGACTCCTTATCTCCTCTGCTCATCGTTATACAAAAAAAAATTTCCCACAAAAAATGTTGAAAATTGGCTGTAGAACAAAAAAGTACTGAACTATTTTTACCGCAAAATCAAATCTAAAGGAGATAGAAGCGAAAATCCGTTTTTTAGGGGGTGGAACACCCATAAAAAATTAGCAAGGTGTCTGAGTGGTAGTAACTTTTAGGGGTTGCTCGGGGGATTTCTCTGGACAGTTTTCCACAATAAAAGCGTTTCTGGCCAGAAATGTTGTTTTTTTGTCTAATTTGCCTACACTAGCTGGAAATTTTTTGTCAAGTCATCGGACATCGAATAGATCCCAAAATTAAGTGCAACATGCTCAAAAAAAATCAAAACAAAAACACGAATTTTTCACCACCATACCTTTTTATAATTAACAAGGGAGGTATCCAAACTCAAGGTAAAATTTTGAGCCTAATAAACAAAAGTAAATCGAAAGTAGGTACATCATAAAAGAATCCCATATTCAAAATTCAAGGTGCTGAAGTACATTTCTCGAATTTTGGCGAATTCTTGAAAATTCAAAATTGGGTACTTTATCGCCCTATAAAATATGAAAAATTGATCTAATCAACGAAAAAATCTGAAATTTGATATACCCTATTTTTGACCTCCCGAATCGATTGGAAGCGGTTTTGAGATGTTTCGGAGCCTCCAGAAAAATTTTGAATTTCCAATGCCAAAGAAAACCCCATAAAAATAGTCCATATGAATTTCGGCACCTCTAATAGCTTAAGTATAACCTGTATTCGTGACCTATTTGATCGATTAAAGCACAATTTTTCAAAGTCTGTAATTCTGAGTGAGAACCCTTATTTTTGGCTGAAATCGTCTTCTGGCAAAAAAATATGGATTTTAACTCAGTCCATGTTATGAACTTTCTAAAATTGGGCTTTAATCGATCAAATAAGTCACCAATAGAGGTATGGTTTAAAATTGAAAACAGTTTCACTTTTTATGTACAAATTGGTTTGGCACATGCAAAAAAGCAGGTGTGTTCATACAGTAGGTGCAGCAGTAAAATTTTGAACAGAAACAAAAATATATCGAATCTGCATCATGAAACAAATCTTTATTAAAAATTACAGGTGCTGAAATTCATTTTTGGAATTTTGGCGATTTTCGTGAATTCGTACTTCCCCATAGCCCTGAAAAATTAAAAATATTGAAATTTGATATATTCACTGCAAAAATCTTATAGGTATCCTAATTATGAAGTTGGTACCAAGAAACGAACAGCGTAGGATTCGGGGTAAAAAACTGAAAGTTGCTATACCTCAGTTTCGACCTCCTAAATCGGATTTAAATCGGTTTTGGGACGTCTCAAAATTTTTAGAAAATTTTGGCCGAGTATTTTCCAGTTTATCGATTTGACTATGAGCAGAAACAAATTTTGGAAAATTGTGTTTTAATCGACCAAATAGGTCAGCGATCATTTCTCGTTTGGATAACAAATAAATGGGTACACATTTCTGTGTAAGTACATACCTATGGTAATTACGCGAGAGAAGGTGTGATACTTAATTGGGTATTACGTAGCTATGTATCGTGCCAAGGGAAAACCACTGTAATTTGATCGAATTTTCAAAACTAACTTATTTATGAATAAAATACCTACTCTATGTTTGAAAATTGGAACGAAAACTTTTTCGTACCTATACTATACCCATTGTTAGTCGTGTGAATGAATTAATGCTTGGTATTTACTCATCTGGAAAACTTAACAGATTTTGTAGCTACTAATGACTTTTTCACAAATTTTGAATTTTAGGGCACTACCGCGTACTACGAAGTACCAACGAGCGTATTACGTCATAACTCGTAATTATCTAACCTCTTAATGTTTATTAGTCGGGTAACAGTGAGAATTTACCTTAAATAATCCGGTTACCTTGAAATTTTCTTAATGTACTTCAACTAGGTACCATAACCATACCTACTTTTCTACAGAGCGGAGCTCAGATAATAATGATAATAATAATAAAAGTCTCGTACCTATGTAGGTACTAGGTAGGTAGGTCTAGGTAATAATGAAATTATCGTGTTTTCGCGCCGAATTGATACCCATGTACTTAGACTACCTACTTACAAAGCTGCTTATTCGTTTTACGTTTGCAGGTAGCTGGTTCGACGATCAAAAGATTCTAGGAGACGCAAGAGACATGTGGAGGCGAATGAGCGACGACGTCCGTAAACACTGTACCCAAGATTATTTCGAATTCAAAGTTAGATCGTTGCCGGAATACGTAAACGCAGAAAAGGTTAGTCCAAAATATACACACGTATGGGTAATGGCTTTAGAGGTAGACCTAATTACACAGTTTTTAGATTGGTACCTATCTAGGTATCTAAGCTACGTCATGAAAAATGAAAAAGACAGCAAATTTTCATGTTTCTGACACTTGTTTTATATGTTTGGTCGCATTTTAGGTACCTACCTATTCAATTTTGTCGGCTTTCGCGAACCTCCTAAATCATCTTTTTTCTCGATCCCGAGTCACAACTGGGTAGGTGCAAAAATAAGAAAATTTGAAATTGACTCGACCATGTGGACTTCTTATGGAATGAATGATTAATAGGCTTACTTATTTCTTTACTCAAAGATGCACAGGGCCGGCGAAAGCAAGCTGAAAAAGTATCAAAATACCAACCGATAGCTCATGTGATCATGTGGAGGGGGGGCTGCAAAGATTGGGGACTATAAAATCAGATCATCTTTAACAAAGTGGGCAAATATCTATATGGAAAAAAAGGCAACCTTTCGAAAAATATCAACAAATTTTCGAAGAAGTCGCTGCATTTTCCTCAAAAATTCAAAATTTCTTTGAAAATTGAAAAAATATTTTAAAAAGTTGAATTATTGTATTTCAACTAAAATTACTTACCGGTATTTAATTTTCATGGAAATTTAGATATTTCCTTATAATTTTTCACGTAAGTAAGTGGGTTATAACAATTGAGTACCTACGTAATGTAAATTGTAAGAAAAGAAGTTTCTCGCTTGTACGAGTGGTTCATCCAAGGACAGTATATTGGGAAGTTATGAGGGGAGCACCGTTTAAACATGTAGGGAGAAGAGCAAAGAAGATAGCGCAGGGACATTATGTCCAAAAGTTAATATCTATCTGAATTTCCACGTGTTTTCGAATTTTTGGCATTTTGGACATAGGTACCTATTGTCCATTAATCAGTGATATTCGAAAAATGAAACAATGATTTCGATAAACATGCCTGCCTATTCTAAAATTGGGAGTATTTTCAAAATTTCGACGAAAGTTTCAGAAATGGCAGAATCTTCAACCCTGGTACCTTTGACTCCACAAAAAATTGAATTCGATGCTTTAGGTAGGTACCTTTAATTTAATAAAATAAGTGGTTCAGAATTTAAAAATTGGATGGTAGGAGGTGTTAAAAATTTAATTTTAAATTATTTTTCACCGGGTAGTTATTTTGTACTGGGCAGCATGCTCATTTTTGCCAACTCTGAAAACCAGGCTCAAAATTTGTATCGTACATATAAATACCACTTGCGAGTAGCTTGTTAGAAAACCAATGTTGTAAAATAGGTAAGTCTTTTATTTGTGGTAATATGTACAAATGTTGGCGAATTTCAATTTATTTCACGACCGAACGTAGGCAGCTGGCTGAGTGGAAAATCAAAAATGTGAAAAATTGAACCAGAGAATATCCAACGCATAAGATCGAATGCGTAGGTTTCAAAGGCGTAACAATCCGCAATCCGTCTACTGCACTGAAATTCGAATTCGAGGAGGGAAATCATCTGCTTCTTTTTTCTCGCAAAATGAAAAATATGATTTAAGTCGTCTTGAAAAAAAGTGTATGGTAGCCTAAACGCGTTAAGCGGATCCGCGTCTCTGAATTTCTGCATTTGCGAGAGAGATAGATAATTATACCTTCGAGTGTGCCGGTATTTTGTTGATTATTCGTCATCGTCCGATGTTACCTCTTGAACTGCAAAGGAACAAGAAAACAAGGTAAAAACCGGAACGTCGTCGGCCAAAAAATAATAAAAACACGTAGCTAGAGGTACCCTCGCCCTCGCCCTTGAATAATGTACGTACTGTACCCGTAGTTGAGCCCATAAGTCGCAGCGCATCAATTCGGGATCAAAAAGACAGATTTTTCTTAAGAATGGCTTTTTAAATGAGCCGTTGCTGCCGCGTCGTCATTGTATTCAGTATTCAACTTTCTTTTTTCCCTTCGTTGCGAAACTTTGATAGAGTGATTTATATTTTAGACTACCTGTAAGCCTCTGTGGGATGGTTTTTGGCGTTCATTCCGCCGCCGGCGATTGATTTTACGTTAGAAATAGGCGTGTATGTATTTCGTCGTCAATTACCCTGGGTATTTTATTTCTTGATCGAAATTTTTCGAACGCGACTGAGTTCAAAACGATTTGCAAAATGTAGGTACCAAAATGTGCAGAAACACTGAAACGATTTCTTAACAAGGGAGGTACCTACCCCAACTCGAAGTAAAATTTTGAGCCCAAACAAAAATAAATGGAAAATACATTATTAAAGAATCTCATATCCAAAATTTCAGGTGATGAAGTTCATTTCTCGAATTTTGGTGAATTTTTGAAATTTCAAAATTATCTCATCGCCATACAAAATACTTAACAAAAATTTGATCCAATCAACGAAAAAAACTGAAATTCGGTATATATCCTATTTTTGACCTTACAAATGGATTGAAAGCTGTTTCAAGACTTTTCGGAGCCTCCGGAAAATTTTGGAATTTCCCAGCGCTGGAGAAAAGCCCATAAAAATGGTCCCTACGAACTTCAGCACCTATAATTACAGATAACCATGAATATTAGTGTTGGTGACCTATTTGATCGATTGAAGTGAATTTTCCAAAATTCGATACTTTGAGTTCACATTCATTTTTTTGTCAGAAAATTAAATTTTTTCCAGGAAAATTGTGAGTCAAAAAATGTGACGGTCCAAGTGATTACATATCTACCATATGTCGGAAAAGTATTTTTTGCAGGAGATGCAAAAAATCGAAAAATGGTGGAAAATATCGATTTTTTTCCTTTGTCGTTTTGTATACTATGAACCCTAAACTTTCAGATGACACTGCGTTAAAGTGTCTAGAACCATCGTTTTCTTGTTCAAAAATTCATATTCATAAAATGGATTTTGACTTTTTTGGCTCATTAGGTAATGTTTTTTTCACCTTTGGAGCAAAAAAAAATTGGAAAACAAAAATGTGGTTGTAGTAGTGTAGAGTGACCCAAAAAAAGAAGAAAAAAGGATGGCATTGCCTTTATAATCGACATAATATGCATAAAAGTGAAAAAGTGGTATACAAAAACTTTGAAGCTCATTTTTTCCAAATTTTGGTTTTATCAACTAAGCAAAAGCACAAACTTCAAAATTCATTGGTGGGAAGAAGTTTCAACCTTTCTCCGAGATTTTTTTTTGTTCGAAAGATCAAAGATGACTCTATCCAATGAGCCAAAAAAATCAAAATCGATTTTTCCGACATGGTATGGTATGTAAATGCTTAGACCGTCACAAATACGTAATTTTGAAGTCAAAATTGTCAATTTCGTAAAATTTTGCTTTAATTGATCAAATAGGTCACTAATTTTGGTTACCCGCGATTTTATGTAGGTGCTGCTGAAGTTCATAGGGATCATTTTTATGGACTTTCCTCCAGCGCTGGGAAATTCCAAAATTTTCTGGAGGCCTCGAACCGTCTTAAAACCTATTTTGTATGGCGATGGGGTAATTTTGAAATTTTAAAAATTTGCCAAAATTCGAGAAATGAACGTCAGCTCCTGAAATTAAGGATAAGTGTGAGGTTCTTTTATGATGTATTTTCCATTTATTTTTGTTTGGGCTCAAAATTTTACTTTGAGTTGGAATACCTCCCTTGTAAAAATTTCTCGAGAAATTAGCAACAGTTTTCTTGTTCTTGACTTGGATCAGGCACTTATTTTTTTATTTATTTTTCAATTATTCGCGCCGACTCGTACTTTTCCCATCGAATTCACTCAGGTTCATCCCCCCCCCCGGTTAGAATTTCAATGCCCAAAAACTAAAAACTGCACGTCTACGTAATTGGTATAGATAGATGTAAGTAATGGAATTAAGTAATAGAGAATCAAAATTTACATGCGGCAGTGTCCTCGACTTGGTTGTAGTGGAAAATAGATATTTTTCGGCCACGCAATCGGGCAGTTCTACTCCATTGATGAATAATTTACCATATATGAGGGTGGCGTTTGCTCCTTTCTGGATCAGTCGATCGTATAACGGTTTAAGTACCCTGTACCTGTACGAAATGATTTTAGGTACGTCTAATTCGAGCTTATAGCCGGTACCGTATAAGTAGGCTTTGTGCGAAAATACGTATCTTTTGACGTCTTCGCTGGAAAATGTTATCAAAACGGCTGTGCTGCGCGATACCGTCGAACCCAGACGTCGGATTAATCTTATGTCACTCACGTCCAACGTGACTTTAGCCAATTGCAAAACTTTCAGTACAGCGTGCGTCAAGTTTTCGTGCGTTTGCTGGCATTCGGCCGGAATACCGTAAACGATTACGTTGCGTTTTTTTGTGCATTCCTCTATGGGGATTTTTTGCGGAATGACCTACGAGCAAACAAATCGAAGTACCTAGTACCTACATATTTACGTGTAATTGTACGAATAGGTAATTGATTAAAAATGTTGAGGCGAGATATTCGTAAATCATGATTTTCTCGCGTAGCACGGTGGTCCTCAATGAAGTCAGAAATTCAAAAAATCTGCGCAAAATTCAAATAAATTCTAAAGATACCTAGACTAGTTTTTCAAAAGTGGGAGGGGAAGTAATGGTGGTAGAAAAAGTGAGAAAAAGGCCCTGTTTACCGATCATTCCTACTTACCTAGCAATCCTAGCATACCTACCTTTAGAAGGCTCATTTGTCAAAATCATTTTCCTCTAAAGCCTCAGAACGTCAGAAGTAATCTCAGAAAAAAAGAAATAGGTGCCTACTCGCCTGCCTATTGAATTATAACCGTTTTCAAACGTTTTCAGGACCACTGTGCGTCGGTGTAGGTAGCTACTAGCTAGATACCTAAATGTGTGCAAAGTTGACCCAAATTATTGAATACGCGTTACACAATCGCAGTTTTCTTTCAGCAATAGCTAGGATTAGAAATACTTATAGGTACGTAGGCGTGCTGATGATACTTACAACCGACGTCGGAAGTTCGTTACTTGATATAATTAATTGCGCGAATACGGGTGCGATGGAAAATACAACGAGTAGCAATAGGGGTGAAAGATACCCGAGGCCGAGACGTAGCTTCATACTCGTTCTTTGAATAAAACGTACCTTTGACGAACATAACTGTCGATCTGAACTTGAACTTATCACATCGTACGCGTAGACCTAAATATCTACTCGTATCAGCGCACTCCGCTTCAGATACGATTCGTCAATTTTTTTTCAGTTTCTAGGTACTCACGATTTGGGGTATCTATATCGCCGATATCGCCAGATCCGAATAATTAGGTTTCAACCGAGATGACACGGAGTGATTAAAAGTCGAGAAGATTACACGTAATACTTATCTAGCTTATCTCGAGAGGGAAATGCCGCAATTTCATCGCGTCGTGTCGACCCACATTTTAATTTTAATTTTTTTCAACTCGACGTAGGCAGCATAAAAAGCGTTCAATTGTCAAATTTTGTACCGCTAGTAACGCTAGATAGAGGTACTCAAATACGTACTTAGTTTGAGTTGAATAGCGAAGCTAAAATTCAGGCGGGGTACCATGTCTACGTCAGCTTTTTGGAAAAATTTCCCACCGTCCTACGTTGAAAGTTTGCTGTTTGTGTTAAAGACCCACTCGTAGGTTTATACTTATTCACCAAATGCTTAGGCCTACCTATTTATTTCCATTACGAATTGATACCTACCGATAACTAGATGGTGTATTCTGGTATGAGCCATAGGTACCTAAACTTATCTTTATGTTTTACAGGAGATAAACGTATTGCCTACGGTTAGATCGCTGACTGACGCTGTTTACAAAACATTCCCATTATCCAGGTACACGCCGATTACCAAACAAGAAAAACTGCAGATTTTTGCCGCTCAACATTTACCCTCCGGCATTTATCAAATATTATATTCGTGACTTGGCGTGACGTGACGTAATGAGACGCTCCAACGCTCAATAACGCTTATCTACTACCTATACGATTTAATCAGCGAATAGAAAATTACCTACTTAATATATTTAGTACTGTAATCGAGATGTTTTATCTATATGTACCTACTACCTATCTACCTACCA
This sequence comes from Pseudococcus viburni, assembly GCA_033439095.1. Classification (NCBI taxonomy): domain Eukaryota; kingdom Metazoa; phylum Arthropoda; class Insecta; order Hemiptera; family Pseudococcidae; genus Pseudococcus; species Pseudococcus viburni. The sequence continues at coordinate 412,131 of JAVBJF010000300.1, read as the reverse complement.
CGAAAAAATACCTACCTACCAGCACTTACAATTTACTTACCGCATCAAGCTGGATCGTTTTAAAAAAAAGTTACCTGGATTTTGACAAAAATTGACGAAATAGTTTACTTCAAGTGGAAGACTTTTCCAAATTTTTTGAGATCTCCAGCCCCAAGGGAGACTAAATTGAGAGACCTCCAAGGACTATTTTCGAAAACAAACGAGTTTTTTGTCTCTTTTGGGTAGTGCCACCAGTTGAGAACCTCAGCCGTCATTAAAAAGGAGCGATTTGAATTTCTATTTCATATCTGCCTGAACCACTGACCTCAAAATTAAATAGGTAAGTACCTATTTTGCATTTTTGCCCTCTACAAGGGGTTCGAAGAGTTGCAGATCGCGAATTAATTTTTTTATTGATTTTAAATTTTAATCGAACTCTAATTGCTCACTTAAACACCTCTAAATCTAGCCAATTTTTTTGGTCACCTACTTAGAATAATTTGTGATGATATTTTTCAAAAAAAATTGTACCAGTGCTGCCAACTTAATTTTAATTTACACTATTTTCAAAAAATTCAAGTTGTTCACTCAGTGACTTGAAAAGTAAGCAAAAAATTTATTTTGTCATTAAAATAAATTATTTAGGTACCTACTTAAATTTTTTTTAAATGTTTTGTAGCAATGCTGCCAACTGAAATTTAATTTAAATGGGAACTGTGCGTGGTAATCAAAATGCATTTGGCAGCACTGCCATGAGTGCTACGCAGGTGCCACGCTTAGACCATAGAGTATTAACATAGACCGCGCTACGGCCATAAGACGTACGTTGTTACCGTGTTCCAACATTATTTTATGAGAATTAGGCCCATTCTTGCAGGGGAAATTAAGAGAAATTTAATTTGCACTATCAAGGGAAACTCAGAAGTAAAAAAAAATTGGAGCGATTTCAAAGGACGTGGCTGTAGTTTTGGTTTGAGTTCGGTGCTTCGGTCATCGGTCTTATTTATCCGCCAAGTACCCAGTTCAACTTGCTTGAATGGGATCAATTCCTGCAAGAGAAATGCAGAAAAATTATGCCTAAGTCAATTTTGCACTATCAAGGGGACCTCATAGAAACAATTGGACCGAAATCAAACGATGCGATTTCATTTCTAGTTCGAGTTTAGTCGTATCCGTCAAGTACCCAATTCATGCAAAATAATGTTGGAACTCGCCATGACCGTATTTTTGAGTATTTCATGCTTCCATTGCCCAAAACTAGCATTTATAAGGCGAATAAATACGGTCATTTTCGACCAATTTGAGGTCGCTGATTACAAATATGACATTAATTCTCACCCATCTTAGATCGATTCGCCGTAAAGAGCACTTTCGAGGTAAAAATGGGTAATATCTTCGAAACAAAAGCCCAGAGTCGGAAATGGGCACCGGATTCGGAATCAGCGACCTCGAATTAGTCGAATTCCACTCCTTTCCCGCGTATTTAGCTATAAAAATGGCATAAATTATCGTTTTTGCAAGATGTAGGTATTCATAGCATGTTTTAGCTCCCACAAGACAACAACTTTTCAACCTATTCATTTTGAAAATATACCTATTTAATCATTTTAACTGCTTTTAAAGCGGAAAATATTCAAAATAGGAGTCAAATATAACTAATTCGAGGTCGCTGATTCTGAATTTGACGTCCATTTCTCGCACCAGGCCTTTGTTTCGGAGATATGACCTATTTTCACCAGAAAAATGAGATTTTAGGGCAAATATAGGGCGAGATACTCAAAAATACAGGCATTTTCGATCAATTTGAGGTCGCTGATTACAAATGTGACATTAATTTTCACCCATCTTAGATCGATTCGCCGTAAAAAGCACTTTCGAGGTAAACATGGGTAATATCTCAGAAACAAAAGCCCAGCGTTGAAAACGGACACCGGATTTGGAATCAGCGACCTCGAATTAGTCGAATTCCACTCCTTTCCCGCGTATTTAGCTATAAAAATGGCATAAATTATCGTTTTTGCAAGATGTAGGTATTCATAGCATGTTTTAGCTCCCACAAGACAACAACTTTTCAACCTACTTATCATAAAAATATACCTATTTTATGAGTTTAACTACTTTTATAACAGAAAATATCCAAAATAGAAGTCGAATATAACTAATTCGAGGTCGCTGATTCTGAATCCGGCGTCCATTTCCTGCGCCAGGCCTTTGCTTCGGAGATATGGCCTATTTTCACCTTGAAAATGCTATTTTTGGGCAATTGAACCACGAAATACTCAAAAATACAGGCATTTTCGACCAATTTGAGGTCGCTGATTACAAATATGACATTAATTTTTGTTTTTGAGATATGGCCTATAAAAAACTTCTACATTCTTCGCTGCTTCACTGCTATTTTTGAATCATTTATCTACAGTTCATTCCATAAGTGCACCCAAGGAGGGGTGGCTCAAAGGGGCTCGAGCCTCTCTTAAGCTCGACAAAGAGATTTTTCATCATAAAAATGTTTATTTTTGACTGATTGTTCGGCCAAAAGTACTAATTTCTCAAATCACAAAAAATGTTGGAGAATGGAAAGTAGGCATTTGAATACGTAACTTGAAAGAAAATGGAAAACCGAAACCGAAACGACTTATTACGGTTTCTGGTTTCTGGTTTCGATCTGGTTCCTTCCAACTCCTTCGGGTTTGGGCTTTGACTACTTTAAAGTCAATGGGGTTGGGACGTTAAAGTTTTCAAAAAAACCTGCTCATTTGGGTTTTGGGTTTCTGGTTGCGGTTTTACAAACGTGAAATAAATGGTTATGTTCGGGTTTATGGTTACGGTTTATGATTTCGGTCACCATCCCAGCGCAGTTAAGTGAGGAAACAGGTTATGGGAGGGGGGCGCCTCTCCCTTCCCACTTTCAATGTTGACCTCGGAGGTTCCGGAGCTACTCAGGCTCAGTCTAGTTTTGGCTCTCTTCCAGAAAGGTTACTTAGAAATTAGAATAGGACATATATAGAGGACAAAAAGCTATATCCTTTAATCACACCTTTTTAAGAGGGCGAGACCGAGGTACCCAGTGAGTGACGCCGTGACTTTACCCAAAAGTGGTAGAAACTTCGTTTTCTTTTCGAAAATGATCCCACTCGTGAGCTTTTATTTGTTCTGTCTTCCTGAAGTAATCGACCTTGAATGCAAAATAATAATTATTATTTTTTTTTTTAAATCCACCCTATTATACATACATACCTACTTAGCTATACTACACCTACATATTTGTAGACCTACCTACTTTTATAATATATAAGTACCGAATTAAATACCTCGTCGTACCCTAACATCATTATCTCTGCGCAGCATATCAATTTGAGTTCGCCTCGGTCCCTTAATAATTTTTGTACATACCTAGGTTGCGTCGATTGAAAATTGATCTAAGTGATGAGAATAATTTTTCTAGTGCTACTAGAAAAATTATTCTCATCACTTAGATCAATTTTCAATCGACGCAGAAATTATATACCTACTTACCTATACTTACATGTGATATCATACACCGCTTTCCCTTTCCATCGTACTCTCAAACGTTCCATCATATGGATAGAATAGGAAGAGGATTGGGTGCGTAGTGGATGGAGGTGTTGGTGGTAGGCATGCTTACCATTATTTTGCACACGCGTTCCATGTGACGCCCAACCCGAATACCTCAAGGGCGCGGAGGAAAAAACCAAAGTTCAACGTGTTTGACAATTTATTTACCGAACCTGCTCGAGATATCAATAAATGAGAACTTCTATTTTTTTCCTTTCGTCATACCCAGTGCTCAGCAAAGATTCTGTTGACACGAGTTGAAAATATACAGGTAGTGGTACGAAGGGTAGTTTCTGTACCGCCTGTCCTTCCTAAACCGCACCAACCATTCTACCACCACTGGTCTACCTGTCTACCTGCCTACCTGTCTAGCGTCTAACCTACCTACTCTATCTACGTCGTATTTCTGTTTTCAAATTGCCCCAAGGAGTCTTTCGTCTGTCGCTGTAGATTTTAAGTAAAAGTTCGTCGCAGTTACTTAGAGCTACCTACCTGCCTACTTACTGCTTATTAGCTACCACGAATGTATTTATTTGTACAAAATATCGCAAACACTATACTTCTGTTTCCGTGTTCTGCAATGATATAAAGCAAATGTTTAGCGAAGAGGCACCTACGTTACTGTTTTCGCCAGGGAAATAAAGAAATCGACAAAACGCGTTTTCTGCACAAATAATTATGTATTTTTATTTAATACATGCAATATTTATAATACTAAAACGGGGAAAAAATGGAAAGGAGGAACGAAAAAATAAAACGAACTTAACAAATACGCAGGGGAACACAACATTACAGCTAAATTAATAGCGCACTTATTAACGAACTAAAAAAAAAGGGGGAAACAAATCATGCTGCCACCTCTTACAAGTACATTTTTATATAAGTATTAAAATTAAAAAAACAAACGAAAAAAAAAATACACGTACAATATAGAATATCCGAAAATAAGCGCGAATTTCAAATAAAACGTACAAAAATGATTGGCGTTATAAAAAAAAATGGTGCCGTTAAAAGAATACTCGTGCACACTCGGAAAATAGAATCGTACACGGTTTTGTCTTGGAATATCTGCATTCTCGTACGTCGCAATTTCGCGTGATGAATGTTCTCCAGAAAAAAGGAACATGACGTAAAAATTAAAAAGCTCCCGTGTGTAATAAAATGAGCAATAATGAGCTGAGAATTCGCTCGTGTATAATCTTATCCAACGTAAAAGTGGTGTAGGTATTTACGATTTATGGTGGAGAATGCTAAGGCTGGTATCGAACGTAAAGACGTGGAACCAAGTCCAATTGACATTTCTTCAAATACCTGGATATTAATTTTCGAGCTAACGAACTTTGTTTCGTTTACTCTTCGACGTGAATATGAATGAAATAAACGTGCGAGGTGTTAATAATGTTACGATGTTTTAAAAAATAAAACCATTCAGGTTTGTTAGGTGTTCGTTGAAATGAAAAAAATTCGATTTAGTAATTAAAATTAGGTTTCATCTACTCGGAATCAAACCATACGGGTGTCTATCTGTATTTTTTATATACTTGATGTGTCCGAATCAGACAGACACCCGGTATAGGTACGTTAATACGACGAATAAATTACACATTTACAATCGACAGAAGCCACATGTTACCTATTTCTCTAGAACTATAATTCCTAATCTCCTAAATCGCAAACATTTTTTTTTTTTCAGAAAAAAACTTTACCCGATTAAACCCAACTTTGAAAAGTTTTTTGATTAAACTAAATCCATTTTATATTTCGCTCGCGTAACGCTTGGAGTTTTTATTTACCGAAATGATATGATGGATTGAAAAAAGTCTGGATAGAAAAAATTTACATATAAAACCAAATGAAAAAGTAAAAAATAAAACGACGGAAAATTTAGAAAAAGAACGAAATTAAATACATGGGTGACAGCGTATGGTTCGAAAAACAAAACAAAAAAGGTGTACGAATAATGAATTTGAAACCTATTGTACAGCTTCATTAGCCGATGTGCCGGTCGACGTGACATTGGTGTAACCTCTTTGGATCATGCTGTTAGTTGCTTGGTGGTAAATTTTCAATAATTTTAAAGCTTCTTTCGCGTCGCGTCTGTCCTCGTTGTATCTACTGCTCGCTTCTTTCACTTCTACCAGCCATTCTCTAAGGTACACATAAAATTAAAAAAGTTAAATCACGTCACTCGACGGTGAAAATGTCGAAAGAGGTGACCAATATAATACAAAGTCGTCACGATACGACTTTGGTTCTCACTTGTCTTGAATTATGTCACTTAAACTGTCCGGATCCATATCAGAAAGTAGTTCTAACTCTTTGCCACCTAGCATCGAAAGTTGACCAGCGTCATTACGTATACGTTCGAGTAAATGAACCAAATCTTGATTATTGGAATAGTCTACTTCGTCTTTGCTATTATATTTTTTTCTGAAAATATCAAAATTACCGTCGTAATAAACATTTTGGGACACTCGAAAAATATTTCGCGTACCTCGAGTCGATTCGACAGTCTAGTCTACGTTCACCCAACCAACATTACCGAAATGGCAAATTAATTTTTAGTACATAAACTTGGTTAATATTTTGAAAGCATTTTCATGTTAAGTACTTATACCTACTTATTCGCGTCGAAAAGTCAATTGTCAGGAGCTAACGTTTTCATACACGAAAATAGTAGGTATAAACTACGAACATGATTCTTTCGTTGGTATTCGACTCGATTCTTGTACGTATTTAATTAATTAATTAACATAAATTCCGAACTGAGTAATAATCGAACTCACAAATAGTTGTACTGAGATGGGGGCACCCAATCTTCGTTTTCTTCCAAAATCATGAAGCATGTGTTTTGTTCCAGTGTACTGAAATATTCTTCCTCGTCGACTTCGGTTCCGTCACTTTCTAAAACAATTTTCATTCCAGGAGAAGCGCCAAATTTTTCATGAGCTAGAGAAAGACGAACAAAATTTTAAGACTCCAGGGTACTTCATGAAGCGACAAAAAATGTGACCAAGCCATTGCGCTACAATATTTTACCTTTTTTAATCAATCCTTGTAGAGACGAAACAACGACTCCGTATCTATTCTGCCCACTGCTGTCCACGATTTTGTAAGGCAGAGCTTTCCCCATATTTCGTTGACCGAGGAATCGCTGGGATTTTCAGCACTACGACGAGAAATTTTATTTCATTACCATCGAGTGAAGAATATTGCTAATCTATATGGAATAGAATTAATCGACTCAACGATGCAGTGTTAACTAATGGAGTGCGATGACCGATCAGGTAAAGCAAAATAACCTCGTTACGCGATACGTAGTAGTACTCGTTCGAATATTATATTTACACGAACCTGCGACTGTCACACCGTCTTTGCGAGAGTACTCAGTGGTCCGTACTACCACTACCCTCGTGAATTACCCCTGAACCAGACTGTTTCAACTTTCGGTCACACCCCGAACTAAAACAGCAGCAGAAATCGATAAGAGGTCATTATTCTCAAACGAGAACTGCGTTCCTATTATGGAGTGCTCTCAATGTTTCGGTGGAACACAATCTTGAAAGTTACAAATTTGGAAGGCATTACATTATTAAATGCAAGCACACAACGATAATATTTCGTTAATTAATTCGAAACTGGTAATTTGTTATTTCTATGGTGCTATTATTCGAGAAAAATTCACAAATTTTTGTTACCCAAAAATCGAACATTGATAATAAAGAATAACAAAGTTTTAGTGATAACGTTTATTGTGCTCGATAGCCTGGTTGTTGAAAACTTTTCTAACTCTAATTTTTGCCGTTACAAGCGCTAATAAATTTCATGACCTATTAAAAAAAAATTTATAATTATTATTTTTTGGTTTTGGTAAATGGTAACATTGCACGAAAAGATCATTTTTCTTCATTATTATAATTTATGTTTTAAAAAAAAGAAATGATTTCGAGTAAAAGATTAATATTGAATGATGAAAACCAGTGAAAACCCATGACTGAATACCTTAGGAGGGTCAATGAGCACCCAGTAAATGTGAAATACGCGCCAATGTGTTAAAATGTCGGTATCGGCATTAAGATTTTGTACATTGAATGAGAGTACTCTCGGAGAGCCGGAACAAGACGCAAACTCTGCTCTAACGGAGTTAGATAAAGGTAAGCTATCGAATCACTATTGCTGCTTGTTCTGTTGTTTATTTCAATTACAATAAATGTGTTTCGTAGGGTTACATTCGAGTAAAATAGGAGAGCAATGCGAGGCCATTGTACGATTTCCGAAGCTGTTCGAGAAGTATCCATTCCCCATACTAATCAATTCATCTTTTTTGAAATTGGCTGAAGTGTTTCGTGTTGGGTAAGTATTGTTGAATGGTTTAGTTTCTTACGTTATTGAATGTATTTTACATACTCATGTTGAACTATTTCCATAGGAATAATTTTCTCAGATTATGGATTGTCAAAGTTTGTCAGCAAAGTGAAAAACATTTCGACAAAATTATCAACGTCGACGAATTTATTCGTCGCGTTTTCAGCGTGATTCATTCAAACGATCCTGTAAGTGATCTATTTTTTGTAGTTTTATTTGTAACTAAATCGGATGATTTTTCACGCAGGTTGCTCGAGCTTTAACCCTAAGGACTTTGGGTAGTGTAGCTGGCATTATTCCGGAAAGGCAAAATGTGCACCATAGTATCAGGAGCTGTTTAGATTCTCATAATGCTGTCGAAGTGGAAGCGGCTATTTTCGCCGCTGTTCAGTTTGCAGCACAGTCGAGGTTAGTTGACTAAAATCCATACTACGATATTTCGAAGTTGAAATTTTCAATCGCGTGTTCTGTATTCTTAGGTCTTTTGCGGTTAGCGTGTGCAATAAAATATCGGACATGATTCAAGGTCTCACTACTCCTGTGCATATGAAGCTACAACTTATACCTATTCTACAACACATGCATCATGACACAGTTACTTCTGCGATGGTAAGAAACGCGTACGCAATGTTTCGTTAATCATGAGGAAAATTTATTTCAAGTTTCCTCGAGTTTACCCATGTTGATATGCTTATAGGTTCGAGCTCTCTGTACAGATTTGTTGGCGAAATATCCGGCGCAGGATTTTGTGCTCGTGACTTTGAAAACATCGACTCAGTTGGCGGCAGCTACCTTGGTTGATATACCAGAACAAGTGCGCTTTACCATATTTGTTTCAATGCATAATGTGACAATTTTTTTGAAAATGTCAATCGATTAATAATGATAACTTTATTTCAGGTTAAACTATTAGCTAGATATGTCGCGGAAGAACCTCGATGGATCATTCGCGTGGCAGCAGTCTCCGGACTTTATACATTAGCTAAGCGAGGAAGCCACTATTGGTCGGAAGATTCTGTAGCCGAACTCATCACTGTAGCAGGAACGACAGACTCTGAAAAACTGGTGGCGTATATTTTCGATATTATGATCATATTGACTCAATCGCCGGTAGTTTGTCACATGTATTATAATCCAGGTTAAATTCACATTATCGTCAAATTTTTCATCTATTTATTTCATCGACGGAAAATTTATATTGCATCAATTCGTGCGCAGATTCGCCATTAATGGAACTTTGCTACGAGACTTCTTTATCAAATAATCTTCAAATCGCCGGGAAAGCTGTCAGAATTATAACCCAAATGGCTTGCTACTGGTATGTATTTTAGAAACAGAATTGGCTTATGGTTTTTTTCTAGTGTAATGTAATTTGATGTTATATGTTGCAGTTACACGGAAGAGTTATTGAGTAACTGTGATGATAACGTCGACTGCGTCGAATCCTATCTGCTTTTTTTATCGTGCAGCGATAATAATGAAGAAGTCCCCGACGAAATTTTGAAATGTGCATTACGAAATGCTGTATCGTTGTGTTACGCCAGGAGACAACTTTGTTCTCGTTTTGTCGGACTGATCGCTTCAAGTTTATTGAAAAGTGCGAGTAAGTTTTTTTTTTTTGATTTCGTGTGTATTTTCGTTACTCGTCCAAATGTACAGCCTCGTCTCTAATAATGCGATTATATATGTTGTTAGAGAATGCAAACTTATTGTTGTGTCGAGCTTTATGCGCAATTGGAAACTTGGAACCTGCTGCATTAAGTTCGCATATGCGAGATATTCTTTCATTTTTGAAAATTCCCAACAATTTTTCAGAAGCTAAAGTAATTACCGATATTCGTACTTCATACATATGCCTTTAATATCAATGTGTTAAGCGTAATATTTCGCTTGTTCATTTTTTTAGTCCATTTTGTGTACCTCAATATTTCAAAGTTCGGCTGGTTGCAAAGAATCGGATGATATGCGGAATACGATAACCTCAGTCGTTATGAGTAGTAATCTATGGTCATGCTACAAAATCGCGAGATCAGCAGCTAGATACGGGCATTTTGGTGTTTGTGAACGTATTTGCAGCAGTATTCGCGATCGAGTTAGTTCGGAGCATCTTCATTTCTGGTTAACGGGTCTACAAGAAGTGAGCATCGCCGAAGCAAACTTGCAAACGAAAAACGGCAAAAAAATATTCAATCGAATTAGTAATAGTATAACTAACTATTGCAAAGCGACGTCGTCGTTCAAGGTGTGCACGACGTTTGTTTTATTTTTAATTCGTTCCCTATCTTGACCGCCCTTTTATATTGGCCAACTTTTCTTGTAGGCTGCGAGTACCCCTGCCTTCTCTCTTTCTTTTCAAACGGAATACGCGAGGTTGAGATGCGAAATGCTTCAAACATTTTCTCTACTTTTAGCGACATGCAACGTGTTTTGCTTGTCGCCGCCCCCGGCTATTGCATCAACGATTATGCAAAACACCAGAGATGACCTACAGCGATATGGACAAGTGACTAACCAGGTACTTTTTTTAAATTTTATTTGTATGTTGTAGCGACAAAGAAATTTTCTTTGTGCGTATACGTAAAATTAGTCCTTTTTCGGGGATCGTAACTTTCTGTGTTTTGTAACCATTTTCAAGGTACCTACTACCTACTTGTACCTACCGATGTTGAACTGATCAATTAATGAAAACGATGTTTTTTTTTTATAGTTACGCAAACGCGCCAAAGAACTGAAAGCTTGCGCTGACTTGTATTGGAAACTGTACCAGTCAGCGTTCGACGCAGATCCGAACTCATTATTGAATATTAAAGCGTATCCTTTTATTTTTCGTAGTTTTGTAATTCGTCGGGTGGATACAGGACTCGTTTTTGTCACTTTTCTAAGGCTGGAGAATATTTCAAAGCGATAATTTTTTTTGGAATAGGGTAATTCGGTTATTTTTTGTGATTTTTTTGGTCACTCGAGTTACTTCTTCTCGACAGAAATTAAATACGATCACTGTAAGATACACAGTTGAATTACCGGTCACGAGAGTACAGTAGCATATTGTATAATGTGACAATTTTTTCATGTAGGTAATTTACTTTCTTGACTGCAAATTTTTCTCAATAAATATACTTCAGATTGCAATATATGTGTACATTCATGGCAAATAATGTGGAACAAATTGCGTTCTCTAATAGTCAACTAGAAGAAATTGTTTTGAATACCGAGTAAGTTTTTTTGCTAATCTACGTTTGAGCTGTTTATATTTTGTATAATAATACGAGAAAAATTTTCCCCTTTCTGTTTTTCAGGTTGCTAGAAGGACCACTGGAAATTCAGTTGATGGTTAAAAGTTGCAAAACCGCGTATAATTTGAAGAAGTCGTTGGATTTAGCGTGTAATGTTCTTACCCATCAGGTAATTAGGTACACTCGTACTTTACTTACCGTAGCTTTTTTTTCAAAGCTTTTCTCTTCAGTTTGGCGATTTAGAATTTAGTGGAGAACTTTTAAATACTCTACTTCGAGCTCCAAAACCAAGCATGTAAGCTTTCATTCGTTTCTGTGAAGCAAAATTATCAAAATTAAAATTCAAGTCAACCGACTTGAAATCGACTATCTCAAGATTAAATTCATCAACACATTATCATAATTATATGGTTAACTGTGTGGTTTATTTTCGATTCGTTTTATTGTAATCGTTTAATTTTCGTTTTTAATAATTCTTGCAAATGGTTTTTTGTTTTTTAGCATATCAGTTGTTTGAAAAAACAAGTCAAAGCTATAATATTGGCTCCGATGTGCTATCCGAGGTATTTCTTTCAAGCGTTGCAATGCACCAATGTTACTGTAAGTTTTCGAATTTCTTGAAAATGATTTATGTACAATTGTACATAGGTACTAGAGATGAGCACGATGCCGCTAGTAGTCAATAAAACGCGCGTAGCGGTAGCAGGCATCGTGATTACAACTACTTTTTTGTAATCATGACTACTTCCCAAGCGATGCCGCTACTACGCTACTTTTATCGGCGATGCCTACGATGCCGATATTGCCGATACTTGCGATACTAACGTTGACGCATCGCAGATAGCCAGTCATTTGCATGAGTCATTGTAGGTGAAGTCAATTGCAATACCAGGGTACTATAATATAGTACCCTAGCATTTTCTCATTATGGCGATTCTGGCGATTCTTGCGATGCCAGCGATGCTTGAAATCGGCATCGTACGATGCCGCTACTAGCGATGCCGAATTAAAACCAGTATCGTCGCTACTGCGCCGACCCTAGAAGCGGCATCGTGCTCATCTCTAATAGGTACATAATCTTATTAAGATCAGATTCTGTTGAGCCGAAATTAACGATATCTATATCTACATTCTTTATTAAAACTTCTAGTTGGCTGTCTCGCCGCAGCCCCGTAGTGGTGAACACATATCGGTTACCAGCGGAACTCAACTCGCCGTCAAAGTGGAAGGTGTTCTATCTCATGGCAACAAACCAGTATTATTCCGATCAGCGGATGGAATAGTATTAACAGTTACCACACAATTGACCGCCCGGTCAAATACAGTTCACGATTTCAAGGTAAGACTAGTCTAGCGTTTCTTCGACGTTCATTTCTGCTTCCAAATTTGTTTTTGTTCATTTCATTTGAGTTTTCACCTTTTCTTTTTTAGACAAACGATGGTGGGCCACCTGTTCTAACACAAACGGTTAAACCGCATAGAGATTTTTTCAGAGCAGAATTTCTATTAGGATTTACGTCCGGAGGCCAATATCAAGTTGTGGTAGAGGCCGCAATTATTGATAATACTGGCTTCACTTGGCAAATCGGAGTTCGCAGTGTCTTGAATATAAAAGCCTTAGAAGAAACTCAGAGTTCGAGAGGTAGAGCCGCAGTGAATTGAAAAAATTGATTTTCCATTGATTAATTGCTGTCAAATTTCATGATTACACAAGTTTTGTTAATGCAATAATGTTTTTTTATTTGTCTGATGCTAATTCTTTAAAAGCGCACTTATTTACGATTTAATTTTCAGGTTTTCGAACTTCCTTCCGTTCAATTCAAATCGAATTCAGAAGAATAAGAAAACTGTTGCAAATTTTAATATAGGGTCGTTTTTTATCAAGATCCTTCAATTGGTAAAAGTAAAAATTAAATTAGGAAGCCAAACGCCATAGACGATGTTTTGATTGATAATTTTCTGGAAAATTTGAATAATATAATATACTGAAAAAATTCCTTGAAGATGTAAATGGGAAAAAACTCTTGAAAAAAGTAGATTGTGCAATTCATATAACATCAAAAACTAAAAATTATGGCGATTTTCCTGAAGCTGGCTGTGTTGAAAACGCCTGCGAAATCATATGGTAGATAACACCAGTCACACGTATCATTAATTTTACAGGGTCTTGACACGATCTCTACGATTAGAAAGTAATTCATTCTAGCAAAAAAGCCATCTATCTGTTTAATCACAAAGTTTTAAGAATTCTTACGGAGATTTATCTACGAGCGATTTACCAGAAATCCGGAATTAGTATTTTCGTAGTGAAAAATGGCCATGTTTAGAAAAGAAATGCTTGGAATCGAAAACGAACACCGGATTCGTGATCGGCGACCTCGGTTTAGCCTATGGCCGAATTCCAAACGCGATGCGGCAATAAAAATTTTCCTTTTCCGAAAATGCTCACTTTTTTGCCCAAAAAAACGACCGACCGATTTTATTGCCGGATCGCGCTTAGAATTCGGTGATAGGCTAATTCTTGGTCACTGAATCCGAATTCGGTGTCGGATTTCAGTGTTGATGCCGGGGTTTTCCGCTATTCGCCCGAGAAAATTGGAAAAACTAGGAAGAAAATTGCGAAAATCAGCTCTGCAAATGGCCGGATCGAAAAACCGACGCCGGATTCGTGATCAGCGACCTCGAATTAGCCTATGGCCGAATTCCAAACGCGATCCGGCAATAAAAATTTTCCTGTTTCGAAAATGCTCACTTTTTTGCCCAAAAAAACGACCGACCGATTTTATTGCCGGATCGCGTTTGGAATTCGGTTATAGGCTAATTCGAGTTTCGAGATCGCTGAATCCGAATTAGGTGTCGGATTTCAGTATGTAATGAAGAATGAACCAATCAGAAACGTTGTTAGAAAAAGACGCAAATCTCGTGATTATGACGCGACGACGCATCGCGTTCCAGTCTTCCGTTCCAGGTTCCAACTTCCAAGTTGGTAGCCATTTTTTCTCGCTTTGTGTGTGTTTGATGTTTTGACATGGACTCATTTTCATTTTATTTTACGTCGTAGAATTGTGACTAAGCGACTAAGCGTCTTTCAAGTCTCAACGTCTCGTGTCGGTTTTATTTTATTTCACTATTCATTTGCCATGTTTGGAGTTTACTGTTTACTTGATGTTCGATTAATATTTCTTTTCTTTATTAATTTTCATTTGAATTCGTCAGAGTAAGTACTTTCGCCTGTTTCCTACGCATAAATATTGGGTTTCTATCATAATTCATAAACTCGATCGGAAGATCTACAATGTTCATGTTTCATATCGATGTGTATTGTGTATTTGTAAAGTCAGTAAAATGAAAACGAAGCGCATAGAAACTAGGAAGTTAGGAACGCAGAATAATTCGAATTAAAAGCTACATAAATTATATACGTATAGTTTCCACTCGATGTTTGGAAAGGAAGGAATGTATTACCTAGGTATACCTACAAGTGTTTGCATTTGAGAACTCAAATCGTTTTTGTGAGACATTTCTTGTCTCTGTAATTCGTTGATCGTTGTGCTTCGTGATTTCGGTTTCTTATGGTTGAATCTCTCTTAAGTCATTATGCAACTCGAGTTTTAATTTGTTCTTTATGAGTACATCGTATTCGTATCGGAGGCACCTTACATTCTTGATAACATTCAATTTGTGAATTTGAATCTGACGTCGTCGGTACTGTAAGTTTCTAAGGCTGTGAATTTGACCATTTGAGACGAAAAAACAATTTTTTATAGCAAGACCTTGTAAATTATGAAATACCTAACTAAATTTGTTTCACTGTCGTAAATTCGCATTAAATATATTGTTGACGGAGAAACTGTTGACAGAGAATACTTTTTTTCAAATTTTAAATCGTATTATTTAATATTTGAAAAATAAAATCTCGTTCGTGTCTAAAATTCGAAATGTCAAGTGCTCAAATTTTAATTTTTTCAAAATAGCAGCACTGAATCTTGAGCAACCAATCAGAAACCACCACGTTATTTGTAGTTTAGTTTGTTGTTCAACCGTTTTTTTGCGTCTGTGACATGAGACATGATGCTGAGTCACTGACGTGGCGTGGCGAAAGGTTTATTGTATTCGTGTTTCGTATTGAAAACTTTCAATAATTATTATTGTTAATTATTTCGTGTAATTTTTTAGTGCATTATGGAATAAGTTTGTGGATTACGTGTGCATCTGTTTCGATGGTTAGTTTAAATCGAAGAGCAGCCATTTTTCGTCGCATAACCTATTGTAAGTATTTTTATTGTTTTACTACGATTCATTTTTGTTCAACACATGGTCGTTGAAGAAGTGAAGATCTAAACTTGAAATTTGTCAACACTTCGTGTTTGTCTGATTTTACCTAGTGACGATGTATGTGTTACCAACTTTTTCCTGTTTTTTTTTAGATTTGGAATTCGATACGTAATTAAATGATCTTGTGATACCTACCTGATGTGTCGTGTATTTTCTTTCGGATTTTCGTTCTTGGATGCTGAATGTACGGCGATGAAATATGAATGCTTTCAAATACTCATGTGTAAGTAATAGTTTGGGTTTTCGTAATTTTAAGTCTTTTAAAATTGATTAACGGTTCTGAGATGTATTGTATTCATGTATTTTTTCGTTACGAATTTTATTTCTGGTTTTTTCGATGCTTCGTGTTCAAGTGAATTTGTTTATACCTAATTCTTGTTGAATTATTTTCGTACGAGTTGTTTTTTTTTTGGGGAGTTTCAATTTTAGATACGTGTTATGGTTTTCGTACACGCGGAGATTCAAATCGATTCAGGATAATGTTTTACCCGTTTTCACAAATTTCGTATCTGATTTTGTTCAATACTGTGCGTTCGCGTGGATTCGTTTAAAAATACGGTTGAATTATTTTAACACTTTTACTGTCAACGAAATTTATTCCTGACAACGACTAAATTGTTTACTGCAATGTAGATATTACAAGTTGTGATGAGGAAATTATCGTTTGAAAGGTTTCAAATAGTATTTAATCTTCTTTATTTGGATTTTGGTTTCAACTTTATCGAAATTTTACATTTTTTCGACTCTCGAGAATTTTCAAGCAGATTTCCTCAATTTTCTGATTTCGTTGACGTCTTTTTGAAATTGGAATGAATTTGGTATTGGAAACAATAGGCCCGCACAATTATAAGGAAAATATGCACTGTAGGGACGTACGTATTTAGATGGTATGTGTATATGGATTTGTGGTTGAGCAATATTCAGATTAAAATAATTGTAGGTACCTAATTATTAAACGTATCTTCGGATTCGCCACTGAGAAACGTATTTTTAGGTGAGATTTGCGATAAATTTGGCCTACTTCTTGGAATTTTTTAAAATAATTTTATCCTGTAGTCGTTTTCGTTTAGATTTTTCATTTCTATTGCCCAATGTCGAGCTCAAATACTTGATGATTTTTTGCAACGTATTAACGAACCTGTGACTAAATTTTTTCCATTATGATTTGTGTTTTTTATACCCATTGTGTGAAATGAATCGTGCTATCAATATTTGAACTTATTTCTATTAATATGGCAAGCTTTTTCATTTTTGGCATTCATTATCTGTGATTCAGATCATTAGTCTTTTATTGATGATTGGAATTATATCTAGTTAGCTATAAGAAGTGCATATTTAAGTGGTTTTTTTTTTCAACAGACCTCTACTTCTAATGGTTGTTATAGAAAATCTCAATATTTGAAAAATGGTCCAAATTTTTTAAATTGTAGGTACTTTTCAAATATTTTCCTTTTTTGGTAAAATTGTTCAGTGTTTGGAGAAACATACAATGTGTAGAAAATTATTATTCAATTTTCATAAAATTCTCCAGTTTTTCAAGATAATTAATTTTTTGAAGAAAATTACCTACCCATTTTTTAGTAAACTGAAATTTTTGTGAAATCGTGAAATTTTCAGAAAATCGTTTTGCTTTTGAAAACCTTATTGTTAAAAAAACGTCCAAGATTCGAAAGATTTTTCGATCTTCCAAAAATCGTCCAATTTTCAGAAAATCTAATTTTTGGAAATACAGTTACCCTTAGGATAGAAGCTCGTTAAAAAAAATTTGAGAAGGAAGTCTGGAGACTTGAGGTCAAAGTGTAATTGGATTTACATGTAAAATGACCCAAAACACTTTGATAATAGGCCTGGAAAATTTGTAAAAATTAGTTTGAATCCAGTAAAACTTGAAAAAATGAGGGAAAATTATTTTGAAAAAAGAGAAGGGCTGTTGAATTTTTTTTCGTCGTGTTTCATGAATGTACCTAGACCTACTTAATTAAATTATTTCCTCGGTGTTTGATAACCTAGTAATTATATCTGTATCTGTCATTAATTTGTTTTTTTTTCTCTTTTTTTTTACAGTAAAATGCTACGAAGAATCAAATAGAAATCATAGTCATGTAGAATACCTCCTGCCACGAAACGATAAATGCGATGGTGAGTGTCTGGTGTATATTTCTAGTCAAATTTTCTATTCGATATTGGGTTATTTTCTTTCAGCGAAATGATTTTTGGTACTTTGGTTGAAATATGAAAGGAAAAAATAACGCAATTACGTAGATTGGTATAGCTGTTTTCGTAATTCTCGAAATTTTTGTTGCCCATTGTCGAGCTCAATTACTGTCTTACCTATTGATGTTTTTCAATGTGTTTTTCGAACTTGTGGCTAAATTTCAGTAAATGATTCCGTTTTTTTTTACCCTATGAATGATATGAATCGGTTACTTGAGAATTTTTTCTCTCACTAGCGACGGGTTTTTTCATTTTCAGCATTCGTAATGTGTGATCAAAATATTGCATCTGCGGTTCTCAATGGAAATAGGGAACAATTTTTGGTGAATTTCATTGAGAAAGGAAGATATTAAATTTCAGGGGACATTTGTAAAGATTGGGCAAATTATTTTTTATTACTTATTTACTATAATATAAAATTTTTACATTTTCGTTGGAATTCAAGTTTTTTTGTCAAAATTACGCGTGATTTTTTCATCTTCATAATTTTTTCTGAAAGTTTCAAACATTTTTTGCTCTTGATTATTTTAATTTTTCTACTTGTATATTCTTTTCGGTTTTGAAAATTTTTCTTCTGTTATTGTTTTTCATTTTTCACTAGTAATTTTTTTAGATATTGAAAACTTTTATTTCTTCTGATGAAATTTTTACTCGTATCTAATTATTTCGATCTTGAAATTTTTTGTACATTCAAATTTGAATTTGAAAGAATGCTGAAGCCTGACTATACTTACAAGGTTGCAGATTTCGATACTTATGTTAGAAGAATATAAAAAATTTTGCTTTCACCTGAGTTTTGCCTCCCTTGGGTACACCTATAGATAGAAATAAGAAAAATTTGTTTAGTTTTAGTTTTGTAATAATAGGCAGAGATGATTCACTTGAGTCTGGTGAAAAAGTGATTATTTTAAGTAACTTTTTTTGGTGAAATTAGATTACCAAAGTAATTTTTTGAGGGACCAAATCTATCGGGCACTCCGCTTAAATGATCAATACGCAATTATTACTAATGAATAGGTAAGCGATTATTAGTATCCAATTGTTTACTAACGTATTTGTTTTTTCTGAATATTGTTACAGGAGGTTGATGTTTGTATCAAATTTAACCACTGATCTATAATGTCGAAAAGGCGTCAGCAAATTCATCGACAGTAATCGCGTACGAGCGGCCTTTTTCATGATTTCATGCAGTACGAAATTAAACAGATCGACTGCGGTAGAAAGATATTTCCCATCCGGCTACGTTAATCCTTAACCTTGATCCGCAAATTGTGGCATTTGAAGAACTGGCCTAAAGAGGTATGTTTCCAATTGAAATTTTCTAATTATCAACTGAGCAGTTATTGTTATCAGATATTTTCGCAACACTGAATTTTCCCTTGTAATTTTTTTCAAGTTCAATGATTCAATTGCTCAAATTCATTTTTTTCTGAGATCAAATTTTTAAAATTATTTTCAAGTATGGGTGAAAATCACTCGAAATTCTTGAGAATTATTGTGAAAATTTGTACTTGGAAAAGATTGGAAAACATTTTGAGAAAATTCGAACTTGGAAAAATTATCAAGAAAAAATATCTGCGGGCCAACGAAATGGAAATTTGATTGAAAAAAACTATTGATTATTTAGCGTAATTTTTTGGGATTGGTTTTCGATTCGAACTCTTGGTGCGTAGAATGTTTCTCAAAATTTTTCCAAACTGAATTTCTTTCTAGGTTTGAATTTGGAAAATAAGTTTCAACTTCGATTTTTTTTAATTCGATGGATCCATATTTTAACTTGATAAAATCGAAAAAAATGTTCATTAAATTTTTTTATGCCTTTTCAAGTTGAACGAGAGTGGTCATTGGGTTGGAAAAAATTTTGGTAGGTATTAGAACGTGGCAAAACTCAAACAAAATTAATTTGTTTTGATATTTTTTGATTTTTTGGATGCCAATCACTTTAATGTTATTCAAAGTATATGTAACTAGAATTTTTCGAATTTTCCACCACATCCAGACACACTTGATTGACCTAGTTCATTTGAAAAATTAAAAAACGCGTATTTTCGGTGGAAAATTGAAAAATTTGAGTTGCATACATTTGGATTCGGGGATTTTATGGATTTAATTTTATTGAACGCGTGAATGAAAGGTCTGGAAAACGATGAAAATTAATCTAGCACGGAAAT
Source organism: Pseudococcus viburni (assembly GCA_033439095.1). Taxonomy (NCBI): domain Eukaryota; kingdom Metazoa; phylum Arthropoda; class Insecta; order Hemiptera; family Pseudococcidae; genus Pseudococcus; species Pseudococcus viburni. The sequence goes on along the minus strand of JAVBJF010000300.1, from coordinate 392,258 downwards.
TCGAAAAAATACAAATTTTTGACTGCTGAAGGCTAAAATGCTGAAAAAATTTGTATGTTTTTGAATCATTCTTTGAAAATCAGAGTAGCCATTTATACCTTTTTCACAGAAATCTCGAATTTAATATTTTTCTCAGTAAACTCGTACCTATTAATCTCAAATTTTTATTTTGGAATTTTGAAACAGAGAATGTTAGACTGAATGGAAGTGAAGACTGTCTGTCTTGACTATTTTGCTATTAAGAATATGAAGAATTCGATCTTTTTTTGTTGCAGAATATCTACAATTTTTTTTGTAAAATTTGCCCCGAAACAAGGGCAATCGTAGAAACCTCTCTTTTTCTGTAATGTTTGAAAAACTCGAGGAAAAGTATTCCAGAATTCATGTGAGAATCTTCAATTTCGAAATTTTTGTCAACAAAGGTCATTCCTTGTAAATTCAATCACGATTTTTCTCAAATTTTTTCACAAAATTTTAATTTTTCATTCCGAAGGTTCGAAAAGCAAGATTGTTTGAGGACTCCGAAGGGGGATTTAAATTTTTTACTATTGCCATTTTCACAGAAATACCCAACTTCGATGTCGGGTATCAAAACGGACGATATTTGGAGCAATTTGGTCTAGTACGCTGGGTTATTGGAAAAAAGATTTAAATGGACGCCGAATCGTTGGTGAAATTTTTCCTAATGATGAGCTGTTTTGCGAAAAGCTCAATTTTCAATGATGCACTGAAGTTGAATGATATAATTTGAAAATCTCCGAAAAAAAACTTGTTATGTAGGATTTTGTAATGGTATTGGGTTCAGAAAAATTGAAAATTCATGATCATGTAGCTTATATTATAACCTAGTTTATTTTTTTGAGGCACTGAATTTTAATATGAATTTTGATTATGGGATTGTCATATCAATCTTCTTTACGAGAGTCCGAATTTGAATCCAAAAAATGAAAAAACTCGAGTGCCATGTCGTTTGTTGTGTTTTCAATTATATTGAGCAGAAATCGAGTTTTTTGGTTTTAGTATTATTTCTTTTTATTGCTTCGTATTTTTGGCCTGGTTCTGATTTCAAGTTCGCGATGGTGATTGCGAAAAAGTTTCTCGTTTCACGAATTTTCCATCGACGAATATTGAAATTCGTTTTTACCAAAATTCTGCTGGTTTTTAAAGTAAAAAACTATGATACGTAATAATGATAATTTATAACTTTTTTTTTTAAATTTTCAGATGTTCCAGAGCGTTACTTCAAGCCTTTGAATTGATTGATATTAGATTGGCTGCTCGATAAAACTGTACCATCGATGGCAATGATACCAGTAATAATGCTATGGACGAGTCGAAATGTTACGATCCAAATTGGAAGTACTTGCTACAAGAAACAGTTGCTGTGTAACAGAGATTAAAATTGTACCAATTCGCCTGATAACGAGAATAATGGCCGATGATCGTTCAGAAATTTCGTGACGAATGGATATTTTTTCTTGAAATCAGAAACCCCACAGCCAAACAGTGAGTAGATATGTTTAAATAATCGAATGGAAATTAAATTGTGTGCCAGTGATCATGAATGATGATGCTATGTATGCTTGGCTTTTAAAAAGAACAGAGAAGGAAATTGGGAGGGGTCGAAATTTGAACAACCTAATTCAAAATGATGAACTTTGTGTCTATAATATTTTTCAACATTTTTTAAAGACTGAATTTTCTCAAAAAAATTTCTAGTTTAGCTTTGAAAAAAGTTGTTTTAATTTCGGAATTTCGAAATTTTATTCAATTCAACAGATTTTTGTTTCAAACTTGGAAAGATCGAAAAAATGTGTTTCATTTAATTTCTTTTTTTTCTTGAAAAATTTTCAGAAATAAAATTTTTTGAAATTTTGATGTTATTTAAGTGTAAGCAACTCGAATTTTTCCACTGAAAATTTTGGTCCAGGCAAATAAGAGAAAAAATGTACCAAACCTCCCAAAAATTAAATCCCGATTTTTTTTCGCGTTTTACGTTCGTAATGGTCCACTACACAACATACTAAAATGGGCACCCCACAACCCTCCGCTACCCCCAGGGGAGAGGCAAATGTCTGCTAAAAACCGATTTTTCGTGAATATCTGCTCAAATAAGCCTCAAAATTGAAAAATAGTTATGAACAATCTTGTTCCAAGTGTGATTTCCTATCAGATGTTTTTTTTATTTTTTCAAAAACATTCACTTCCTTGACCTAAAATTGAGGGTAAAAAACCCCTATTTTTCAACAATTTACTGCAGTTTTGGAAGAAATCGAAACTTTTGTGAATATCTCTTCAAATAAGTCTCAAAATGAAAAAATGGTTATAAACAATTATGTTCTACGTGTAATTACCTATCAGACAGGTTCGTTTTTTTTTCAAAAACACCTTAATTTTTGGGCAAAGAAGTGGGTGTTTTTGAAAAAAAAAAAAAAAAACGAATCTGTCTGATAGGAAATTACACGTAGATCATAACCATTTTTCCATTTTGAGGCTTATTTGAGGAGATATTCACAAAAGTTTCGATTTTTTCCAAAAATGCTGTAAATTGTTGAAAAATATGTGTTTTTTAACCTTAACGTTAGGTCAAGGAAGTGAGTGTTTTTGAAAAAACAAAAAACCCCTTCTGATAGGAAATTACACGTAGATCAAGATTGTTCATAACTATTTTTCAATTTTGAGGCTTATTTGAGGAGATATTCGCGAAAACTCGGGTTTTAGCAGACATTTACCCCTCCCCTGAGAGTAGTGGAGGGTTGTGAGGGTGTCCATTTTAGTATGTTGTGTAGTGGACCATTACGAACGTAAAAACGCAAAAAAAAATCAGGATTTAATTTTTGGGAGGTTTGGTACATTTTTTCTTTTATTTGCCTGGACTAAAATTTTCAGTGGAAAAATTCGAGTTGCTTGCACTTAAATACTTAACATCCAAACAATTCGCATCCAAAAATTTCAAAAAATTTTATTTCTGAAAATTTTTCAATTTTTTTTTTTTGGGAGGGGGGATGTCAACACCCAAAATGACTGGACTATTTGTGTTTTTCAATTTTTTAATTGAACTAGGTCAAATATATGTACTTCGGTGCAAATCACGCGAATGCAATTCAACTACCTAGGTAACAATTTGAAATTTTGTGTCCTTTTTTTGAAACCCTACGATTTTCTGAATTTGATTGTTTGTATTTCAATTTGTATCCCCTCTCTGCTCTGACTGCAGAAAATTTGTTATCTTGCGTTTCCTTTCACATTTTTCTTGCCTTTAGCTATAAAAATCTTGTGGGTGTCTGTACCTTGCATACCTGCATTATGTTTCCGATGTTTCCATATTTTATGAACTTTTGAATTTGAATATGTAGTGCAATGGGATGACGAGAATTGATTCATTTTGAATATTATTCTGTTTTTATTTTACGAATATTTTTTATTAACGTAGAGAATGCATTTGTTCATGTTTTCGATAATTTGCAAAATCTCACGATTTTTTAATCATTTTACAGCTCCGGATTCCCAACGGATCACCTCAAGATTTTTTTTTTTAAGTATTTCATATAATCATGTCTTGTATTTTATGTGTTAAGTATAAACGTAATGTACTTATTGATTTTAAGATAAGCTCCCCTCCGTCTCCAGATGGTTTATTTAAATTGGGATATTATTTTTCGGCCGGGTACTAATTTTGTTCGAAGGGAAGTAGGTTCTCTATCGAGCGTTATAATTCGAGGTCGCCTGTTCTAATCGCCATTATAATGCAGTTGATTGATGCAAGTGTTTGAGGAATTTTATGTAGGTGTAAGGCGACAGTGCCGTTGAATTTTGGAGGGATTTTTTTTGGCATGTCACGGAGGGTATGTTCTGCGGTCAGTTGAAGTATGCGTGAGCTGGGGGATGGGATAAAAATTTAGGCGTCGCGCCGATGTCGGTATGTGTGTGAACCTGGAAACCTCACGACATCGGAAGAGGCCCGGAGTTCTTTACGATGCCTGGTGCGATCGTACCGAGATACCTTTGAACGAGGAAACTCTTCTTTGGCTCGGGTCGCGCGGCATGCCAGGGTCGTATTTAGCGAAGGGTATTGAGGAGCTAAATTTAGGGCGTCGCGCCGATGTCGGTATGTGTGTGAACCTGGAAACCTCACGACATCGGAAGAGGCCCGGAGTTCTTTACGATGCCTGGTGCGATCGTACCGAGATACCTTTGAACGAGGAAACTCTTCTTTGGCTCGGGTCGCGCGGCATGCCAGGGTCGCATTTAGCGAAGGGTATTGAGGGGTGGTCAGCATTGCATGGATTAATTATGATTGAAGGTCGTTCGAATCGCTGGTCGAAAGTTTGAAGGTTGGAAATGCGCGATTTATTGTGTGAGGACAGTAGGCTTTGGTTTATTCAATTGGTTAGGTCTGTCTTGTCTGTCCAACTTTACCAGATCTATAGGGACTGGTAATGCAAAATTTAATTGATTTCATCTCTTGGCTTCAGCTTTTCTCCCAACAAAAGTTGACAACTTTCATTAGGAAAGTTGTATTTTGGATTAATAGGCAGTGCTATTCGCAGATCAGAGATTTCAGAAATCGCGGGTCTGCAACCTGGTGCATCGAGCGACGGTGCATTGGGGAGACAAGGAATCCCCTGCGAATGTCTGGGTCTATCGTTTGACGTTGTTGTACGATACGCTTCGGTAGCCGGTTTGCTCACACCTCCGAACGCACTGACCACGTCTTAATGGAGTTACTCTTTCGAGAGTAACAAAAATCCGGTGTATACAGGGTGTGCGTGGGATTCCGGAATCGTTTGGCACCTAGACCCCCGTATTTTGAACGCCGAGCCGCTCGCGAAGCCTGATGGTACGGCCATCGACAGAAATGTTTGATGGGTTGGGTGAGTTCAGGGCCTGCCATCAAGTTGGATGTAAGGCGGTAAACCAATTAAGGGGACCAGTCGAACAGCCTACATTGTCAGAGCATGGGTTCATCAGTCTCATCCGCACGCCCTTGGCGACCAGGCCTGCCTGGGGTGCGTCGTATAATCTCGAGTAATCGTATTATAGGCCGCCCCAAGTCTAATGTTGCAGTCTGTTAGAGTCTCATCGCAACATGGTAGTGACGGTGGTGTGAAGTAGCCTCATTGTTGAATTCGTCAACATCCCAGGCAAATGAAACGAGCAAGTGGGTGTGTTGATCAGAGTTTCTTGTGCGGCCTTTGTTGTAATTAAAGGTGTAATGCTGGCCGCTGCAACGGTTTGTCTATATGGTTGGGGAAGTAGTGCGAAGGAAGCCTTCTTTGATTTTTCAAATTTTGATGGAAATTTTGAAAATCAGGTCATTTTTGGTGTTCGATATGTGGGTTGAAATTTGGGATTTTTTGGGGGGTAAAATTGGGTATTTTTTAGATTTGTGACGAAAAAAGTGATCTGTTTTTTAGTGGGTTTTCACTTCTTTTTTTTTTGGTCAAAAAGCTATGTAGTTTGGTAGATCTATCAACTTCCGCATTATGGTGGTGATTAGCTCAGGTGATTTTTGAATCATACGTCGATGTATAGGAAGCCGATGTCTGTAGGTTTTGTCAAAGTAGGCATGTTGGTGGGACCCCTGGGTATATTTACATGTATTATTTAGTACTTGTGTTTCAATGTATTGTTGTGTAATATTGAAATTGTGATAACCGATCAAGGTTTTTTTCACTGTCGAGCGGCCGGCAGTGTTTTTTTTAACCCAGATCGGTTAAAATTTAGAGAATAGTTTTATGTACTCTTTTTTTTTGCCGCCGTGTCAACGAATTAGAAGTTTGGTTTTGGTTTGTGTTATTTTACTATGATCATCGAATGGATTTTGATCCGCAGTTGTAAAGATAGGGTTCACGAATAATAGTAGGTCGCCGATTCCACATTTGATGTGTTTTTTCTGGTGTTTGCGATGTGTTCTTGATATGAAATGCCGAATTGGTAAAATAAAATTCGTTTTTTGTTTACAATAAAGCAACAATTGACTAAAAGTTGGCTCAAATTTAGTAATCAATGAATTCAAAATTTTAAATCAGATGAAAATTACCTCTTTTTGAATACCTTTGAATCCGGTGCCGAATCTTGGTATAATTCTATAATATGACTTGAAATTCCAATTCTGGCAAATTGCTGATGGATTATGTCAAATTTGAGATATTTTCAGTACTTTTAGCTGTAAAACAGTTCAAAGGGTAAGTTTTCAATACGAATACGTCTCACTCATAATGGTGAACCGAAGAAAACAGCGAAATGTGTTATTATTTCTTCGCACATCAGAAAAGTTTTTTTTTTTATATGCGATAGGCAACTTGAAGAACAGAAATGGTAAATAGATCATTATTCATCGAAGATGCCGTTCATTACGTACGCTCGGCAACTTGAATAACAAGAATTGTAATTATTTCATTACACATCGAAAATGCCTTTATTACAAGCGATAGGCAACTTGAATAACAAATATAACATATGCAGAAAATGGATAATTATTTTATTGCGTATCAAAATTGCCGTTTATTCCATGCGATAGGCAACTTGAATAACAATAATGATATGCTTGAAAAATTGTAATTATTTCATTACACATTGAAAATGCCTTTTATTACAAGCGATAGGCAACTTGAATAACAAATATGACATATGCAGAAAATGGATAATTATTTTATTGCGTATCAAAATTGCCGTTTATTCCATGCAATAGGCAATTTGAATAACAAAAATGATGAATACATATCAGTGACATACACGAAAAAAATGAATAATTTTTTCATTAAGTACACATCGAAAATGCCTTTCATTATATGTGACAGTCAACTTGAATAACAGTCGAAAATTGGCCATGCCATTCCATCACTTTTCGTTCCTTCCTTCCTTCTTTCGTTTTCAAGATGATAAATGGTTTTACGACGTGTATGATTTTCAATTTTAAAATGCGTATCAAGTTATCTATCATAATTTTTGCAAGAGATATTAATTATTCTAATCAAAAATTATTTAGAAAGAACATCTTGCTGATATTTTTTCTTAATTAACAAAAGTAATCAGCGACTCCGAATTAGTCGAAAAACACACCTTTCGCGAGTTTTCAAGATTCTTTCGAATTTGGCCAAAATTGGCCTTAAAAATGGCCATTTTCTCGGAAACGGCGACCGATTGGAAAAAACTAATGCCACCATCGAATTCGCCATGTCCAAATACCCCATCCTAGACACCTCGCACGTCGATCGGGAACAAAAACTTTTTTGGCCCAAAAAAATGAGAAGGGGTTAGTTCGTGTTTTTTTTCGATTTTCGATGATTTTCAAAAAAATCGAGATATGTGTCGTTTTCGACTAATTCGAGGTCGATGATTACAAATTTGACACTAATTTTTATCCGTCTACGAACGATTCACCATAAAGGTAAATTTCGAGGTAAAAATGGGCAATATCTCGAAAACGAAGGCCTGACGCCGTAAATGGACACCGGATTCGGAATCAGCGACCTCGAATTAGTCGTATTCGACTCCTTTTCTGCGTATTTAGCTATAAAAATGGCATAAATTATCGTTTTCGCAAAATGTAGGTATTCATAGCATGTTTGAGCTCCCACAAAACAACAACTTTTCAACCTATTTATTTTGAAAATATACCTACTTAATCATTTTAACTGCTTTTAAAGCGGAAAATATCCAAAATAGGAGTCGAATATAACTAATTCGAGGTCGCTGATTCTGAATCCGGCGTCCATTTCCTGTACCAGGCCTTTGTTTCGGAGATATGGTCTATTTTCACCTGAAAAATGTGATTTTAGGGCAATTAGGGGACGAAACACTAAAAAATACGGTCATTTTCGACTAATTTGAGGTCGCTAATTACAAATATGGCATTAATTTTCACCCATCTTAGATCGATTCGCCATAAAGAGCATTTTCGAGATAAATATGGGTAATATCTCCGAAGCTAAAGCCCAGCGCCGGGAATGGACACCGGATTCGGAATCAGCGACCTCGAATTAGTCGTATTCGACTCCTTTTCTGCGTATTTAGCTATAAAAACGCTATCTGCACGAGAAATTACCTAATTAATAGGTACCTAGAACAAAGAAAAAAGAGTAAATTCCGATGGTAAATATTTATTTATTATTTCTTTTCACACATTGGTATATAATTGCATAAATATTCATATTTTTTAATACTTAATTAACACTTAAAATTGTTTTTATATGTTTACAGGGAATTCATCGATACCGAAAATTTCTCGAATTAATTCTGCGTTTTGAATTCAAGATTATGATTTACAACAGCAATCTTCATTCAAGGATGATCACATCTTGAGGTAAATTCCAACTGAATTTTTAAATAGCCCCTAAAAGGGAGCAAGATCCGGATCTTGCTTCAACTCCTAGTCGCACGTCCACGTCGTGGGGGCTGGGACCTCGCCGGAATTGGATCCGGCGTGCTAACGCGACAGGGGGCGTATCAGGGAAATTCCCTGACTCGCTGGTTTTCGAAATTTGAATTTTTTTCGATTTTTTGGGAGGCAACAAAATTCTGATTTTGGTTCTGGGCTAAATTGGTAATACAGGTAAGTTGTGTTAAAAGTCGACTCATGCAGGGTCACCCTAATACTTGGTATCGAGTTACCCTGCATGAATCGGTCAGGTGAGTGAATTATGTAACGTCATCGGTGCCCACTTCAGTGCAGTCCAAATGAAGGGTTCACCGATGTGGATGCCTTTGCCGGTGCATTTTTCTCTCGCTGGATCAGGGCTTTTCCTCAATGGTAGCTGTAGGACTTTCTTATGACCTGCGTAATGCGCGAAATCCTTTGGCTTTGCTGAGGATCATTGATCCCCATATCTACCTTTGCAAATTCGGTATGGAGGGCATTACGTGGCTCGTTGCGCAATCAGGTGTCTGGTCTTTTTATCAGCGTTGAGCAAAACCTGAAGATGGTCCGACCCGGACGGTCTTTTTAGTACCGTAAAAAAATGACTTTCACTTTCTATTTTCGAACTTTCACTTTCTTTAATTTTTTCAGTGATAGAAAGTGAAAGTTATTTTTTTAAGATACTAAAAAGAGCGTCCGGGTCCGACCATCTTCAGGTTTTGCTCAACGCTGATACAAAGACCAGACACCTGATTGCCCAACGAGCCACGTAATGCCCTCCACCCCGGATTTACAGAGGTAGATATGGAGATCAACGATCCTCAGCAAAGCCACAAGATTTCGCGCATTACGCAGGTCATAAGAAAGTCCTACAGCTACCAAGAGGCAAAGCCCCAATCCAGCGAGAGAAAAATGCACCGGCAAAGGCATCCACATCGGTGAGCCCTGCGCTTCGACTGGACCGCAGTGGGCACCGATGACGTTACACAATTCACCCACTGGACCGATTCATGCAGGGTAACCCGATACAAGTATTAGGGTGACCCTGCAGGAGTCGACTTTCAACTCAACTTACCTGTATTAACAATTTAGCCCAAAACCAAAATTAGAATTTCGTTGCCTCCCCCAAAATCGAAAAAAAATTCAAATTTCGAAAAACAGCGAATCAGAGAATCTCCCTGATACGCCCCCTGTCGCGTTAGCACGCCGGACCCAATTCCGGCGAGGTCCCAGCCCCCACGACGTGGACGTGCGACTAGGAGTTGAAGCAAGACCCGGATCTTGCTCCCATTAAGGGGCCAATAAATTAATTAATCTAAAAATTTTTCATATTACTTTTGTTCAAATTATTTATCAATTAGGAAACATTGTCAAAAATTGTGTCACAAAACCTTCAATAAATACTTACGTTTTTGGATTAACAACGTTGAAATAACAATAACATTATAACGAACGATTCAAATTTGATTTTGAATTCGTTTCAAAAAAAATTTCAAACGATAATCAGTCTTTTTTTATTCAAAGGATTGGAATGAAATTATCATAAATATTTCACAATGGGTGGAAGACAGTCTCGAGATCATTTTTTCCACAAAGACGAAAAATGCACATAACTCAAAAATGAATACAATTTAAAAAATAACATTATTTAAAATTATATCTGTATAAAATTCACGTATCAAAAAAATTTCGCTTTTACTGTAAAGATTCTCAAGAAATTGAATTATTTTCCAGTGTTTTATATTCCTCCGATGAAAAGTATAATTTTCAGATTCGAAATGATCGCTTTCATCATTTTTTAGCAGTTTGTTGGGTTGCATATTTTATCAAAATGACTGGGCAACGAATTTGGCTTCAGAACTAAGTGATTTCCTAGTAGGTATCTTACGTTCTCCTATTGAAAACGGTACTTTTTGCGTCAAATTGACTTTTTAATTTACAATTACAACGTGTCGTTTAAGTTGCATATCGATTCGAAAGCCAAATGCGCAAATGAAGAATCAGAAATGACAGACTCCAGATCACTGAATAAGAATCTGGTATTTTTTTTTTTTTTTTTGGTACCTGCGAAAATAAAACTAAAAAGAAAACTGACGCGAACCCTCGAATCCGCTCGAATTTTTGTGGGGAAAGGAATGATCAAATTAAAACGCTACAAAATGTTTGTTCAATTTTATTTCTTTTGGTACAACAACAATTCATCTTAAAAATGAAAAGAAAATGAAGATACACTAAGTAGGTACTATATGAACGTCAGGTACCTATGTACCTATGTTATTTGACACGAATAAAAACAAGTTTTCAAACTTTTCTCAACAAATCAACAGTTCAAATATTATGTTACGTTACCTATCTAATGAAAAAGACATTAGAATAGGTACCTACTGATAAATTACGTTCGACAGTTGATAGGTAGGTATCAATTATACAAACACCTATGGTTGACTCGTGGCGTGGTGAAAAAAAAAATGAGGAACGTACGTCATAGTCTAATATTGTCAAAGAATAAACGTTTATAATCCATATTTTAAATATACAAATAAATTAATAAATTATTTAAATGTATAAAAATACTTATTAATTAATCGATAAAACAGAAACAGAAACAAAAACAAAAACAACCCGCTGGGGACTAAAGCACATACGTTCAAACGGAAGCTTCGTCGATAACGGTTATCAAACGGTTCGTTCCAGCAACTAGACGCCACTTTCCCGTTGACCTGGAAGGTTCTTCTTCGGCTTGTTTAGCCAACGACCAACGCCTACCTTTGCGATCCATAATAACAGGCATCTCCGCGATGAGATTATTCTCGAATTCGCTCAGCATCAAGTAGTTCTCGACTTTATTGCAAGACGTTATACAGTCGCCGATGTAATCCAAATCATCGAGAAGATTATCGGGCAGATCCATGTCGGCGATACCCTCTTCGGAAATGCACGTCAGTTCGGGTTTATCCGGATGTGAATTTGCGGCCGGTTCAACGACCAACACCTCTTCCGGTTCGGCAGTGAATGAAAGTTTGCGACGTCGCGGGCACGCGTCCGATACGCACAATTTCTTGCTACCGCTACCGCCGTTCTCTTCGTGGTGTTTATGTTTCGTGAGTTTTCGTTTGTGCAAATCCACCATAAACAGGACGAGACATCCTAGAATTGCACACGATGAACTGAAGTAGTAGCCGGTCTTCTCGCCATACTCTACGTTTATATAGCCTGCGAAGAAAGTAACGAAAACAATGATAATGATAATAATAATAGGTAATAAATCACGCCTAATGGTAAATACGTACAATTACAACAAACGAGCAGAAGGAAACAGGTACCTAAACCTATGCTACCTCATAAGTTATAAGCGATAATACGCGGGCTGCCCGGTAGGTATCTTTTTCAATTACCTACGTATACGTAATTGGATTAATATACCAACTCATCTACTGAAATATTCGCCAGAGAAGAGCTTCAAACTCCAACTTTAACAAAAATGTGAAACGAGTTCGAAAATTTGAATTTCGTCAGTTTCGACGACACATGCGACAACGAGTTACAGATCATCACCTCAAAGAGACGAGAAACTCGAGCGAATTCGGTCACTAAAAAAAATCGGTACTGCCGGATTTGCTGAAGAAAGGTAAAAAAGATTTGTAAGAAAATTGAACGATTTGTTAACAACGACGATGGCGTCATTTTTTCCCCCTATAATCTAGACAATTTTCCAAAAATTGAAGAATTTTTTAAAATCTGGTAAATGGTTGGAATATTTCTTTGTGCTTTTGGGTGCATAAATATCTCAAGTAGTGTATATTGACTAGAAACATTTTTTTCATACAATTTTGGACAACTAACCCTCCTTTTCGGAGTTGTGGCCATTTTATTGCATTATTTTCAGCAATTTTCAATTTTAACGGAAGCGAAAGGAATTTTTTGTTTTTTGGCACAAAGTTACATCTTGAAGAGGTGTAAGTATTTAGAATGATTTTATCAACAATTCTGGTTCACTCCGAAAAAAGTCTATTTCTGATCAATTTTAGGTCGTATGTAGAACACAAATATGGCATTAATTATTGTCTATTGTAATTTTCTTGCCCAAGAGACTTGATTCATACTTGAAAAAGACGAATTTACAGAAAAGAAATGACCAAATGAAAAAAAAAAATTCCATATTTGTGTTCAGCAAGTCAAAATACCTCGATAAACACCCATTTCACGATCGTTTTACTAGATGTCCCAAAATTCACTTTTTTTGTGATGAAAAATGAGTGAAAAAAGTGATTTTTGAAACTTTAAGTAAAACTATCGCGAAAAGTGTGTTTATCGGGGTCTTTTGACCTGCTAAACACGAATATACTTACGAAAATGAGATTGGTTTTTTCATTTGGTCATTTCTTTCTGTATAAAACGCTCAAAATTTGACAAATTTGCTAAAATGACAACATTTCTGTACGGGGTTTCGTGAATTTTGGTCCCTACTTCAGAGAAATGCCCAAAACCAAATACACAGAAAAATTCAACACAAAAAAACGTATTTTTTTAGTAATTTTTTCAGGATGGTCGATCTTTGCTTATATGGCGTTTCTTACGATTAAAAACTTCAAATAGGTAGTGTCATAAAAATGTGAAGGAGAGCACCAAAATTGTTGAAAAATTATCACGAATACACCTTTACGAGATGGAACTTTAGGCCTAAAAATTCTTGAAAATATTGCAATAAAATGGCCATAAATCCGAAAAGGAGGGGTAGGGAGTTCAAAATTTAGTGAAAAATTTTTTCTAGTCAAAATAAATCACAATTAAAAATCCACCTAAAGCTTAAAAAATTACTCAAAAAATCAACTTTTTCAGAAGTCGTAACCATGTCGTAACTAAATAATTAATATATGTACTAAAAAGTAGAAATGATAATTATTAAAGAATGTCCGACTTTTAAAAATTATTTGTAACTTTTTAGTCACTTTTTACCGTGTTTTAGATAACTCGAGTCACTCCTTTTTTTGGGGAAAAAATTGAACAAAATTCCAGCAGTGCTGTAATAGCTATCTTACAGTGGACCCCGGACACGCACGGTCGGATCCGCCAGCGGATTTTCAATCGACACTCAATATCGTTACTTTTGTCAGTTTGGCAAACAGAAGGGGCGAATGAGGGTAAAGGCAGCTACTTTCTTCAACTGAATTCGGCAATGTAGTTACAATTTTGGCGAAGAGAAGCGTTTGTCGGGCGTTACGCGTTAGATTAACGTAAATAGCGGCGACTGCGGTCTCGAGGTGACAAGGCGGGACGTAATTTTACCATTTTGGCCGAGTGGCGGGCCAGCGTCGAAACATGGGAACATGGCGCAATCGTCTCCGTATAAATTACGACGCGAGTTAAAAGATTAAGAAAAACGTTAAAAAGGGCGGAACACTTGTTCGCGAAAGATCGGACGTCGCGGCGGAAATTTACAACGCCGTAAATTACATCGAACGTTACTGGACCAATCTTATCGTTAAATTAATAACGTTTTATCGCGCGCCATCCATATTTCGTATAGCCGTTGCGCCGCGCTGCGTCGCAACGGCTGAGGACGCGACATACGCAGGGCAAGCGGGACGAATAAAAAAAGCTTTTCGAGTAGGTAGTAGGTACAGCAGGCAGGGTACACGCTACACAGTGCACACACGACTAACAGCAACGACGCGACGAGAGGGCAAAAGGAAAGAGACCGATGCGATGCGTTGCGTTGCGAGGCTGCGACAGAGACGACAGGAGGCGCTAGCGAAGGGCGATCGTGACAGTACACTTCTGAACGAACGATTTCGCTATGATAAATGTCGGTAATCTTTTAAAATCTTGGCGAACAAAAGTAAAAGTTGCTTCGGCGCTGATATTAATCCTTTTTCGCCTTTTTTTTTACCCCCGTTTTCGATTCTTCATTCTTCCTTTCTCGACGCTTCTTTTTTCGTTCTTTAGTTATACGTAACTTACGTAAGCATAGACGTAGGTACGTAATTTCTCTAGCCTCGGTCTCGGCCTCGATGGTAAGTGTTTTTCGCGTCATTGACAGCGACGCGACGCGACCCCTATCGCACATTTACGAGTACAATACACTACTTACCTACCTACCGCGAAACCTACGCTACATAGGTAGGTCTAGGTACGAGGATAAGAAATTAACTCACCGGATAGCGGTACGCCGACTACGATCGGAATGGATTGCGAGCACTGTACGAATCCCCAAGTGCGGGCGAAATTACGCGCTCTAACGCGTTCGTACGTGTACATTTTGAGCGAGTAGTTATATCCGCCGCAAAATATGCCGTAAATCCATACGAACAGCGTGTATCCCTGCCGGTTGCCTTGAACCGTGGTCAAAGCCAATATGGCTAGCGCACACATGAATATAGACGCTTGGCACAAATACTGGCGGCCGATGCGACACTCGGCCGAGTTATGCACCACGATCGTACCGAAAGCGACGCATCCTACCGTCCACGCGATGCCCATGTACACTTGGAACCAGAATACCGACTCGCTTAGGCCGTCTTGTTCGGCTTGATAGGCCTGCGAAATTTAAAAATACGAAATAAGTACCTCTACCTATATGGTATTCAACCCACATTTATAGCAAACAAAAATCGCGTAACAAGTCACAACTAACAAGGTCTCACGCCAGCAAAGGACTGGACGGTGGACGCTACAGGGTGTGTAGTGTGTAGTGTGTACTGTGTACACTGTACAGGGTCGAGAAATGAAAATGACAGTTGACAGGTAATCAAGGCATCGGAGACCTCACTTCGAAAATCGGAGTCCAATGCTCAATTCGGCTCCCTACCTGGAGTCAAGTTTCGAGTATAGGTATATTATATTATTTTTTCAGGCTAGCGAAATCATAAATTTGAAAGATTAAGCTAAATTGGTCAATTCAAACATTACCTACCAAAATATCAGTGCCTAGCTGCCTTCTCGATTAAACATTATATGTGACGCGCCATGAGAAACCATGTTGATTTTAATCAAAAATACTTTTTTGCCAGAAATGTATTCTTTGATGTCTGAAGAACATTTTACGCACCCCCACCTACTTGTTTTCGTCGTTTTACTGCTTCGTACCAGCGTTTTAATCATTTTTTCGAATAATGAAGTTTAAATGGTTCCATAATTTTTTTCAACTTTTTCGCAAGGTGGCCACACTGGGTGACGAGATATAGACCTGAAATTTGCACCGTTGAATTCTTTGTGAAATTTTACTACATGACCACCAATTTTTCATCATAATTTGATTTTCATAAGTCGTAGAAATTTAAAAAAAAAATGTAATGAAAAATTTCAAGAGCTTTTTTCTCAAAAAGTTTTTTTTTTAGCACTTATCAACTTTAAAGTATCATAACTAGGCGAGTTTTGCTCCAATTGAGCTGCGGTTTGCTCCATTCGATTCCTCGTACGTTTTTACATCAGAAAATGCCAGAATCTCATTTTTGGCCCCATTCGCCCTAAGGTATAGTTTCTCATGACGCGTCACATATAATTGAAATTTGAAATACTCGTAATGTTCGCAAACATAATACGTAATTAAATTGAAAATTTAAACACTAAAATTTCGACACGTAAAAGCTTAACAAAACGATTGATTATTCGATTGAAATTTTTACTCGTCGAAAATAACGTACTTTATGGCTTTGGAACCTAGAGTATACAGTCTGAAACCTGGACCTGCGGAGGAAGACTCCGACTTTTGGACCCCGGAGCCGATTTTCTCATGCAATAAGGTCTCTAACATGAAATCAAGGTTCCAAAATGAGCTGGAGCCGCTCCGTCGCGACGTCTCTTAGGTAAAAGTAAGTGCCCAGCCACTCAACTTACCAAATGAAATATGGGAGTATTGATTCCCAAAGCGCTGATTCCGGTCGATAACAGAAGTATTTGAACAGTTTTACTTTTCAGCGTGCTGTAATCAATGAACGGAGGTTTATCGTCCGTCTTGTTCTTATCCTTAATTTTGCGCTTCTGATTCTTCAAGTGCAATATGGCTCTGCGTTGTGGATGGTACAACGACGCCGATCTATAGCAGGTGGCCAGGAAAAAGGTTAGAAAAACCGTCACGGTGATCAGCTGCAGACCATACCTCCAACCGATGCGACTAAAAATGAAAAATGAAAAACCATAATACAGATACTGCACGGAATCGATCACTCACACATCCAGGTACTTACTAAATATATGGTACCTAATACTTAAATAACATATCCTATCATCAGAATAGAATACAGAAACATAAAGTATTAACACTTACTTAATGGCAACTTGCAAATACGCCGACATGGCCGATATGCCAAGACCGCTGCCAGATACGATGAATATTTCCACGAATTCTCTGCGACGTTTGAAATATTGAGCTACCATTAAGGTGGAGCAATCTCGAGTTAAGCCCACGCCGACACCTGAAACAAAAAATGTCGTCTAAATAACACTTTCTTCTTACTCTGATTCCAACCAAGAGACCCGTAACTGGAATCAATCGAGCAATTCAAAGGGCAGTAAGATCATCGGGTAAGAAGAGAGCATTTGAATCGACTCTCTTTTTCTTTTAGGAGCCCAGATGCAATTTTCTAATTAGGTACCCCTTCTGTCAGATTTTCCAATTCCACTCAGTTTTTAGCCTTAAGCGAAATTTTGATCTTTTCTAGTAAGTACTTATTTTTAACTTTACTCAGAAGGCGTCAAAATCAAATTGAATAGCTCTACTTTTGTTTCAAATTCCAGTGAAACACCTTACCTACCTGCGCAAAAGTTTCAATATGGATATTAGCTATGCTGTATAGTTATGGAGATCAGTCTATAAAACGGATGACTAAGTTTTGGCTACCACTGACATAATGAAATTTTGTTAATTAATGACATCTAGGAGACAGGATTTCATTTTGTTTCACTTGAAAGAACGATAAAAATTTGTTTGGCTAATTAATAACGACTACAGCTCATAAAATATCAAAAAGTTATACGTTTCGATAGGTAGACATAACATAAATGAAACTGAACTTCGTTCAACCAAAAAAAATCCAACTCAACTCCGTTGCAGATAAAAAAAAAATTATGCCTGAATAAATAGGTAGGTAATTGATAAAAAAAAAATTGAAAAAAGGTTAAATCTTTGCCACATAAAATTTCGACATGGACATGTTACAGCGTCTAGAATCTATCTATAAAACGTGAGACAAATTTTGGCAATAACTGATACAATAACAGCAAAAGAAAAAACAATGTCATTTTGTTTGATTTGAAAAAATGTTAGCGAACCGTTGTTAGTGTTTTAAACAACCTTTCAGTAAGAGAACTGAAACCAAACTGAGCCAAGTAGGTCTGGAAGCGCCAAGGTTAACGTTGGAACTGGCGCAGCCACACGCCTAGACTGTTTCCCTATTTGACCATAATGGAGAGGGGAGAGCCAAAAAGAGCCTAAACCAACCAGCAGGTGGAAAATAACAGGACAATGAAATAAGGGGTAATAAAACCAGTCTTCGGGCTTGTCTGGAATGCCGACACAGCGGTTGGTATAAAGATAAACTCGGATATAAAGCACAGCAAAGGTTCAAAGAAATCATTCTACCTGCCCTGTAGCGCACCCCTTGTTGAAGAATTCCGAACAATTGGACTTGAAAAATCAAAAATCTCAGCAGATTATTTAATAAAGGCACCTTATAAAATACCTACTGACATTCTTCTTAAGTTTGAGCATTCGTCCAAGTTCGGACACTTCGCAATTTTTAATAAAATGTAAACCTACCAGTGGCGGACCCAGGAGAGAGGCTAACTTTAACTAGAAAAGGAAATTTTTCATTACAAACATGTAAAAAAATTACATTTTTTTGCTTTTCAAACATGATTTTTTTTCAAATTCAAAGATTTCGTTTTTTACATTCGTCTGTAATAAAGTTGAAATTATTTTGGAAAAATCACCAAAAATGAGATTTTTGATTAAGCATAGGTAAGTAGCCTCTTTCACGTTTGAATTATGCCATATGTGTATGTAGACTAGATAGGACCTACTTAGCATGTTTTGCTCCTCTTAATATTGCACAAACTTACTTACCAATTACGGTACCGTAGCTGAAGAACAGTTGATGAAATTGTGTCGCGAATGATGTAAACAGACATCCCAAAGCGGTGACTAGACCACCCATCACAGCCGTCAGACGAGTCGATTTTCTTCGACAAAATGATATCGTAACCGGCGATATGAATAAGGCGACCGCCGTCGACATTGCTCCCAGCCATCCTGTCACAAATATAAATGAAAAAAACATTAAAATTCAGTTTCAAGTTATTTGTAGGTATACTTGTATGTAGTAGGTACTAGATGTAGGTATGAAGTAGTGTTCAACAAATATCCGGATAATCAAAAATAAGGAGTTTCAGTAGAAATTCCACCAGGTAAGGCACTATAACTACAGGTATGCTGGTCCGCTATTTTCTTGCGTTAAAACGCCCGAGCGCTAAAACTCGTTCCACGACGTTACACGGGAGTACGAACAAGCCCGTCACATTCAAATTACGGCGTAACGCCGTGGAACGAGTTTCAGCGTTCGGACGTTTTCATCGCAAAAAAATGGCGGACCAGCATACCTGTAGTTATAGTGCCTTACCACCAGGAGTGCTAAATAAAATTACAAAAAATTAAAATTAGGCAATGTCCTCTGCAGGATGTGGGCAAATGTTCAATAACGTCAAACAGCATTTCCAATGTCGACCTGTGTTATCCTCAATACAACCGATTTCTTTTCATCTGAATAGGTATATTGCCAACTTTGCGTAGAAAAATGTTTTTATAGTATCAAATATGTATTTGAAAAAAATTTGAGTGCATAAATATTAAATTGTGAGGAATTAAAAATTTTCTGGGTGTAGCGAGCTGTTTCTGGGTGTAGCATCGCATCATGCTACGAGAACAGCCAATCTAAGCGCTGTATTTTTTAACATGACCAGTTTCTAAGTGAGGATTCCAAATATGCTTCTAGAGCATAGAGTGTGTTCAAAGTGTTTTATTTGAGTTGATTTATTTGGAGTAATTATTTAAAACCAGAACTAAGTTATTAATAGACAATTAAATGGTTAACTATAATCTGCAGGGTAGTTTCATTGAGGCTTCATCCTACCAGAGGCACATTATTGTTAGGAGTACGTATGAAATATTACTGCATCTATTCAAGTTTAAGGCATTAGGGTGGCCATTATTGACGTGAGAACAACTGAGATAAATGTGAGATGGTGATTCCTCAGCTAGCCCACACAAACACATGGCTGATGATCAACGATTACATTTTGCAAGGTAAGGACCCAAAGTAGCTGTGGGTGGAGAGGGTAGACCGAAGAAGAAGTTGAGCATGATGTTAAAACTCGGGTAATATGAGATATCAAAGATTATCTAGTGTGTCCACTGTCCACTTCCCAACAGAGTCTGCTGACCATTGCTCCTGCCATTGAAGAATGGAGGCTTTCTTAGTAGCAGATCAGGCCAACAGTGGATTCATGTCAGGAGTCGGAACACCATTCATAAATTTACTAAGATCAAGTATGGGAAGGGTGTGATGAGTTAGCCATGTCACAGAATGAGCAAAAACCAAAATGCTTAGGAGAATCCGCCCTGTAATGACACAGGCAGGCCAGGGATATTTAAACATATAGAACGTTAAAGACAACTGGTTTTAGTGATAGAACGTTAAAGACAACTGGTTTTAGTGATAGAACGTTAAAGACAACTGGTTTTAGTGAAGTTTTCTTTGGATGTAAGTCTCTTATAGAAAAGTGAACTACAGTACTTGAACAGAGAGCCAATAGTTCTATTATACATCACAAGTTGTGGTGTGTTACCTAGTAAAGGGGGTAAACCAAAAAGGGTGAATTAAATAACTCGAATTTCTCAATGAGTATTTAATTCTGCTCGGCCGGCTAGGAGAGCTTTTAGACGTGGGAAAAACACACAAAAAGGCGTTGACCACATAAGGAAAACTCAGGAACGAAAAAACAAACCATTCGAAAGAAAAGAGAAAAACAAAAATGATTTTTACAAATATGAGGAGAGATGAAAAGAGGCATCGAACACGAATATCCTTTTCACTCTCAACATACGTAAGCAGACAGCACGAAGCTGCCATACCTATTTCTAAATACCTATCTACGTTTCTCCCGGGTAAAAATATCCCAAAATGAGAAAGGCCTAACGCCACGAGATAGGTACCTAGTTGTAGGCAGGCCGTTACCATAAAGGCACACTTCGGCATAAAAAATAGCCTAGCTAGGCTAACCTATCTAGACTACCAAAAAAGGTAAAAACCCTAATAAAAATGCCCTACGCCAAAACACGATCTTGGGGCGAAGCTAAACGCTAGAAATACACCTTTTACTTCAACCCATAATACGAATTTCAACTATTACATCCTATCTTTACCTTTGAAAATTTACTCAGCCATCTTCATTGCTGGAACCAACGTGCTCTTCAGCCGGTACCTCATTTTTCTCAAATACTCGAAAAACGAACACAATTAAAAACGACGGAATTCCAAGGGAATTAAAACCGTCTCTATTAATACATTCCAGTATCAATCTCACAAAATAAACATCTCAAAAATCTTCATAAAAATTGCCAAAACGTGGCCATTAGCATTGCAAAATCATACATGAAAACTACTTTGATCTAGCAAAACGTACACACGAAAAAATACAACATCCACCTAACGGTGTTCAAAAACGAGAGAGCTCGTACTTGCACTTGGTACTCGTTCATTACTTCTCTTATCTCATTACCGGAGGGGAAAAAATATCAAAAGCAGCCGAGGGGAAATTTCAGTTTTTCGCTCATACCTACCTAGTTATCTCTCATACTACAAAGTGTACTATGATATGAGTAGGTATGACTACTGTACCCATATAAGTTCTGACTTACAGCAGTGATGATTGGAAGAAGTTTACAACATTTACTTATAACGTATTCAATATGTGTAGGTATCGTGTATCCCATATTAGATCGGTATCGATAATAACTCTAAGGTAAATGATAGAGTTGGAGACAGCACCTGCACCTAGCTTACCTAGGTACCTATATAAACAAATGTGCGGTACTCCATCAGCGCTAGTAGCTCTAGCTACTACGTAGTACGTACTTCTTTTTCTTGTACATAATACGTAAACGAAAACGTATACATTACAATACATTATACTTGTACACAGTAAGTATTTATCACGACGCGGCGTCGAAAACACTTTCAAAACAGTCTGGTACTTGTTCCGCTCGCTCGTTTCTCGTCCCGAAAAAGTAAAAACACACGCTCAAGTATGTACACATTTTATTACCGCCATCGCCATCGTAGTTTTTATATCTGGCGGCAGCATTTCAACGTTGTACGTCAAATTTGCCTTCCCGCGCCAGTTGCAAAATCACCAACAGTTTACGACGGCTTTCAATTTTTACGACGACAATCAATGTCCAAATCATACTAGTACTACATGTACATACTCGAACCAGCGCACAGCGCAGCGACTGTATTGTGTTATTTCACTCGCACTACCTTCCTCTCCCCCTCCACCCTCCCCATCCCCCTCTCCCTCCACCGCACACACCAACCTCTCGTGAGGAGGTGAAACGCCGAAACGCGACTGTCTCCGAAACCACGAAATCGAAATTACTGCGAAAATGACCATTTTTCGAAAATACCAAGTAAACCTTAGAAAAGCTTCAATGCTCTTCAATGCTCTTCAATTTTTTTTTCACCACGCAATGTTTCGGTCATTTTTCAGCCGAATTTCTCAACAGCTAAGTAGAGTGAACTTTTTCAACGTTTCCGCAAGACTGATAAAAAATAAATCGGTTAAAAATGGCTGAAATACCTAGTGCAAGCACACTGAAAACTGACACGAATCGTAGATATAACTATGGGTATGTACATTATGTACATCTCGAGCGAAGAAGTCAAGACACTAAGCATGTTTCACCTTCATGGTGGTGGTGGTTGGTGATGCAGTGATGCAGACAACACAAGAGTTCAGCGTAGCGCAATCATAAAATTACAAGCGAGTAGGTATAGTTGCAGATTTTAACAAATAAAGGCGTTCACTACGCCAATGAAATCGACAAAACTTGCAGAATATCCGCCAGTTTGTTCGTCGAGTGTTTGCACAACGCACAAGGTCATTTATTAGGTAAAACCTGAGAGAGCGACATTATTCTTCATCTGCTTACTTATTGAAAATCATTGAAAAATGGGATAATTTTTACAGCAAATGATGATTTTTTCAAAAATTGTTATTTTTAATACCGAAAATGATAGACCTTTAATTTTTTCAACGGAGTGGTAATTTTTGAAAAATGGCAATCGTTGAAAAAAACTTATTTCCAACAAAAACGAAAATTTAGAAAATTCATACCGAAAATGGTCCGAAAAAGGTAACTTTTACCAAATATAATCTAAATACTGAGTAATTTTTACTAAAGATGGTAAATTTTTTACCCAGAATTGTAATTTTTACCAAAAATCTTTAGAAAATGGTAATAATGTTTACCAAATAAGGCAATTTCCCTCGCAATGATATTTTTTTTTGAAAGTTGTAAATTTTTTGAGAAAACCACGATAATTTTGGCAGTTTTTTTCAAATAAAAATCACAATTGAATAATTCTCGCATCTCGCCATAAATTACGGAGATTTCGCTTCTCACGTTGTACCATATATGTCCTCGTTTCGACGAGATATGGAATTTTTTTCGCATTCTGCAAGCGTACGACCCTCACGTTTTAATCGGTACGGGTAAACAGATTTGTAGCTCCACGTATTGAAGGGTAGTCCGAGTGAAATTTACGTTAAAAAAAATCAACGAGCAGTGACAAAACAGAACGACACAAATTATGTGCCGGAAGAGGGGAGAGGGGTGTAAAACAGATGCCAAATTACCATAATTCATGTTATGTATAATATGGTTTTCGGTGCGGTGGATTTGCAGCATCATATTTCAAACGGCCAATAAAACACTCGTCAAGCTTAATAACGAATGTTTACAATAGCAGACCGGGGCCGCGGCCGGGGCCGGAGCCGCGTACAAATGGCATGTCGGTTGTCGGCTCATCGTCATCGTTCACGCTGCCATGTCGCTTCGCCGCGACAACGACAAAAACGTCAACATTATGCTCGACAGTATGTATCATTTTATTTCATTTCAACGTTCTCAACTCTTTTCTTTCTTTTTTTACTCGTATAACAGCAAGTACACAGAACGCCGCGAATCGCTATATTTTATGTATTCGCTGCTACGTATACATATAGAGGCATATACCTATTACCTGCTAATACAATATTACAAGTTCCTGATTGATAGTTCGTGGTACTCATAAAAAAAATGCGAATTCACAAAGAAATAGATCATTAACGCACCCAGAAATTATGTAAGGGAGGGGTCAAAATTCTATGAAAAAATGAAGTAACCTGTAATATTTCAGTGAGGGCTGGAGTGGTTAGGGCATTTTCAGTGGACAGAAAAATACATACTTGAAGATTTGAGCGAAAAAAAATTGAAAAATGACGAGATTTTCTGAGTTTTAAAAATCAAAATTACTGATTTTTTCTGTGAAATAGGGCAGTGACTGAAAAATTGGAAATTTTTGACCGAAAAATCAGTGAAAAGTCATTAATTTTCAATGAAAATTATTTCACTGAATAAAATAGGCAGAATTCTGCAAATTCAACCAATTCAAATTTAAAGAGTAGTATGTTTACTTAGGAAATAGTTCGCAAAATACTGCCCGTGCGAAGCTTGGGCGAATTTTTTTTTTAAATTATACTCTTTTTAAACATTCTTATAATAAAAAAATCTCCTTGCCGAGCTTAAGGAAGGGACTCGAGCCCCCTGAGCCTCCCCCCGGGTGCGCTTATGAAATAGATACTGGGATGCGGAATTGCCGATGCTCCGACGACGATAGCCCATATTGAAGACCGAATGACGCCGCTGGCGAATAAGACGAATAGGGAGAAAGACGGATGTCGCGGATGACACGCTGCGCCGCGCCGTAATCGGTCATTAATACGGACGAAAAATTTTACGGCTTTTTGAACCCGCGACCCCGGCGATGCGAGTCGACGTACGCCTCTGAGCTGCCGAATTGTCCACGTCGTGTCGTGTCGTCGCTGTCTCAATTTATCAACGATTCAACACGATACTACGGATACTACCTACGAATAGAACGAAGGCGGACGCTGCGCCGCGCCGCCCCGGATTTTGGCAACAGTTGGATAAATGCCACAACACGACGATTACTATACGCGAGCTAATTAATAATGTTTTAAGGCTGAATAACGATTAACGAACGAATGAAAAATAATACAATACAATTGAAAGTACACTTACAGTTAGTATGTGCATATTTTGTACTTCAACTGCCACGCGACGCGACGCGACGATGTGTGGCGTGCGGTGTGACAATCCGATGCACAAAATCGGCATCCAGATCCGTAATAAAATATGTACATTACATGAACTTTCAAGACTGAAAAGTGATAAAGGCGGTAGTAGCAGGCAAGCTGAGAGTACTTACGTACCCGCAGACACTCCCATCCGTATTTCAGTATGAAATTCGACCCACTGGGCCTCTGGGCCTCTGGGGTGAAAGGGAGTCTTCAAAATTGAAAACTGTTCGGCGTTGCGTGAAGGTCGAATTTCACGTTAGAAGTAAAAATAGACCTAGGAATGGATTCAGAGGGCTTAGTATCTCACTTGATGAAATTGAGAAATTTGCAATTTTAGTCGCATTTCTCCACCCTTCCTCTCCATCACCTCCCTCCCCTTTCACAATCATCGGGTCGAATTTTGGGTTGAAATCAAAATAGGTAAGAAATGAATTCAAGACCATCGAAAACCCCCTTACAGCGATTATAAAAAATTTTCTCGCGGGGTTTTGTTGTAGTTTGTAATTTAATATTGGAATCACACCTCCGAGATGTTCACTAAAAAACACAAAAATGAAAATTCGTACAATTTTCGGACTTTTTTCAGGCTGGAGATGTAAATTTTTTCGCAACTTTGTAATTACATTTTCCCTTTATATCGATAAATTGCATGCAAATCCGTGAAAATTTTTCTGTTCGCTCTATTGAATAATTGAATAATAAAATGAGAGGAGGGGTAAAGATTTACAAAGAAAAAAGACATTCTGAAATTTTTGAAAAATATTAGTCATTTTATTGTGCCACGAAAGAGATTAAAGCTAAACGAAGGATGAAAATTTTGCGGAAAGACAATCAAAATCTAAAATTTTACAATTTTTACACCATTCCAGGCAGAGTATTGCAGCTAGCCAAAAGCTGAATCCGAAAGCTGAAAGCTAGCTTTTACAAAATTAAAAAACAACTTTTTCAGCTAAAAGCTGAAAAAATTTGGCTAGCTTTCGGCTTTTTAAATTGACATCAGAATTTTGCGTAGAGTTCAAAAATAGGTACACATAGAAATGCGTTTTTGCTATAGGTATTTGAAAAATTTTAAAGCAATTTTCATGTTTTGTTTGCTCAATATAAGAAAATTACTCAGGTATAAATTTTTCAAACATTGCACAAACTCATTTCTATGTGTTTTTTTGAACTCTACGCAAAATTCCGATGTCAGTGGAGGGGTCACGTTATTTTGAACTTTACTAAGCTGAAAGCTAGCCAAAGTAAAGTCCAACGCTAGCCGAAAAATTCGGCTAAGCTGAAAGCTGAAACGCTGAAAACCAAAGTCAAATTTTTCAAGGTTGTAAGTTTTAGCCTAAAGCCACAGCTAAATCTTTCAGCTGCAATACTCTGATTCCAGGTATCAGAGAAAGTAATTTGTGATTTTTGGGATATACATATTACGCAACTAGGGAGCAAAGTGTGAAACGTGTGACCGCGCATACAAGTGCGTTAAATCGCTCACTTTGTGTTTGTATACAGATACACTACAGGTCTAGCCTTATAGGTAGGTACTAGGTAGTTAGGCATTTGGTACGCTGCGCTGCGCCTTGGTATAATGAAACTATAAAATAACTATGTAACTGAAAACCTATCCTAGATATTGTGATAGACGAGGTAGGTACACGAGATACACTACGGTACGTAGACGTACAAGAAATAAGAATACGGAAAGATGGCTGGATGCTAAACGCAATTACATATTCACGATTCACGCGCGCATATTTGTATGTTAAGCGAAAGGTGAGATGGCGATCATTGGCGTCATCGACATTCGACAAAACCTATAATTTTGCGGGCGTGCGTCTACGTACATCCGCTTGAGAACGTTGCTCTGCGCCGCGTTCCACACCTTGGCCATCTGTGTGGTGTGTGGCTATGTAGTCTGTCTAGATGTCTACCGAATACAGATACATAGAGTAGACTTAGGTACCTACAGAGAAATCTGCGAAAAAATGTGCTACACATCTCCCATTTTCCGCACGTTTTTTCTTTTTTTTTCTCTAATAGCTTTCCTCTTAATCTTTCATGTATTTGAAAAATTATTTTAATAACTAGTAATAAGGTACATAGAAGACATAGGCACCGTGATAGTTTGCCCTCCTTCACATTCTTAATCGAAAAAACCATGTTCCAGGTAAAGAAAATGTATGACCATTTTTTTGAAATTTGGAAAAATTTTGCATTTTTTGAATCGAAAAAATTGAGAAAAATTACATTCAATTCGGAGAAATTTAGTATGAAATTTTTCCCAGACCTTGTCCGATATACCTACCAACCTACGTAACAAGTAATTTCCTGCAAGTGCCAACAATTTACCAAGAGAGTACTATAGTAGGCTCACATTTTACAGCAACAGGTGTCAAAAATTGGTTTTTGAGTTGAGGTTCCTCCTTGATTTTACTCTTTCTGAAAAGCCCAAAATCAGTGTAAACTCACAAACCAATTCCTGACACCCAAGGGTGGTTTCTATATCTAGGCTCACATACATATTAAATACCCGGCGTGCAAAAAGAGCAGAAAAGAGCAGAAATTCTCACTATCTGCTGCTTTGGACCCCCGTTATGCGTTGAACGACCGTTTTTGACCCCCTATTGCGCGTGCATCGCACATCGAAAGGACAGAAAGGAACAGAAAGGAGCAAAGAGGGGCAGAAAAAAGAGCAGAAATTCCAGAATTTGTCTGCTTTTTTTGTACGTCGAGTATGGTATGTACTTGGGTCTAGGTACTAAATAAAAACATCGGATACGTTCCCTGAACAAGTATTAGATACCCTACCTATGGGTATTGGTACACTTGTGTTTTATACATAAACATACTGATTCAGAAATGATCTGATCCGATACGATACGATACGATACGATACGATACGATACGATACGGCGAAAGAACATGCGTGTACAACTACAAATTGATGTAACGATGGAAGCACAGTGCACAGGTAAATATCTCGATACGAGATAGGTACTCAAACAACGTGATGGAAATGGGTGCGGGATAAGTACGTAACGTACACGTGAATGTGGTGAGCTAAAGAGAGAAACGATGAGACGATGAGACGATGAGACGGAGTGAGACACAGACAGTGAGAGTAACGTTTAATACAAACAATCTTTGACAAGCTAATTATAGACGTGAAGCCAACTCGTGTTATTTGAGTCATAGCCACAGCCCTAGCCATTGCCACGATCAACAATCGCCGTACTATACGAGTGGATATGTAAATGTAAAATAACAAGAAATACTTAGAAGCCAGGCTTGGGCGAGTGTGAGCTTGTGTAACGTGCACATCTCGTAACTGGTACGCTATCTCGCCGATATTTTTCTCGTAAAAATCACCCAATTTCTTCGCGGTTGCATTTCAATAAAATTTCATAACAGTACCCCCCCCCCACCTTTTCAGATAAGTAAAAATGAAGACTTCTCCCTTTTCACAAAAATAACGATTCGAATTCATAACGCTAATGCAATAATTTTCGCATAATAGCGACGATTTTTTTTTTTTAAATTAACAATAAATGTAGGTACGTAAACAATACCCGGTGAGTCTTTTTTCTCATATGTATTTTCACTAATGTTTGACAAAATTCAATCCACTATTTCACCTAAGTAACCAAAGGGGGAAGTAGAAAAATTAACGATTTAGAAGGAATGCGAAACGCCAAACATGCTGAACCATCTGGAGCTATTACCAATCTAACAATAAGAGAAAATGTTGAAGTAACGAAGGTGATGTTGATTAACGGACGGTTATTCGGTTGATTAGGTACCTGATTAGTGATTACCATTTCGAGTGTTTTGCTTTTGCGTGTAAATTGATTTTACTTCGGTATACAAAAGGTGCAAAGTTACAAAATGAAAAGTTTAGAATAGTTCGCATAATTAATTCGAGGTGGTTGATCGTGAATCTCATACACTCGTACATTTCTCAGGTTTTTGGTATTTTTGGGGAAAAAATAATCGCTATATTTCAGCAGGTACCGTTCTTACTCCCGAGTATTGAAAAAAAGGGATCAAATTCGAGCAATCGGAAGAATATGTAGCTCGATTCGCGCGAAGAAAAATAATTATTTTCGCTTTCGAGTGTGTTCGAAGTTTTTTCGTTTGTTTTTCGAAATTAACCGACTGCGACTTGGCTGAATTTCGAATACGATTACGATTACGATGCGATATGCGCAAATGTTTTTCA
This sequence comes from Pseudococcus viburni, assembly GCA_033439095.1. NCBI lineage: Eukaryota > Metazoa > Arthropoda > Insecta > Hemiptera > Pseudococcidae > Pseudococcus > Pseudococcus viburni. The sequence goes on along the minus strand of JAVBJF010000300.1, from coordinate 363,270 downwards.
AAATCCTGCACGAATGGAGGATTTTCGAGTTGGTACGATGGCCGTACAATAGTATGCGCGAATACAACGAAAAAGCACGAGTAAGTATCTACATAGTGCGGGATGGGACGCGCAGCGTGCCGACAAATAGCGCGGGTAATCGTCTGTAAATTTCAACGGCCCAGCGCGGTTGCGGCTGCAACTGCGGTCGAGCTAAGTTTTATCTTGAGAATGCAAAAATTAGCGATGCGAGGCGACGACGGAGGGGAGAGGGGTGTGAAGGGGCAGCGTTACGAAGGGTAAGTTTCTGTCAACTGCTATACTACGTACTACGTACACGTAGTACGTAGTACGTGTACCTACAGTACCTAAATTGCTTATATTATACGCTACACCTCGAATGCACCGTATATGGTAAATAAGAGTATGTGTGCTGTATTCTAGCAGTTCGACGTATACGTATATCTATGAGGAGTATAAGTATAAGTACGTAATTGTCTGAATCGCGCGCACAATTGTTTCCAAATTTTCGTTTCGAAACGACAAAATCTCGTTAACTCGTACGTACGTAGCTGTAGTTAGGAGGTATATGTAAGTTGTCTAGTCACAACAGGGTGTCCACAATATTTCAGAAATAATTTTCTCTGACTTTTACAATTTTTCCAGACCATTTTTTCCAAGTTTTCCACGCCTTTTTCACAGAATATTCATGAAGTATGGAGGGGGAGGGGGGATGTACCTACGTAAAACCCAAAATTGCGTGGAAAAATGATTTGAAATGCTAACAATTTTTTTTTCCAAATCACTACGTACTTTTTACGAGATTTTTAGACGTCTCTTTTCCAGCCACAAAAACGAATTTAAATTCAATTATGAAAATATTTTGAACCTTCATTCCTCATTCAAATAAAAAGGAAAGACTATATTTAAAAGCAAAATTATAAAGTTCTGTAAAATAAAACAAAATGTCAGGGTGTCTATCGAATCACGTGAATTAAAATTCGGTTAAAAATTTCTTCAAAATTATTCTTCGTTCCTCTCCACTCCCTCCCCCTTCCAATCTTCGAAATTCATCGACTTCTCCAGGTATTCCAGAAAGTGGACACCCTAAGTTACGCACATACCATACCATACCATACCAGGAAGAGTCAGTCGCAGTCGTACTGTACTGTACGTAATTACTCGTACTTATAATATTATATTGATAATTTTCAATAGGTACCTATAGGGAACTACCCAGTTACTAGAACTTCTTATTTAAACGTACACGACAGGTAATCAGGTATAACGTACAGGTATGAATACGACGCGACATGAGAACTAGTCGAGGGTAAGGATGAATTTTTTATTACCAATTACCTAATGCCTATTACTCATTGTCATTATACCCATCACCCATTAGGCCGCGGTCGTTTGGCTATTAGACTATTGGACTATTAGACTGTTACCACGAGAAGAGCTACGAATTCAGATGAAAAGAAAAACGTCCCGCAGCAGAGGCTGCTTCGCTAAGTACGAGTAATTGTTTTAAATATACTCTTCCGCTTTCAAATCCGCGTTCGCGTTGACGAAAATTAAAAACCAGGCGCAGCGCAGCGCATGCGATACCGCATTCTACCAGCAGCCTACCGTATTGTACCCTGTAGCCTGTGCCTGTGCCTGTGCCTGTACGTTACATGTACGTCACGTATACGTAGACGCTATGCTAGATCGTCGCTTAAATCGTAGCATCGCATCGCATCGCATCGCATCGTACACTACGTAAACGTAGTACCCCGTCAAACGACCGTGAATTGTAATAAAATGCCACGCCACACCGCTGACTTGGTTAATCGGCAATAATGGGGCACAGAAGCGAGCTATGCGTAGTTACTAGTTAGGTTAGAACCGTAACGTCGACGTGTATTTTTGACGAAAGATACTACCCTACCATCGTATACCACCGTATACCACCCCGAAAATGAGGCGTCCGTTACTTATATCCAAAATCGTAAAACCTCACCCCACCCCACCCCAAGAAGCACCGTACCCGGTCGTCCTTTTCGGGTGTATTTCGTACTTATTTCTTCATCAGTCATCCTTGGTGCGAGATAGTACGAGTAAACATTAAACAGTCGACGACGGAAGAGAAGGAGATTGTAATGAAAAAAATAGCTACCCGCGTAAGTAAGCATACGATTTCATTTTACTTCGTGTCGTATCACTAATTTTGGTTGCAGATGAAAGTGAAACCCCCAAAATGAGAAATTAATTAAGTACGTTTTGTCAGATCACGTCACGAGTCACGACGAGATTACACCGGTCTACATTGAAATATTCCGAACGATTTTACCAATGTACTTTTTATCGAACGTATTTATGAGGGACCTTCGCCAACTGTCCGACACCAATCCATCTGTGCGGGGGAGGGGGGGGGGGGGGGGGGTGAGTAGGCTTTCAAGGGGCAACACACACATTGTGCTTGAAATATCTGAAACGGGGTCAGTTTGGAAAAATACAGTGTTGCCAACATTTAAAAATTGAGCATAAACAAAATCACGATTATATGAACAATTTGGGGTGACTGCAAAAAAGCCTCCTTTTTCTCATATTCCAAGCCTCTATAAGGGTAAGGTAGCCCATTATCGACCGGTGCCTAATATTGACCACCTCGTCTATCTCCGCTGCTATAGGCCACGACGAGCCGAAAAAAATTCTTCATATTCATCTGTGAAAATCCGGAAAATTAAGACCACTCCGACATCCTGAGAGTCAAAACTCGCGGAGAAAAGTAGAAAAGAAGTTGGAAGGCCGAAAACTTTTTTTTAGCAATTGCTTGCACGCCTTGGAATTCTTTTTTTAAATTATCGAATTAAATGTTTCTAGTGTTTTTGTGATTGAGAAAGTTCAAAGTTTCTGGTGTAATCATCGCATTTTAATAATTACAACTTTGAGTAAAAAAAAATTCACTCAAAGTTCATTTTTATGGTGTGTCCCATTATCAACCACCTATAATCTTATGTAATTTTTTGTTTTCAAGTGATTTCGTTTTTTTCGAATTTTGGTTGTAGGGTTGTCATTTTGGTCTTGAATTGTTCATATGTGAAAGATGAACACGAAAAAAAATTTTTCCAGTAGATTTCGTTTATAGCGGACAAAATCAGTCGGTGGTCGATATTAGGAACCCAAAGTTTCGATCTCGCGTTTTGACATGTCTCAGAAAAAAATTCCTAAAAAATACTACATTTTTTCGGATGATCCCGGGGCTTTCCAAAATTGTAGGGGAAGGATGTAGGTATCTATTAAGCCATCAATCACATTTTCAACTCTTATACTTTTAAAATGGCGAAGTCTCAAAAAAAAAGTGGTCGATAATGGGGTACCTTACCCTTACCTACTTTGTATCCTCCCAAAAAAGTTTCTGACGCCACTGCTTGGATTTGTTATCATTTTGGGTTTTTAACGAGAAAATAATTGGTATGGAAGTTGTTTGTTTCAAAACTGCATTTTTACAAAGTCTTTTTCCTAAATATTTCTGAAAATAATTCAAATTTTGAATTTAGTGTTTTTGTAGCATAAGGAAATAGTCCAGGAAAAATAGCATCGAAAAATTGGTTAATATGTTAATCGCGATTTTATTGCTGAAAAAGCTTCTACATGATGTCCAGATCCAGAGTCTGTGATAAATTCGCACCGCCCCCACCCTATTGCTTTTTGAGGGGGCGGACACCCTACGGGGGAGAAAATTGTTTTGCACCGATTCCGCTCAAATTCGCGTGGAGGGTTATGTAGGTGTAGAAGTACTCCCCAAAAAAATTTCAGCTCGCCCCGATCTCAGGGGGCTGAGCCAGCGATTCCCAAAGTTGGACATTTTTGACCAAAGTGCCAAAAAAACGAGTTTTTCGAGTATGAAATCAACTCAAAATTTCAACTTCGAAAAATTTCACGTTTTCTGCATACATTTTGAGATGACGAATCCAACTAGCCTATCAACTTTTTTTCATTTGGGGTGTTTAACCCCCCCCCCCCCCCCGTACGGCTCATTCGAAAGTATACAGTTTACAGATCGTGGTTTTGGAGGTAATTTTTTGCTGAAAAAACACGATCTATATGTTTTTGAATGGACCGTACGGAGGGTTAAACACCTCAAATGAAAAAGTTGATAGGCTAATCGGATTCGTCACCTCAAAATGTATACAGAAAACATGAAATTTTTCGAAATTGAAATTTTGGGCTGATTTTATACTCGAAAAACTCGTTTTTTTGGCACTTAAGTCAAAAATGTTCAAATTTGGGAAGCGCTGGCTCAGTCCCCCGAGGTCGGGGCGAGCTAAAAATTTTTTGGAGAGTACTTCTACACCTACATAACCTTCTACTCGAATTTGAGCGGAATCGGTGCAAAACAATTTTCTCTCCTATAAGGGGTCCACCTCCATCAAAAAGCAATAGGGTGGGAGCGGTGCGAATTTATCGCAGACTCTGGACATCATATAGAACCTTTTTCAGCAATAAAATCGCGATTAACATATTTTTCTTTTTTCAAAGTACATTTCTCCTGGGCTAAAATTTTTTAGAAAGAGAGCGGAAGCTGAACTCGAAATTTCTCAAGAAATTATGAAAATTATGACCCCCTCTCTCCAAATGAGAAATTCCTGGCTATGTCACTGAAAGAATTTGATACTGCCAATGTAAAATAAGCATAGGTACGAAATAACATCGTTTCAAAACTTTTTACCAAAAAAACACAATTTATTCGTGCCTATTTTAACTAAGCACACTTATTGCTAAAATTTCAACAGGAACGAGTATTTTTCTCACTTAATATGCTCGTACCTTCACAGACCTTCGCGCCTCGGTGTTTCTTCAATTTGGCCATACAAAGCGAGGAAGAAATTCTATGAAAGTTTGTAACGGTAACTCCTAACTCGTATCAATTCCTCATGCTAACATTTTTTCTAGTTGCTGTTTTGGGAAAAAGTCGATATCGATAACGAAGTTTTAGTTCAAGAGTAACACAGTACAGTAGGGTACCTTCTACCTAACTACCTATCTACGATGCCTGGAAAATGGAAATACGATTCGAGTCATACGTATTACGTAGTCCGTAGTACGTACTTCCAATTCGACGGATATACACAGTATCTAGGTACGTTGCACAGTGGGCCAGGAGACCCCCAAAAACGTTCGTTTTGCTCAAAAACCCCGAAAGAACGTTCAAGAAATGTTTACCTCATGTTTTTGGGGTCGTAGATTTCAAATTTTGAAGAGAAAAAAATTTTCGAGTGAGGGGTGGGGCAGGAGAGAGGGATTTAAATTGAAATTTCATAATAATATCGTGTAATATGTCTAAATATACGTTTTCGAGGTCGTAGATTACGAATTTCGCACTCAAAAAAATTTTGGAGTGAGAAGAGGGGCATGAGGAGGGGTAAAAATTGAAATTTCACAATAATATTGTGTAACTTGTCAAAATATATGTTTTCGAGGTCGTAGATTACGAATTTCGCACTCAAAAAATTTTTGGAGTGAGGGAGGGATCGGAATTGAAATTTCACAATGATAATGCACATATAATATGTCAAATTATATACATTCAACAGGTTGTAGATTACAAATTTTGTACTCAAAAAATTGTACGAGTAAGGATATAGCGAAAATTAAATTTAAACCCCACCTACTGCCTTCCTTCTACAATTTTTTGAGTACGAAATTCGTAATCTACGACTTCGAAAACATATATTTTGACATATTACACGATAGTATTGTGAAATTTCATTTTTTACCCCTCCCTCTTGCCCCTCCTCCAACTCCAAAATTTTTTGGAGAATGAAATTCGTAATCTACGACCTCGAAAACATATATTTTGACATATTACACGATAGTATGGTGTAATTTCATTTTTTACCCCTCCCTCCTGCACCCCTCCTACTCAAAAATTTTTTTGAGTACGAAATTCGTAATCTACGACCTCAAAAACGTATATGGTGATATATTATACGACACGATAGCATACCATACCGAATTTTTAATTTGAACCCCTCTCAAAAAAACATGGATTTTTTTACTTATTTCTGTCAGAAAATTGCCCGTGTAGACAAATCGTGCAAGTTCGTGCAAAAAATAACACCGGATTCAGTTTCAGGACACTAAAATCTATAATTTAAACCATAAGCGGACACTGACGCCGACTGGGAAAGTATAGTTTTATTCCAAAAACCATTTAAAATCTTGCAAAAATATGGACATCTTTCGAGAGTTATGATTGAATTATCATTTCTCAAATCGAAAAACCAAATACATGGCTGAATAGCCCTTACTTTTCTGATCATTTTGCACTAATTGACATCTCAAAAATATTAACATGAACCAGAAAAATATTGCTTTGTAAACACCCCATAAACAAGATAAAACTAGTTGACTGCACATCGTCAACTTTGGCGGGTGCTGGAAGGGACGGGGGGACGAAAATCAAAATTGCGCTACTCGTTTCGTGCTACCCTAATATCTAACAACAGATTAGCGGTGTTGCCAACTTGATCCATGACAATTTTTTTTCGCAGAAAACGAACGTTTTTGGGGGTCTCCTGGCCCACTGTGCGTTGTACGTTGTACGTACCACGTACATATACGACTATACCTACTACGAGTATAGAGTATAATGCAGGTCGACGTTAACACGATGACGTCAAACGCGCAATTAAATTGAGAGAAAACCACGAGCACGAGTTCGATACCTAATTTTGACTTAATTTATACGTACGAAGTGTGGTATCCACTTACACATACACATACACATACACGTACATCTGCATACTCGTACATGTACCTACTTTATTATACAGCTACAGTACATAGATGTACGACGCGACGCGACGCGACGTACGAGTAAAGGATAGGGTTTGATTTGGTTTGGTCTGGGACGAACAAAGCAACATTCTCGTATTTTTACCATATGCACCCACATATTACATACTGTATTATGGTATGGTTTTACGTTCGCGTTCTATTGGTACAATTACTATTTATGGTCTATAGTCTATGGTCTGAGGTCTGAGGTCTATGGTACAGTCAAACGACATCGAGCTTAGTAATCGTTCCTAGCTTTACCTATAGCCAGACGAACACCTAAGCAGTTGGATGGATCGAATACATAGGTACTAGTACTAGGTACTAGATAGGGTACTCATCAGTCTGGTGTGACCTATTTAATTCATCTGCAGCGTGTGGCGTGTGGCGAGTGGAGAGTGGCGACGCAACGCGACGCGACGTAAAAATGTATAAGGTTTTTCTTTTTTCATTTTGTCACTTCGTAGATACTTACAAACGAATACCTGCGAATAGCAGGTCTAGATCCTCACTGCCCACTGCTCATTGCTCAGTACTCACAAGAGAGCTACCCGAGGTCGTACACGCGGAATGAAAATTTTTTTCACAGTCTTGTAGAGTATCACTAAAAACTTCCACAGACAAAATTTCGCCCCTAAAGTTGATATGGGGGGAGAGGGGGGGAGCTATGGGGGTTTGAATTTCGAGAAATCGCCTAATACATCGAAAAATTACAAAAATCTAAATAACTTGGGTTCTTAGGGCGTTTAGGAGATGGATTTGGATTTTATACCATGAACTGCCATGCCCTCGGTATAGGCCATCTGAAGATGGGATAGTTGCTCAAGTTTACGTGTAACATCGGGGGAGGGGGGGGGGTATTTTCACTCATACGTTGGTTGTTATCACAATTTTTCTACATCGCGCATAAAAGGTATGAGTGAAAATCCCCCCTCCCCCCTGATGTTACACGCGAACCTAGACGACTATCCCATCTCCAGATGACCTTCCTGGTATAAAATCCATCTCCTATACTTCATAAGAACGTGAGTTACATTATTATTTGAATTTTTGTAATTTTTTGGTGTATTAAGCAATTTTTCGAAATTCAAACCTCCATAGCTCCCCCCTGTACCAACTTTAGGGGCTGAAATTTTGGCTGTGGAAGTTTTTGGTGATGCTGTACAAGCCTGTAAAACAGATTTTTCATTCCGCGTGTCCGACCTCGGGTAGCTCCCTTGTCAGTACTCACTATTAGCATTAGCCCCTTTTCCTTATCCACTCGAGATTTGATTTCTACCTGTGTATTAGTATTACCACTTGCCTACTTCGTTTGTAAGTGCATAAGCACAAGTACAAGCGCACAGAACGAGCAAACGATAAACGACCAACGACGAATAGTAGATAATAAATAATTTTTCTCATTTTTTTCAGATTCGGATTCGGAAGCGTTTAGCAAAATATATGGTTGCACGCTGAACGAGCGCCTATTATCGGTAGCGCCGCGCTGCGATTTGAAAAATGTACGTTACAATACATATATATATAAGTACGAAGCTAGGAACGCGGTGCGGTGCGGCGTGGCGGCGTTATCATTTTTTCTTCGACCATCGCATATACAATCATACACTACGGTGTAATATACGTATTCGTGTTCGTGTTCGCGTTCGCGTTCGTAGTCGTGGTCGTGGTCGTGGTCGTGTTCGCAACGTAGCGTATCTTATTTATATCTTTTTGCCGGACGAAATTATATATTTTTCTATAAATTTTTTCAAGACAACGACGGGCGGCGCGATACGGCGGGGGCAGGGGCAGGGACAGGGGCAGGAGCTGGGGCAAAGCGACGAAAGCTAGTGGCGGATGGCGGTAAATTATAACGCCGAGACGCTTTCGCAAATGAAGCGAAAAAAAGCAAACACTCGCTCGCACGCGCGCAAACTAACAAACGACCAAGAAGAAGAAAAAAAACCAACATTCGTTCGCTAAATCGTATTAATACGAATAGAATGCGGCCGCGTGCTTGCGAATGATATATGAAACATTACCGAGTCGCAGTCGCAGTCGCAGTCGCAGTCGGGTGTAAAATCAACGGCCGGGAAATATTAAACGATTTTTTAAACCGTTGGAATGTATATGTGGTATATTTTTTTTTCATTTCAAAATTTCCCCGCTTTGGCACGAAAAGAAGAAAAAAGGCGAAACGAAAACAGAAGGGAAAATGAAGCGAGAAAAAAAATGCATCGCAGGCAGATACGAGGTAGGTAGGTAGCTAGGTACGTCGCGTCGTACGTAACGTAAGTATGTACGTAGGTAAGCGAAGATTGAGAAAAGTATTCGTCGTCCGTCGTCGTCCTATCTGGCGGACAATTTTTCGATCTGACACGACTGCCTTGTTTTACGATTTTACGACAGATTGCGATGAAATACCTGTAAGCCTTTGATACCTACTTTCGAGCCATAACAAAGAGTTAGCTAATAACTACTGCTCCTAGTTCAGAATTTCTCAGCTGTGGGTCAGCAGGTGAAAATATTTCTTTTATTGCCCTGCCGTGCATTGTATCTGACTGTGAGTTTATACCACCTGCTGTGTAGGCATTTCAAGCCAGCACAATGGCTCGTTTTATTAACTGCATTTTAAACGTCCCATCCGTTCAAAGGAAGGGATGAGGGTGATCTCAATCGATTGTGCTCGGTTTGTGCTCTCACGTGCTGGCATTATTTTCGTTCGTACCTATTCACCGCTTCAATGGACGGGCTGTCAACAGAGAGGTTTGTGCAATTTTTTAATTTCGAAAAATACAGTATCACATTTTGGCCCTGTTTTTGATCTACTCGGAGCTAAAAATTTGTTCCGGGCGCAATCGATTGATCCGACTCCCATCCCTCAATTTTGAATGGGCGGGGTACCATTTCTGACGCCCACCTTGACCTATACTCATTTTCAGGAGATGAGAATGAGCACAAACCGAGCACAATCGATCAAGACCACTCTCACCCTCCTCCCTCGAATGGATGGGGGTCTAAAATTGACTCCATTTTATTGTCCTATTTCAGGTGTTCGTCCTGTTATTTTGCACCTGTTGGTTGGTTTAGGCTCTAGGGCTCTACTATCTGACAATGCCCATCCAGTTAGGTCAAATAGGCAACAGGTTGTGGGATTGACTTCTCCCACTTTTAATGTCAACCTCGGCAGATCCGGAGCTACTCAGCTCAACATAAGTCTAGTTTTGCCTCGTTTCCTGAACGGTTACTTAGAATACTCTTCCTCTCTCATTTATAAATCAGTAAAGATGATCGAAAATCACTGAGAAACAGTCAGAATTGCAGCACAGCAGAAAATCGGTGAACAAATTTTCAATGAAAACAAATCAGTGAGAAAAATCACTCGAACATCAGTGAAAATTTGCTGAAAATCAGTGAATTTTGCCGATTTTTTCTTTTTACTGATTCAGAATGAGAGAGTGAGGTAGTTAGAAAAATTGCGCTATTCGTCGAGGAAACGAAGATCATAAATGTGTAAGGTACCCATGCAAGCAAACGACGCGACGCGATGGGATGCGTGCGTGATATTCGCGTAGGCCACGCCAAGCCAAGAAACGAAAATGCTATCGTTTAAAGCTGAACACGCGTATGTAAGTAATAAGCATATAGCCTGCAGAATTAATCGTAGGTACATTTATGTACGTCTAACATATCGCCGACTATTTTGCGACCGCAAGCGCAATTACACAGTAGTCCAGTCAATAGAGCATTTTTTCAGGGCAAACCCAAACATTGAACCCAACAGCGACTTTTTTGCTGAATATTGTCAAAAATGGTCCCCTAATCAACATACTTCGACCCGCCCAACCCGCCCCCATTGCTAACCCCCCTACGGTGGATTAAAGCCCCCCAAAACCAGTTTTTGGCTTCTGTTTCATTTTCTTTGCATTTTTATGAAAAAATACATCACAGATATTTTATTCTACATCAAATTCCCTACAAAATGAGCTATCAAACATTTCTGTACCTTGAATAGAAGTGGAGTATCGGCGTCCTGAAAAGTGGGGGTTTTTGGAGGTAGACTTAAAATTTAGAAAAAAATGATCATAAATCAACGTAATCGAATTTCTGTCAGCTTATGTTGAAATATGTAGTAATAACCTATCTGCACATCTCACCTTTCTCCCTCTCAATAAAAAGCCTCACCCCCACACCCCCATACCCCTCCTATTACTCAGATAGGTACTTGGAATTGGCCGATAAAATGATCAATAATTAACACAATTGCAGTTGTGGGAGCTTAGATTTATACCAAGTGGTATAAGTAACTGCATCCTTGCCCATGCTAATCCACCCTTACCCTCCTTGAAAGCAACCTCGCCCCCTTATATCACAAAATACTTTAAATTTGCCAGTGATAGGTACTTCTGTATTATGAGCAAAATCACCATTAATTTGTGTGTTTTCGCCGAATTTATTACAAATTAGTTATTGTTCTATAATTCTTTAAAAGATAATTTCATGTTTAAGTAAACCATAAAACGACGACTTTGGTATTATCAAGAAAAATCATTGTTTAAAAGTCTTCTAAATCGTTATCATGTCTTTGGTTTGTGTTTGAGTTGCATTCAAACATTTGACTCCTCTGCCATTCTGACATTTCGACTTCATAATGTTTTCTTTATTGTAACTGCGACCACATAATGTGGTCTGCTTAGGGGAAGAATTATATTAGCGTACTTGGAGGAGCCTAAAAATTGAAAGTTTTCCTCTCAAACAACTCAAAATGCAAAATTTTCGGATATTTTTGCAGAATTCTCGACCTATTAATCCAATTCCGCCAGATTCTTCCTCTTCCAGCGTCATGCAAAAATTATTTTCTACATAGTTTTCAAGTTGGTCCCTCTTCACTCTGCGCACCCGGTTACCTTTCACATGTTGATCCCAATTTTTTTTATACCTATGAAAATAGGATTACCATTGGTAAACTTATTTTAATTCTTGATTCAAAACGAATAGAATTTCTATATTTTTTCAATTTATTTTCAATCACTCAATTTCAAATTCATGTTTCAATTTCAATTTTCAATGAATCTTACAAAACAGGCCAGTGGCAAGTGGAGTGGGGGAAGGGAGGGAGTGGAAGATTCTAGCTTCTTCACTGAATGGCGATCTTGCTCATATACAGAAGTACCTATCACTGGCAAATTTGAAGTATTTTGTGATATAAGGGGGTGAAGTTGCTTTCAAGGAGGGTAAGGGTGGATTAGCATGGGCAAGGATGCAGTTACTTATACCACTTGGTATAAATCTAAGCTCCCACAACTGCAATTGTGTTAATTATTGATCATTTTATCGGCCAATTCCAAGTACCTATCTGAGTAATAGGAGGGGTATGGGGGTGTGGGGGTGAGGCTTTTTATTGAGAGGGAGAAAGGTGAGATGTGCAGATAGGTTATTACTACATATTTCAACAAAAGCTGACAGAAATTCGATTACGTTGATTTATGATCATTTTTTTCTAAATTTTAAGTCTACCTCCAAAACCCCCACTTTTCAGGACGCCGATACTCCACTTCTATTCAAGGTACAGAAATGTTTGATAGCTCATTTTGTAGGGAATTTGATGTAGAATAAAATATCTGTGATGTATTTTTTCATAAAAATGCAAAGAAAATGAAACAGAAGCCAAAAACTGGTTTTGGGGGGCTTTAATCCACCGTAGGGGGGTTAGCAATGGGGGCGGGTTGGGCGGGTCGAAGTATGTTGATTAGGGGACCATTTTTGACAATATTCAGCAAAAAAATCGCTGTTGGGTTCAATGTTTGGGTTTGCCCTGAAAAAATGCTCTATTGACTGGACTACAGGAATAGACGACAGACGTACGAGTGCCGATGCCGAATACTACATTAGACATTACGTTTACGTACTCGTATGTACTTATTTGTACATACGAGTGAATGGCTGCGTGGGTGGGTGGGTAATTGGGTATAGATAGGTATTAAGAAGCAACGGCGACACGACGCGACGGCATCGTAACTAAACCCAACGGGCGCGACCACGGACGCGGCGAGGTGGTTAATTTAATTCGGTTGCAACGAAGGCAAAGGCAAGATTAAACGCCGCGCCGCAAGAGCCACGACAAAAGTGAGAAATTGAGCGTAAGCGAAAAGCATAAGCAAGGACACGCTGCCGTGCCGACATAATTGGGAGATGAGGTTGATGGTAAGGGTAAGGGTAAGCGGTAAGCGGTAATGACAAGGAAGGAGTTGAAGGGATGCAAGAGTTTGATGGTCCGTCGTCGTCGGTGTCGTCGATTAAATTACTCGCCGCAGAATTTCTTACGGCCAACTCAACATGCGGTATCGTCGAATGTCGAATGTCGAATGTGTCACTAGCACAAGCATCCAGCGATCCAGCACGTATACGACGACACGACGCGACGCGATGGTGACAGTACGCGTTTTTGCAAGTGCCCGATTTTATAGGCCGTCTCATTTTTCGCAATCGCAATCGCAATTGCAAATCACAATACGACGCGACGCGATGATGTACGTATTGTACCCACACCCACATCCACATCCACATCCACATCCACATCCACACATTGCTACCAAACTACATACTTACTAATACCCAGGCCTACCTGACTTCGCCTTTACTTTTTGGAATGACTTTTCCGAGCAACACCCCTCCCCCTCCAAAAAAGTTACGAGTCTGTACGCAATACGCCAGTACTCCCCCCCCCCCCCCAAAAAAAAAAATTGTGTGCTTGTAGCTATTTATGGAAAATTAAAATTCTAATATACATACACATTAAATTCAAAAAAAACGTAATTTTTAATGACTATATTTTTGAAAAAAGCTTGACCTTTTGAGTAAATCAGGGCAAATTGTCCAAAAAGCTTGACTTTTCAGGACAGCTTGACCTGCTAGACACCCTGAAGCACCTAACCATCTACTCCCAAAAACCGATAAACCGGAAACTGAACGCGTCGCCGACGGTACGAGTACAGAGGCGTCGTCAAGGAGGGGGGAGGAGAGGCAGGCCCCTAAAATTCATGTTGTATTTATAAATTTACATTACACTTACATCAGATAGGGATTTTCAAAGCATTAAAACAAGAAAAAACGTATTTTTAGGGTACCTATTAAAAATGCAATTTTTTCAAAGCTTCGCTCGGGCATAAACAAAATTACACTTCTATAATCTATTTGAGACGAAAGTGCGGAAGACGGCTCCCTTTTTACCCCTCTCCATTTTTAGCAGGTGAAAAAAGTCAGTCCCCGTTTTCCACTTCGAAAAAGCAAAAAAAGTTGTCCAACACACGGCTCCTTTTGTGCCCCCCCCCCATTTTCGATTCTGTCGACGCCACTGTACGAGTAGAACAAACACAAGCACAAGCACTAGGGATATCTTTTGTAATAATAGTGGTGTGTTGTTGTGTTGTGTGCGAACGTGTCAACCCTACCCTACCAACCCTACGTTTTGTCCCCTCGATCTTCAGCCGCATCTCTCTTACATTATTCTACAAAGACCTAACTATTCAGTATGTACCTACGAGTACGTATACTACGCAGCCATAGGCAGAAGTAGAAATAGAAGAAGATACGATGATAATGATACCAACACGTAGCGAAGGTATTAGGTAATAGGTATGCTGATGACTGATGACACAGAAATGTAAAGGACACAAAAACCGACAGCATCAGCATCAGCATCAGCCGTTTGGCGTTTACATTTGACTGGCTGTTGGCTGTGCGGTGCGCTGCGCTGCTTTCCTTCCCAGCCCACTGTGGATGTCGCATCGTACTGCGAGTACATACAAATACGAGTATAACTGTAAAACGCTGACAAAAACTACCTACTCGAACGCAAAACGCAATCGAGCAGAAGATGAAATACCAAATACACAATCCGAAAACGGTAGGCGAGAGGTGGCAAGAGGTGGCAAGAGGTGGCGCGAAGCGAAGGCAACGGGACCCGACTCAGCCCAAACCCAACACGTCGTCGTCCGTACTCCGTCCTCCGTATAATACACACTCGTACTCGTACTCGTATTCGCATTCGCATTCGCACTCGCACGAGTAAAAGTCGTTCGCAGTTTTCATTTCGTCATCTTAATCAATTCTCGTTCGAAAGAAACTCGGCTCGTAGAGTCGTGTCGTCGTTCGACCGGACTAAAAACGCTCAAACTCCTAGGAAAAAAAGCAACAAAAAAAAACACGAACCAAACTTTTTCGCTACGTCAGCAAATCCTACAGCGCTAGATCCCAGTACGTAACAACGAAAAAAAGTTAATCTGGAAGAAGAAGCGAGCGATATTCGCCGCCATAACAGTGCACCAGCACCAGCACCGGCACCGGCAGCAAATGAGCAAAAAACATAGAACAGTAAAAAAAAAAAGGCTTATTCGGCATCTGGCGTGTTACATGCGGTAGTGCAGCAGCACCGGCAACGGCACCGACGGCATATTTCCAACGGTCTGCGTAGGTCGACGACAACGACCCAGCGGCGTAAAGACCGGAGACCGGAGACCGGAGACCGGAGCCCGGAGAAGTACTTAACTGCCTATACGGTTAGGCTGCGATGCGGTGCCGCGCTGCGTCGCGTCGCGATCGTATCGTATGCTCGTACTTGTAAGTCGAAATCGTAATTGCGTAGACGTAGACATTCGGACGCAAAGGTAAGCCAATTGCAGGTATATTATGTAGTAGGCAGCTACGAGTTACCAGCTAAGCACGAGGTAGCAACAGACCGGTGCGGTGCGGTGGTAGGTAAAGAATATTTGACTTGAGGCCAAACCGAGAAAGCTGAAGCTAAAGCTAAAGCTACAGCAAAAGCCACGTAAAACATAAAAGTTACCGGTGAAAAAATGTACGTACGCTCGTACGAGCGTATAAATGCGCGCATAAACAACCTTCTTTCTGGAACTAGACCAACCGCAAGCGCCATTTCTTGCGCTTCGCTGCTCCCGCTATACGAGCACGGGCGTTGTTTTGGTCTTGGTTTCGGTTTCGGTTTCGGTTTAGGGTTTGGGATTGGTTTTGGTTTTGGTTTTCCATTTATTATGACGCGACGTGACGCGATGCGAGGCGGTCTCACTAACCTAACCTAACCTACGAGCACGTAATTCACAGGTCACGTCGCATCGTATTCCCTTAATTCGTTTGAATTAAGGGAATATTCGCTGTGTAATCATGCATTGCTCAAATGGGCTAAAAATGACGGATTCAAATCTTAAAGGTACATGTACATATAATATTAAGAGACAAATTTTGTGGGACTCGTCCTCGTTCTCACTGTCCACTGTACTGTCCATTGCATATCCCCTCTCGGTCCTCTCTCCTACCTCGACAACTCGAAGTTACGCATTTCGTACCCCTCTTCTCCGCATCTTCTTCTCTTCTTGTCTTTGTTGTCGCGTAGAATTATCGAAAAGTAATCTGGCAACACGAAGGGCCGCACACCGATTTGCGACGAAACAATACGCGAACGAACGCGAAGGCAGCAATGAAAAGATCAAAGTAGACTTTCACCTTCCACACAGCGCGGTGCGGCGTGGCGTGGCGCCGCCGGCAACGGAAAACTGATAAGAATCCTTTTCGTTGCGAGCCGAGCCTTCAGTTCAATTCAGCGTGGCAAGTTAACCTTTGTCTGATAACCCAACTACCGTTGCGTTGTCTCGCTTTGTCAAGTTATATCCTTTTATTCTGCCAACTCTTTCGTTCGGCCCCGCCACGCTGCGCTGCGCCAATGGTGCACTGACGCTGACGTTAACAGTATACCTATTACCTATTACCTATTACCTACAGCATACACGTATCCAACTACCGGTACATGTACGTCTACATACGTACCTTACCTACTACCTAATATGTATTGTATTTACTAGCAAATTTTTGACCTTTGCAATCTTACGAGAACATAATTATGAAGTAGGCGAATAATTCACTGCGCTCAAAATTCTCAATAGTTGATCAAAGCAAATTTTGGTTCAGCACATATGTATTTGAATTTTTGGCGAAATTTCACTCCACTTTCGTAGGTCACATGTAAATTATTTGAAAATACTCAAGAATTGGCCTGTACCTACTCAAAATTGCTCAAATTTGTTCAAAAAAATTTTGTCAACATTTTCAAGTTTTCGGTGAATTTCTATCCTATTTTCATTGGTCACGCGTCAATTTTTTTAAAATACCTAGGTACTTGAAAATTGGTCTGATTTTGATCTCAAAATTACCCAAAAACGCTCAAAATTGCTCAAAAATGCTCAAATTACATTTTCATCAATATCGCTGTGCTGCTCGTGAAATTTTGATCCACTTGCAGTTAGATAGGTCGCAACCCATGTTTCTGATTCTTTAATGATAATTTAGTTTTCGCGAAAGGGCAGAAAATGATGCGTTTTCTCAACTTTAAAAATCGACCATAACCTATGTAGTATGTATGTGTTACGCCTAATCCATGTAATTGCCGAATGCATGAAATAGGCAAAATTATTGCCTAATGCATGAATTAGGCAATTGATTGCCGAATTGTTGCAGTGATTAAATTCAAAACTTCCTACCACTTTTTCAACTCAGCAGAGAGAAATTTAAGATACTTCGGCATAGAGAGCAAACTTTCAGCTACATTCCAAGAGAATAATCATCTACCTACCTCAACTAGAAAATTTTTTACGCCAAATAAAAAATATAATGAATGAAAAATTTTCTTTGCAACATAAAAAATGTTTTAATTAAGGCAGCGAGATGAATTTTTTGTAACATGTAACTGAAAGTCTGCTCTCTATGCCGAAGTATCTTAAATTTCTCCCCGTTGAACTGGAAAAATGGTGGAAAGTTTTGAATTTAATCACTGCAACAATTAGGCAAGCAATTGCCTAATTCATGCATTAGGCAATAATTTTGCCTATTTCATGCATTCGGCAATTACATGGATTAGGTGTAACATATGTATTATGTAAACCGTTTTCCATAAACTTTGGCTTAATAGATGTGGAATGAATCCACTTACGTGTTAAGTTTATTTTGTTTTTTTGGTCCGCAGGCCATATAACGCCTACGGTGCCATCATCGAGTCAAAAATGGCTAAATTTCACAAAAAAATCGCACATTACAGGAGCTGACACCCCATTGTGCAAGTAGCCAGAATGTGTAAACATTTTTTGTCACCGATGACATTTTGAAAAAGGAAAAAAATGAGGATTTTTAGGCTCCAGTCCCCAGTTGTGCAAGGACACAAATTCAAAATGAGTTTTTTCGAGACTATGAGACCCGCACACATTATAACCCAACTGATTATTTTGGCCCGCAAAAAAGCACGCTAATTTCGACTTCTGGAGCACTTTTTGCCAGTTGGACTGTAGACTACTAGGCATGAAAGCGAGATTTATTCGAATTCATCTCTCACGGGTTTCGCTGTTCGCTGCTCGTCCGAATTTTCTGACGCCTCCTTCTCTTCACCTCGCCTCGCCAAAAAACCACAACGTGACAATTCTCGGATTCAATTTATTACTGACCAATGCTTCGGTATCGCGAAAGCAAGGCGCGCGTACAACCAAAGCTCCGCTTTCAGCGCGATAAAAAATACAGCTAACTGCTAAACCGATACGAAGATCGGAAAGCAAAAAATTTTTGTTCGTAAAAGATAGACGAAGCGTATAATACAGTATGTACCCCCTTACTTTACAGAAGACGTATAAAATATATTACGGTACTCGTAGATGTGGTCGCGCGTAGGTTGCGAGTACCACCACCTACCCACCTACTTACTTATGTACATACGAGTATGTAGACGTAGACGTAGACTGTAGGTGTAGGTGTAGGTAGCTCTAGCTAGGTAGTAAGTAGAGGTACCTAACTACCTATACGTTCACGAGGCGTACAACGGTACAACTTTAACATTTTTTGAATTTCAAATTTGCGTACGACCCACGTTGACGCGTTTTTCTTTACCAGTTCTTCTCTCCTCGCTCTTCATCGAACCTTTTTTGCCAGCGAAAGCGAAAAATTTTACAAATTTGTTGAAAAGCAAATACGTAATCTCCTTCCTCGTTCCCTCTGTTTCCACTCCGGTCTTGCATCTCAAAACCTGCTACTTTTCATAAATTCTGCTCCAGTAACATCAAAGCGGAGTTATACACATGTACCGACCTACCTCAACTCATCGTACATTTTTTTCGAACGAGCACTTCAGAAACGTGGGTGTACAAATTCGTCTTGATTCACAGTAGAATCGACGTGACGTGACGCGTCCTTTTCGGGTTTGAACTTTTTACTGTGGCAAGGTGGTGACGGGGGAGGGGAGTGTCTTTACAATTAAGAGCACTGCCAAATGTACGCGAATATCGAGTATTATTCGAGATTTTCACGTGCAAACGGAGTAAAAATGCTGCGCGAAAACGAGACGAGACGAGACGACAACGTTTAACAACGTTCGTTCGAATGGACTGCGAAAGATCGCATATTCGAGTGTCGTGTCGTAAATATTCTAATATTCTTATTCAGTCGGCATGCCACATAGAGGAAACGAATTCATTTTTTCTTATTCGTTTGATAGTCGTCGAGAGTTGCCAACGATGCGACGCGACGCGACGCGGAGATACGACTTCGGACGTGTTTTGACGTTTCTGCGGACAGCGTACACACAATACGCCACAATACGCCACGTGTGGACGTGGGACGCTTAATTTTACTTTCCTTTTCTTTTTCATTTCTTCTCTCTTCTCGTATTGTACCAATCGCATCGATACTCGTATGCATACTAATCACGACATAGGTAGGTATTCAGAAACATAATCTGTGTACAATACGTAACAAATGTTACGTACCTGTAGCTGTAGGTAATGGTATCTACGTAAAAACGTAAAAACGTAAAAAACCATCCACTCCACACCACCCCCTTCAGAGTGTACACGATCGCTGGAATACATTTACGAAGTTACCGCAACGTTTCCTTCCTACCGCAACTCCAAAGGTACGTTTGTGCTGCACGATCCTTCTCATCGGCTCGGCTCGGCGCGGCGCGGCGCGGCTCGGTGTTAATAAAATTGCCTAACCAGTTTGCCGTAAATCGGAATGATTATCGATTTTTCAACCCCTACGCTATACACGCGCTAGGCGATCCCTTTCATCAACGTAAATAAAATTGCATAACCAGTTTGCCGCGAATAAAATCAACTCTCAACTCTGCCACATTTTCGATCCCATGCCCATGCCCTAATGCCACTCACTCACCAGTCACCACCCATCCCAAACGAAAGTCGTATGTCTGTTGTGTAACTACCTGCGATAACGATTTTGTAGTCCGTCTCTTATAATAACTGGAAAATTCGTTCTAAAAAATTGAATTTGACGAAAAAAAAGTGAAAATGATTTTTTCAAAAAATGCTCAGAATGAGAAAATTCTATTCTCCTTGCATCGGTACCCGCGTTTTTCATCGTTTTTTTAAATCTACTTTCTCTGGAAACGGTGAAATTCGTTTTCTCAAGCTTACAAAATTCGTAAAAAATTGAGAAAATGACCGTCTTTTGAAAATCGCTCGCGAAATATGTACTGGGAAAGTGTTAATGGCGCCCGCTCCGCTTCAGTCTCTTCTCCTCACATCGCATCGGTACGACTTTTCTGCGAAAAATAGTACGAATATAGATAGATGTTTTTACTCCAAAAACACCATCGGTACAAATAAAAAAATGGAAAAAAATTTTAAGCAAATTTTTCCAACCGCGGCAGCGGCATTAACAAATATATTTTCAGTTTAAAAAACCATTGACTGCGATTTTCCCTTAATTTTGGAAAAATATATTCCTTTGCACGTAAGTACATATATTATTTTACTTGGATACGTGACGTATTTTTTCCATGTTTGAAAAATAGCCAAGATGAAGGGGAAAGGTGAGGTAAAAATAGGCAACGATTAATTTTCAAGTAACAGCTACTTTCTACAACAATTTCGAGAAAAAAAAATGAATAGAAAAAACTTTTTTGGATTTTTCAATGGAAATTTTTAAAGAAGTGATTTGTTCTGGCACCGCAGAAAACAGAATTGAAGATGAAAAATGGGCACTAATGATAATAATGCCAGTTCTCGCGCCTCGACACACCAACACACCATACAACGACCGTAGATGGAGGCAGTAACTATAAGTAATAACTTAATAAGTACGTCTACGTATATTATGTAAGACATGGCGAGGTGACCCCTCCACCATCAGTAAACGATGAAATGATAAACTGCCGTAGTTATCCACTCGAAACGGCGCGCAGCGCGGCGGCAGTGACAGTATCAGTGCTGGGGTCCGAGTCGATTAAGAACACCAGCGCAGCGCAGCAAAAGCACGTTTTGATCAAAACTAAAAGCCATCTCACACATTTCTGTTCTTGGCTATTCGCCAAAATATCGATAGATAGATATCCAGTTAACGCGCGCATTTAGAAGCAAAATTTTCAATTTTAGCATTTATTGGCGACAGGCGTAGGATAACGACGTATACGGCACCGCACCGCACCGCATCTTTTTAAATTCGCATTATACAATTACTCGCAACAGCAGTCGGCTGCTGGAAAATTATTGTCCAATTTTCGCCTCGCCGCGCAGCAACGCTTCCACCCGGATGACGACATCACAATGGTCATTATAAGAATTTAAGAGACCAAAATTAAGAAACTTGGTAAGGGGATGTTGTCGAAGATGCTGAATCCATCTTTCGCATTATTTCAATGCAAAACCAAAATGGGGCTTCTGAAGGGAGGGAACTCAAAATTTTAAAAATTATTGCGTGGCGTATCAAAATCTATCTATGTATTTTGATGTCCCAAGTTTATTTACATATTACATCAATTTGATCTAAAACTAGAAAATGATTTTTTTTGGGGGGGGGGAGGGAGGAAACGAGGAAAATTGCAAAATTTGCAAAGTTATCGTGTGAAACCTCCAAAATTCATTCATGGCACCCGTTCGATTCAAAACTCCAAGAGAGCATTTAGCGAGGGGAAGGGGAAGAGAAAAAACTCAAAATTTTGACTTTTCGAATCTATTGGAGAGATAATTTTTACACCAAACTCAAAATTCACTTTCTGGGATGAATGGGGTACCAAATTTTAAAACTATTCGATAAAAATTGTTCAATTTCGGTCTCACCTCTTGCTTGAGGGCCGGTTTTCAGGTTTGTGGGTGAAAACGACTCAAAAAATGGATTCAGGAAGTAAAAAAACATGGCTTTCGATACTTCATTCCCCCGCACGGGGTTCTGTCGTTGCGTTTCCTGACTACAAATAAAAATATCATCATTGACGGCTGACGATGCCGATATCGCATAAATCTGAACTTGGAACCGCCGCGTCACGCCGCGAGACGAAAAGAGGAGAGGAGAGGAGAGGATAAATAAAGGAGTAATAGTAGAGTAGAGTAAAGTAAAGTAAAACAGAATATAAAAGAGAGCAAAAATTTACCCTACGTACGAGCACATTTTCCGCTAAAAGAAAACGAGAAAGCGAAAGGATACGCGTCGCGTTTCGTTGGTCTTCATAGTTTGTAAGTATAACGTTAACGTATATGTAGCTTATAACCATAGCCATAGCCATAGCCGTAGCCACTTGGAATTTATGCGCGTTTATTCGATAGAGAAATAAACGAGTTCCGGTGAAAAACGTACGAGCTTTTACAGGCGACCAGCTCAGCGCATACCCAGGACACAGACACACAGACACACACTGCACGGTGCACAGTACATTACATATTATGGTATTTCGTATTTCGTATTTCGTCGACGCTCGTTATTGTTGTTTCCTTTTTCACCGCCTCCTCGTTGCTCGTTCTCGCTTTTCTTCCCGCCTTTTTCTTTATTTCGCTTCCTCTGAATCTCATTCTTCTTTTTCTCCAGTACTAGGTACTAGATAGGTACTTTATGTGCCTATCACAATATCTACCTATTTACCTGGTTCCTGCCTAAGTGCCTAGTACCTAGTACTCCGCACGCGGCGCTTGCCAAAAGTCAAGTCGCGTCGCAATATAAAGGTAAGCACAGAGTAGATTAGTACTGTAGTACATAAGTAAACCTAATACATAAATAAGTTACTGCTACTCATACAAGCCAACAGAATGACATGACGAATGACAAGGCGCTATTTTTGTTGGCTCGCAAAATTTTCACACAACACCGATATCGACGTGAACGAGGTAAAGCGACACGACGCGACAACAACAACAAATCACAAACCACACTGACGCCACGCCACGCCACTGCACGCTGAATAGTGGATCTGAATAAGCATTAGATGTACATCTACATCTACATATACATATGCACTGCAGTCCACGTTCGCACTGATCAACGACTACGACTAGGTGAGCTCATTTAGTTTGGTTGGTAGTATAGGTAGGCTTACTTCGATGTGATTCGTTTAACCGCTATTGCGCTATACCGACACCAACTACCAAATAGGCAAAGGGCCACAAGAGTGCTGGAAAGCATGTTAAGGGTGATGGAATAGAAATTAACTCTCAGTGCGATAACCACCGTATGCGGTACCCAAGACCTATACAATATTCAGCGCATACATAGGTATGCGACGCTGTGACACTCCATGACAAAATCGACTTCATTTGTCAGAATTTCAATTTTCACTCTTTCACTCATTGAGTACTTAATCTGTTATTCAGTGGCGTAGTCAGCAGATTTTCAATAAGCAGGGAATAGGAGTCAGCCAAAAAGTTGACTCCTAACTCCGGCTTGACTCCTGGAATGAAGGGAGAATGTTGACCCCTGACTCCACCTCGACTCCGTAGTCAAACTCACACCCTGACTCCTGACTCCACCTTGACTCCGGAATCAATTTCAGACTTTTGACTCCTGACTCCGACTTGACCCCAGAGTCAATCGTTGCCTTGACGCACTGACTCCGATTTGACTCCGGAGTCAATTTGGAGTCAGTTTGACTCCGATTTTGGACCAGGGAATAGAAATCAGCCAAAAAGTTGACTTCTGACTCCACCTAACTCCCAGAGTCAAGGGGGGAAAGTTGACTCCTGACTCCACCTTTACTCCGGAGTAAACTCACACCCTGACTCCTGACTCCACCTTGACTCCGGAGTCAACCTGTTACCTTGACTCCTGGCTCCGGCTTGACTCCGGAGTTAATCTTTAACCTTGACTCCCTGGGCTCCGGAGTTGGAGTCAATTTGGAGTCAGTTTGACCCCGACTCCGGAGTCGACTCCTATTTCCTGTCAATAATTTCCTGTCAATAATTGAATAATACTAACTTGGAACAAACAATACAGTCAAATTTTGTGAAATTCTGACTTCTCGAATAAGAGAAAAATCACAGATTTTTCACAAATCTTTCACTCTTTCAGTCAAAAATGAGTAATTTTTGAGTAGAAAGATCAATAGAAAATCACTGATTTTCATTCAAAAGTTATTTTACTGATTCAAAAAGGCATTATTTAGTTTTAGAAAGTACATCATATGTTCATTTGAGAAAGTTATAGATCAATTAAAACTCTACCCGAGCGAAGCGAAGGTGAATTTGAAAAAAAATCATATTTAATGTTTGAAAAGAACAAAAAATGAAAAATCGACTTGTCGAGCTTAAGGGGGATGCTCGAGTCACATGATTGCGCCTTTGCATACCTACTCTGCTCAGCAAGGCTAAAAAGGAAGCGCCAGCAGGTTCAACAAAGATGCTATGACGCTTTTGTGAGTAAATATGTCGGAAAATAGGTAGGGTTTCGGGACAATTTTGAAATTTCAAAAATTCGATTCGAAATTTCTCGATTTTTATCCCCCCCCCCCCAACACACACACACAAATAAGTCATCTCCTGTTCGTCTCAATTTCAATAGCGAGAACAATTTCGTAGGCACTGAAAAGAGAAGAGAAGAGAAGAGAAGAAAAGAAAAGAGAAGCCATAGCCATACCACGCCGCGCTATCTCAAACCGAGGCAGACCACCTCAGCTGAGGCTGCATAGCCGACAGCGATAGGCAAACACTCGTACGAATACAATGGAACCGTTCCTTACCTATTAACAATTTGCACGAATATACTCGCGATCTCGCGTCTAGCGTAGTTTTAGCGGAGAAAGCGCGTAGAAGGCGTCTACGGCCACGAAACAGAAGACGAAAAAAATGACCGCTCGTCTCGTTAATACCTTTACGACGAGTCTTTCTTCTTTCGAAACACGCAACGTAAGAGGTAATCGGTAATCGGTAAACGGTAAACGGTAAACGCTGAACGGTAACGTTGATTGCCCGATGCGATGCGATGCGATGGGGCGTGCATCAATTTTGTAGCTTGTATTGTATAATGTATATGACCGCGAGTATGCAGATACCTACGCTATAGGTTCAGTGGTACACTACACAGTACTTCTTTATATCCACTTACTTACTTACTAACTAACTTACAATACATGTATACTTAAGTACTAGTTTCACGTGCCGAACGTGATAGGTATCAGGTATCCCGTATCAAGTATCACATTCAAGTATTGGTCATTAGATATTGGTATCGTCAGACGCTATTCGCTGTTTCTAGTGCCCATTTTGAAATTTGACAAGCCGAGTGAACAGCCAACAGCGAAACGTCACAAAACGGACGCTAATCGCAATCGCATGTACGTATAGGAACCATGCTATAGGGACTAGAGAGCTAGTAGCTGGTGATAGAGGCCAAGGTTTAGGGTAAAAGAAAATTCAATATTACTGCGTATGGTAGGTAGAAGTACTCATTTGGATTCTGAATCAAAGAACAGTACAGTTATACTGATGAGCAGTCAGAATTGCAGTGTAGAAAAAAACAGCGAAAGTCACTGATTTTCAACAAATTTTTTTCGATTTTTCGGCGAATTCAGGCATCGGAGCGAAATTTAGTGAAGAAAATTTAACTTTAGTAACCTTTTTTGAGCCAAAAAGTAACCATTTTTATCATCGATTTTAAAAACTCACCCCCTCACCTCACCAATTTTTAAAAATTGAATTCATTAAATTATCGAACTTTCACAAAAAATGCAATTGAAAATCAAAATTGAACAGATTTTGAGAAAAATAAAAGTTTAAACTGTTGGAATTTTTTTTATTTTGGATACAATTTCTAAAAAAAATTAAAATTAAAGAAACTGAAAAAATTTAGTTGAAAAAAAATTGATTTAGAATTGGACTTGAATCGTCAAAATGGTTCAGGAACTAAGGAGCTAGAGACATAGACGTTGATTTTCAAGTGCTGTCATCCCACATTAAAATTCAATTTTTTTAAGTCGATTTTTAGCGGACTTCCCGCTCTAGCGGGAATCCGCTATTGCGTTCATAAAGGTTTTTTTATTTATTTATTTGTTGAAGCCTTTTTGGTTCTGACGCGATTTCTCTCGCTAAACTGAATAGATCGGGCTGAAATTTTTACAGTAGGTGTAGTTCATGCAGGAGAAGAGCTGATTAGTTTTTGGTGCAATTCTGTGCACAGAAAGCTGAGCTTTTCAACTTTAAAGCTCATTTTTGGGACATTTCTTTCTGACGCGATAACTCGTGTTAGAGTTAACCAATCGACTTGAAATTTTTACAGTTGTTAGAACGTGCATGGGTGAAGAGCTGATTAAATTTTGAAGTCGAATCGTGCTTTGAAAGTTGAGCTTTTCGAGTTCAAAGTTTATCCAGTTTTTCGAAAATATCTCGCGAACGGCACATCGTCGAGGAAAACGGAGGCCAAAAGGATAGTCAGGAATTTCACGCTCTACAACTTTGGTTCTGAGGACTTTTTCTTAAAAGCTCACCGTTTTCGAGAAAATTGAGCTCAAAGTTGGAAGGCTTGTGATTGGTCAACTTTTCTGATGTGATTTAATCATATTTCTCAACAATGGGTCGGCAGATAAAATATTTTCTTTGAACCCTTGCAATACCACCTGCTGGGTCGGCATTTTTAGACCAACACAAAGACTGATTTTATGGCCCCTTTGAGGCAGTGGTCGCCAGATAAAATCTTCATCAAAAATTCCTTATAAGGCTTGAGCTCAAAGTTGGAAGGCCTGTGATTGGTCAATTTTTCCACCTCAATTTCTCTCGTTTAACTGAACCAATCGTTTCGAAATTTCTGTAGTAGGTGTAGATCGTGCAAGAGAGAAAATGATCATTTTTTGGTTCAATTCAGTGCATAGAAAGCTGAGCGTGGAGCTTTCAAGTTCATTTTTGTGATCCTATAATTCAAGTTGGAGTTGACCAATCGACTTGAAATTTTTACAGTGGTTCGAACGCGTACAGGAGAAAAGCTGATTAAATTTTGAAGTCGATCCGTGCAATGAAAGTCGAGCTTTTAAAGCTCAAAGTTTATTTAGTTTTCAAAAATATCTCGAAAATGGTGCAACGTAGAGAAAAACGGTAACCAAACGGATGGTTAGGAATTTTAAGCTCTACAACTTTGATTCTCATGAATTTTTCTTAAAAGCTCACCATTTTCGAGAAAGTTGGAAGGGTTGTGATTGGTCAATATTTCTGACTCAATTTCTCTCGTTCAACTGAACCAATCGTTTTGAAATTTTTACAGTAAGTTTACATCGTACAGGAGAAAAACTGATTATGTTTTGGTGTAACTCTGTGCATAGAAAGCTGAGCTTTTGAAGCTCAAATTTATTCAGTTATTCAAAAATATCTCAGAAACGGTGCATTGTAGAGAAAAATGGAAGTCAAAAAAATGGTTAGGAATTTCAAGCTCTATTTCTCATGAATTTTTCTTAATATCTCACGTTTTCGAGAAAAATGGGCTCAAAGTTCAAAAGCTTGTAATAGATCAATTTTTCCGATTTGATTTCTCTCGTTTAACTGAACCGATCGTTTTGAAATTTTTACAGTACGTGTAGATCGTGCAGGAGAAGACCTAATTTTTTAGGTTAAATTTTGAGCAAGGAAAGCTGAGCTTTGAAGTTTTAAAGTTCTTTTTTGTGACACCATAACTCAAGTCAGAGTTGATCGATCGACTTGAAATTTCCGTAGTAATTAGAATGTGTATAGAGGAAGAGATGATTAAATTTCGAAGTTGATACGTGCATTGAAAGTTGAGCTTCACAAGTTCAATTCTAGTTTGTATATAATAGGAAGTCCGCTCTTTTGACACAGTGTGTCTAGTTTCTTATCAAATGAAGGCGAGTAGTTTTGGAAATTGATCATAATTTTTTCAAAAAAAAGTAACCTTTACGTACTTTGAGGTGCAAATGATAACAAATAGTAAGCAAGGATGAAAAAAGTAACTGAGTAGGTAGGTAAGTAGGTATGTATACTTGAAAAGTGACCTCGCCCCGATGCCTGCGAATTTCATAAATTTTACTGCCTTTCCGGTGAATTTTCACTGTTTTTCCACTAGCTAGGTACCTACTTCATATAATGGGGGATAGACGTAAACGTAGGTAAAGGTGAACGTAAACGATTAACGCGCGATTAGAGGTAGAAGTAGAACGTAGAGAAAGGCTGGGTCGGCCGTACCTGCGCTTTTATAAGTGGAACCGGTGCTGGCGAACTGTTTCAGTATGGTAGAAAATATGACTCCGAAGGCCAATTGCAGTCCGTGATTGAGAGTTTGCACGAGAACGGCGATGAACACGACGAACCAACCCCATCCGCCTTCCGGATAATAGTGCTGCTTCAAAGTAGGCGTAGGTACCTTCTTGACCGGGCAAACGATTTCGCTGCAACTCGGCAGATCCGAGCACGTAGCTAGTCCCGAATCGAAGTCATCTGTAGCCATTAATGGCGGTAGTAATGGTAGTAGCAGTAGCCGCAGTCGCAGTCGCAGCCGCCGACGTCGTCGCCTTCGTCGTCGCCGTCGCCACCGTCGCTATAACCGCGGCTTCGCTTTTCGTCTATTTGCGAAGCTTGGCGAACGAAAAACGGTCGCGGTTGCTCCTTCATTTTACAGCGATCGCCGCTGATGCAGAAGTTGCGCTCGCCAGCGTCATCCTCGTCCTAGTCGTCCTAGTCATCCTAGTCGTCGCGGTGCTATCTTCATCGTCGCCGGAAAGCTCACCATTTTCTTCGCTCACTCGCTCACTCGCTCGCTCGGATGAATTGGCTGAGCGGCGAAGGCGTACCGCTGCGCCGCGCCGCACCGCACGGTGCCACGATATTGACTGACGCGAGTAAGATCTCAAATAAGAAGCAAGTAGGATACTGGATGTACTCGTAGGTAGTAGGTATAGGTACACCTTTTGCTGCACCTGCACCAGTAATTTTGCACTCTTCTTCGAATAGCTCTGGTTGTTCTTGTTACCGACGCGACGATGGTTCTGTAAATTTACTCGCATTTAACTTGGCAGTCGCAAGCGGTAAACAACGCGTACGTAGTCAACGTACATAACAATAAGTGTATAGGTAATTCTACTTAAACACTTACCAAGGGTATTTCAAAAGTAATGCACAGTGCCCTCTAATGTCGATGCTATTCACCTTGGACCCTTACTTTTGGCCCCATCTTGAAGCTGTGAGTTTTCCGAACAAGTTGATACCAAAAATGATTGGTTTTGGTTCGGAGGAAAGGCTCGAGGAAGCTTTTTGTAAGAGGAGAAACATTTCTCAGGTCGGATTGTTTTGAGCTCATTCAGGGGTTGGAAAATTACAGCCTATGCCTCGCGTTGAGTTGATCCAATCATTTAGTATCATTATATAAGGATTATAGGAAAGGATGAAAATGATAAAAAAAATTACCATATACTCGAGAGTTGCTAAGGTATTACCTACTTGAAGGGTAAAATGGGTCATTTCACCAAAAATCTAAAATAAAAGAGGGGCATGAATAGCTCTCTACTGTGTTTTATGGGTACTAGGCTCACTTCTGAGGAATATAACAGTTTTATTCGAGCTATCTGATTTATTAATTGCCAAATTATTCGCGTAAGGAGCCTTGAAAGGCAAATAAGAAGAATATCAGTCTCCGTCAGCTTGCTTAATCATCACCTAAATTTGAAATTTTGAAAAAATACGACTAGACGTTTTGTTGGGACGTATTCCAAAGATGGAATTTCGGTCCCTCAGACCTCTACTCATAACCTTGATCAAAAACCACCCCTGGAAGGAGAGAATTTTCACCCCTAAACGAGATTCAAAGCGAATCAACCTGAAAAATTTTTCTCCTCTTACTCCAAGCTTCCTCAATCCTTTCCTTCGAACCAAAAATGTTCGGAAAACTCGCAGCTTGAAGTTGGGATCAAAATTAAGGGTCTAAGTTGAATAGCATCGACATCAGAGGGCACTGTGCATTACTTCTGAAATTTCCCTCTTAGCATTGTGTAAGCGATAAAATTGCAAATGAGAAAAAAAACTAAAAAGTAAACACCCCAAAAAAAAAAGATAGGTAGTAGGTACCTACTACCTACGTGGGAAAGTTACGTTGTTTTGGGAACTGAGAAGTGTTACAAATTCGACGACGGGTGCGACACTTTTGAATTTTCAAACATCCCATTCTACCACTTGTTTTGCTCGACAAATTCTTTTTAAAAAAACGACAGTTGTACTTTCCACTCCACCTCAGATCGACCGGCCGCTATCGTGTGATTTAGGGTAAAACGTGTACCAAGCACATGCATCAGCATCACGCTAAACCAAGTCGCTCGCTTGTTCGTTCCCTCGTCTGCAAAGTTTTTCTCACGTTTTCTTCTTTCTTTTCTCTTTCGCTGTATTTTCTTCACTTTCTGTCCCTCCTCCCTCTCACCGTCTTCGAACGACTTTAGCGTTGCTCTAGATTTATCGAGAAACCCTTTAGGTACCTATAAGTTGACTTAACCTAACCACTGAAGCTGGTGTTGACACTTTTCGTGAAAAGTGTTTTTTTTTCTTCCGAAGTGCGAGAAAAACTGTACGCGGGTTTTCCGCCGGTGGCTCATTTCTGCGTTCAGAGCTGCCCGATTATAAGATTTTCATTAGATCGTCGAACCTGCCAGGATTTTTGGAACACCTTGTATCGATCACGATGTAGATCTTACATTATGTAGGACCTGACAATTTCAAAGCACCGGCTTACTTTTTTCCACGTATACGGCGCGGCACTGTGTACAGATAAAAAATTGAGACGCCGCGCCGCAACAAAAATGAAAAATGAAAAAAAAAATCAAAGGAGAGAACACCACTTGAAACGCTTTCAAAAAAACGGAACAAAATGAAGTTTTGAGAACATTACCCCCACCCCTTCGGTTCCTTTTTAGTTGGGGGGGGGGGAATTTCACAGATATACCAGAAAATATCGAAAATTTATTTATTGACTTTGCTCGACAAGAAAAGAAAAATGAAATTTTTCAGAATTTTTCCACCTCTCCATCTTTTCTCTCGTACCCTTCGCCTTCACTACCTAGTAATCCCCTTTTGATAAGAGGGCAAAATATGAAAAGGGTCGGGAAGAAAATGACGATAGAAATGTGTAAAATGTCGTTTTCAAATTTCCCCTCACCTACCCATCTCTTTTTCACCTCTCTAGGTATCATTCTTGATATTGACAAACGTTGAGGGAAGAAAAATGAAGAAATGTGAGAAGAAAATGATTTTTAATGCACCCGAGGAGAGGACCGAAATGGCATTTTCAAATTGTTCCCACCGCCCACGCTCCTCCATTTCTCCCCTTTATTCAGTCTTTCACGATAAGTGAGAACAAACCGTGAAGAATGGTTGTGTCGATCAATACGTACGCTGAGGTATGGTATCCGGTCGGAGGTCGGTCCTCACACCGAAAGACCTAAATATATGTACCTAACGCATTTCTGTCGGGATCTTTTTACGCTTTTAAACGTTGATTTCATCCTTTTAGTTTTTCAAGCTCCCATTTTCGGGGCGTTTATTGTTCGTTTCTTTTAAACTGAGCTCGGCAGCGGTTACGAGCCCGACGTTGGCGAACGGTTGGCCGAATTCCGCGACGCGATAACAATTTGTTCGCGACTCGAAAGCCAGAGGGGAAAAAACGAAAACGACGCGCACCTACCTACAATTTAAACGCTCTTGCCGGTACAACGAGAAAACTTTTTCTATTTTTTTCGTCTTTTTTTCACTTTTCTCGCCTCGTTCGCAATCTTGATATACCTTTGAATTATGGAAAAGCTAACGCGCGGCAGTTGATTCGAAAATACGTACGTACGTTTTAGAATAAGTTGTTAAAACGTTAAATTATTACCCGAAATAAGGCTCGCAACTCGGTACTGGAGTGCGGCCAAAAAATTTTCAATTCATAGCGAACCATTAACAGCGAAAATTCGTCGTCCTCGTCGGGTCGTACGTAAATCCGTATCCGTATTCGCATTCGCATTCGCTTTCCATTCCTGCCGTCGTCGTCGCCACTTCGTCTGCTCCCTTGCGCGGCGCGTATTATTCGCTCGTTGTGGAAGCATTTCGCTAATAAATCGAGTGCGAGAAGCCGACGAGAAGCGAGAATTTTTTTCTCATCCTTCCGCAGGTCAACGGTCGGGTCGCGGTCGGCGAATAATAATTTTTGTACGGATTATTATCAGAATCAACTTTGTCGCCGTAGCCGTCGTCGTCGCCGACATCGTAATCGTAATCACTGTTACAAACGATAACAATTTTTTTTCCAACGAAAATAAAAAAAATTGACAAAAATAATGAAAAACTATCACCTCAGTGAAAAGGTCGTGGCTGAAATAGCGCCTATACACAGTTGCAGTTTACAATGCATGTAGAAGTCATAGATAGATAGGAAATACCTATACCTAATTACCTACGTATTGTTTTAAGCAACCTTTCAGGAAGAGAGCCAAAACAAGACTGAGCTGAGTGCTGAGTTTGGTAGCTCCGGACCCGCCGAAGTTAACGTTGAGTGAAAGGGAATCTGTTTCCACGCCTGACCATACTGGCCAAATAGAGCCTGAACAGAACAGCAGGTGGAAAATAACAGGACAGAAAAGGCCTCAAAGGGGCAATAAAACCAGTCTTTGCGTTTGGTCCGAAATGCCAACACAGGGGGCGGTCGCGGTATAAACTCGGATACAATGCACAGCAGGGGTTCGAAAAAAATATCTCACCTGCCACCATCGTCCCTCCCTCCGAAGAATTTTGAACACGTATAGGTATAGAGTAGAGAAATACCTAATTATCCAAGTAGAATTGTATTATACGACGCGACGCGGCACTTTTTATAGAAATGGGCAACACGGGCTCGTAATCGTAATAATGATACAGAATCGTTTGGCAGAAATTAGCGAGCCAATGTCGAAGAATTCGCTGACTTTGCTGTCGTCGCATTGAAATCGGGATTAGAAGAGAGAAGAGACGAAAGGAGGTGGCGTATGGCGAAATGGCGATAGTGCGACGACCGGCGACGACAGATACTTACTTGTTTCGCCGAGTTCGTAAAAATCGTGTAAAAATAGGCGATGTATTAAAAAAGTTTAGCCATAATAGCGTCGTCCACCGAAACTCCGAAAGTGGAAAGTTTACTCGACGCAGCGCGGCGGAAATTGGCGTAGAAATGTCACATAAAATCGGCGTACTTTTGCTCGCGAACAAAAAAAAATTGACGACTATAATAATATTTGTAATACAAATACGTATAATATATATATATATGTATAGGTATTGGTATACGATGTCGCTGCTGTAGATATTATGATCGTGAAAGTCTGTATAGTGTATAGTGTATAGCCTATAGAAGTATAGAATATAGATATAGCTTCCTTCGTCGTTTCGAATCGAGCTTTTTTAATTTTTGCTTTTGCTTTTCGTCGGTGCAGCGCGAAATTCGTCTCACAGTCAATCTTCCCAAAATTTTCCAACATAGGCGATTCGAGTTCGTATAGAAATTAAAAACCAAAAGCACAAAAGCACCTACGCAGCTGTACGCTTTTCGAACTGTTCCAAAATGAATGAGGTATTTTTTGATGATCGGGGACGAAAAGTGCGGAGATTCGGCTGTCGCCAATGTAAGAGTTTATTCCCTCTCCTCCGTTCACCTCCTGCCCTTCCAAATAAGATAACTATCACAAGCAGCACTACTTTCATCCTTCCTTTTCACAAATCCTTTAAAAAATGCAAGTTTGTCAAAAAACAGTACCTAATCAATAAGAAGCGAAAGTAACTTTTTTGAAAAATCATAATTCAATGTGTAAAGAAATCACGGAAATATGTACTCGATATTAATAATGAAATCTTGGGCATTTCCATAATAGTGCGGATCTACCGGCGGAGATGAATGGGATTTTCCTTCCCCCAAAACAGTCAAAAATCACTAGTGAAATTTTGGAAAAATTATACTTTTTACAGACGTACTGTTCTAAAAAAATGAAATTTGATATATGCCCTATTTTCGACCGCTCGATCGAGAGCGGTTTCAAGACGTTTGGAAGCCTCCAGAAAATTTGAAATTTTCCACAAGTGTTTTTGGATTTTTTCAGAAACATTTTCTGCCAAAAAATACATAATTATGTATTTCAATTCCAAGTTACAAATTTCGGAAGATTGTGCTTCAATCAATCAAAGTTCGCAATAATAGGTGCTAAAGTTCATATAAACCATTTTTATGAGCTTTTCTCTACCACTGCAAGATTCCAGAAATTTTTGAAGGCTCCGAAACTTCTCGAAACCACTACCAATAGATTTGGGAGGTCGAAAACGTAGTATAATATAACAAATTCCAGCCTTTTTCATTGATTAGATCAAATTTTCACATTTTGCAAAGCGATGAGGCAAGTGCCCAATTTTGAAATTTCAAAAATTCACCAAAATTTGACAAATGAACTTAGAACCAGAAATTCTGGATATGAAGTTCTTTTATGATGTACTTCCAATTTATTTTTGTTTGGGTTCAAAATTGTACTTCGAGTTGGAATACCCTCCTTGTGAATGTTCGACTGAAATAACGTAATAAGGCCGAAGGGCATGACAATCACCCCGATCTCCCGAATAAATCTTTTGCCCGTTTCATGCGCGAATGGTTCAGTCGCGGTAGACCTAAATTTGGGCGTTTTTGCGGTCTGCGTAAATTGCAATCGAATTCGCTGTATAAAATCCCTGTTCGCCCATCCGACGGCGCAGCGATAAAAACTAATTGTCGGCGTCGCGTCGCGCGTCGCAGCGGCGAAAAATTCGCTCGTTTCGCCATTTAGCGTCTTCTTTGCGGTTTGGTAGACGAGCGCGCGGTAATTTTAATCGCCTCTTCGATAGGATTGTTTAGCTATTATACGGTCGTTTTTCGCTTTTATGGCTGCCGACGTTCATTGTCGTTTTATACGAGCTGACGCGACGCGACGCGACGAGCAAAAGCAACTTTTTAATTAGTCATCGGTGCGCGCAAATTTTCCACCGCGGAGCAATTATTTCAACATTAATGTTGTTTTTCCGCGCCTTTCACCGCTCTTTCCCATTGTATCGTACTTTTTTCGAAATCGGATAGTGTACACTACGTTGAAGGGTTTTTTTCCCTCATCGTCTTCGTTTATTCTATCGCCCGTTTTCGGTATCAGTTTTTGCCTTCAATCAGTCGTCTAGCTTCTTCGAATATTCGACATTTCAGCCATCAGATACTCGAAAAAAAAATGCTAACCACAATCAAATACGTTCGCCGTTCCAAAACAGGCTTTCAATTCTTCGATAATCGCCAAAGTAAAAACAAATCAACATTTTTTTATTTAAATCAATTTTAGACCTTATTTAGTGACTATCTAAACCAGAAAACTTGTTTTTTTGAAAAAATCCATGTTTTATAGCTTTTTAAAATTTCTTCTATTTCTTCACCTACGAAAAAAGAAATTTTAAAGTTATAAAACACTGATTTTTTCAGAAAAATGTGCTTTCTGGTCTAGATAGGAAATTAGGCACTAAATAAGCTCTAAAATAAATTTTAAATTTTCTCGAAATTTTCGGAAGGGTATGACCGGATAAGGGGTGAATTAGGCTCCAGGGGCTTTTGGGCTTCTAAACACCTCAAGTGATACATATAATTATATTGACTAGAAAACGATGTCTCAAAATTCACTTTTTTCGGTATAAAAATTTAAAAAATCAGTGAAAAAGTGAATTTTGAAACTTGAAGCAAAGCTATCGTGAAAAGGGTGTTTATCGAAGTATTTTGATCTTCTGAACACGAATATGAGATTGGCTTTTTCATTTGGTCATGTATTCCCGTATAAAATTCTTAAAATTGAAAAATCTGCTAAAATGACAACATTTCTGTACGGTTTTTTGCGATTTTCGGACTTTAGTTCAAAGAAATGGCCAAAACCAAATGTGCAGCAAAATTCTAAGGAAAAAATGTATTTTTGAGTAATTTTTTCAGGGTGTTCGCTCTTCGCTCATGCGATGTTTTTTACGATTGAAAAATTCAAATGACCGAAAAAACGTGAAGAAGTGCATCAAAATTGTTGAGAAAATTGTCATAAATACACCTCTACGAAATGTACCTTAGTGCTAAAGAACAGAAAATTTCTTCCACTTCCGTTGAAATTAAAAATTCTTGAAAATGATGCAACAAAATGCCCATAACTCCAAAAGGGAAGGGGTAGGGTTCCAAATTTTGTGAAAATCTTCTTCCGGTCAATATAAATCACTTGAGGTGTTTAAGAGGCCAAAAGCGCCTAGGGCCAAATTCACCCCTTACCCGACCATACTCTTTTAAATTTTAGGCAATTTTGAAAAATTGAAAGCTCTTGCGCAATCGGATGATATGAATCGATTTTGATTTTTTTTTTCAATTACTTTTCTAGCCTCCCCAGCCGACAACTTTTGCACGAGGTGGCTTTTCAAAAATCAAAATTTCTGGTTTTTCGGCTCACCCTGGTAGGTGTAGGTGTAGGTGTAGGTATAGGTATTAGGTAAGCAACTCGTAATGTGTACCGCAAATGGTCAAGTAGGTTAGGTACCAAGGATAACAATTCAATCTTTTGTTCTTCGTCAGCATATTTTCGTCGACCGCGACCGCGACCACCACTGTCACACAAACACCTCCTCCAAGTTGCACTATTCGACGTACGGTACAGAAACGGAACAGATAATAAAAACTCGATAATGGTCGTCGAAACGGTCGTCTGATCGGCTTTACCGTTTACCGTTTACCGTTTACGAGTTCAGTAGGTATTAGTCGTGGGCGTTTAATTCGACTGACCTTTCGCACGTTTCCGTCTCCAAATTACCCCGGACTCACTGCGACCGACATTGGGTAAGTATTCCAAAACCGCCGCCACACCGCTCCGCACCGCACCTCAACCCCGCCGTTGAATTTCGTGAACCTCCAAGTTTCGGCTTTTCGTCACAAAAGCCCAAGAATGTTCGGTGTTTGGCCGTCGACGTCGAATAACGCCGCGCCGCGCCGCCGGTGGCAGGCCAAGTGAAGAGGGTGAACCTGGTATAATGCGCGCAATCCTCCGGTAATGTACACCGATACCACGACGCGGGTACATCTCAACCCTTGGTCGGGGGGCGAAGCAAATTTCAAACGTGGCTCGACAACTTGGCGTTCGTAGGTGGTAAGTGTACGACTGTGCGTACCTACACTACACAGCTACACAGGTACGTACTACGTAGGTAGGTAGGTCCGGGTACTCTCTCTAACAAAGTACGTAATTTTCATCTACTGAGCGGCGGCAGGCGGCAGGCGGCAGGCGGCCGGCGGCCCCAGCTCCGGCCCCGGCACCGCCTCCCAGTCCCAACGGAGTTCTACGAGTGCGAAAAAAAATTCCTAAACGAGCTCTCTCGTACGCCTTAAACGCCAATTAAGCGTGGCTTTAGGTTGTTTAATTACAAAGCCGAACCGCGCCACGCCACCTCGCCTCCTCGTCAGCCGCTTCGACCTATTTTTTTTTTTTACCTCGCGCAAAAACTTGACCAATAAACGTATCCCCAGTCTATCATCAATCGTAATACGAGTATCAATTTCCAAGAACAAAACACTCGTAATATGGTTTTGTTTCGAAGGAAACGGTTTTTTTTTGCGTTTTTTTGCTCGCAAAAAATGACTTACTCGACAAGACGAGGACTGCTTTCACACAGTCTCCAATAGGTAAATACAAATAGAAGTTTTCCGATCTATTGACGTAAGTAATTCCGTGTACCGAAAACGACTCGTTTACAGAAACTAAATAAATAAACGCGAATAGACAGACGGATACCCGAATACCCGAATACCCGAATGCGAAAAAAATTTATATGGCAAGATATAAAATTGTGTAAATATTACCGGAGTAAAAGTCGAATAATTTTAATTTATCGCTCAAGTTTTTCGCGAATAAGTTGAAGATAGGGAAGGTTTCTTCTCGGCGATACGATGGTTTCATTTACGTAAAATCTCCAATTCGTCCGCTATTTTCCTTTAGCGAATATCATTTTTATTCTTTCGTCGAATTCGCTACACATAAGTATTCGTATAACTTACAAAAATACAAATTATATATTATAAATTATTATAGTTTTTCCTCGCTCGTTCCGTTTTTTCCTCGTAAAATTTTCTTTCCTTTTCTAATTTCTTATTATTTCTTACTCTGCCCGGCGCGATGTAAATTGTACCTAAACCTAAACCTTCAACTATTATAAAATGACTGATAGAAGTTGTAACTATGTACTATTGTAAAACTCGACCTTATTCTCAATGCTCGTCGACTATTTTGTCAGGCAACGAAATCGACACAGTAAAACAGGTAAATAGGTGTTTGAAAATCAACGTGACTAAAAATTCTAAACGTAAGCCGTGGAAAATATCGACGACCAAATGAAACAATTCTCAAAACAACGTAAACTTAGGTTGGAAAAAATGTTGAAATATTTGTAGGTTTGGACAGGAATGTACATACAAAAACAATAAACATCAAAACGAGTAAAAAATAATCGAATAAAATATACTTTTCAGGAATAGGTACCTAGGTATAATATAAACGCGTGAAAAAAAATTGAAACGGAAATTTCCGTACCTATTAACGTGAAATTACGAAAAAATGAGACGAAAAAAAAATAGTACACAAAATTTTCCGAGAAAAAAACTCACGTTTTTGATCGCACAATCACGACAAATCGACGAAATCGAATTACGAAACGTTACGAGAAAAAAATGAAGAAAAGCGTCGCGTCAAAACTTACCGGTCGCGTATCGTTCGACTAAACTGAACAGCGAACATAAACGCTAACGCTAACGAACGATGTTAAATCTGCTCGTAACTCGTCAATTCGCCTTTCTCGTTTCTCTCTCTATCGCAAAATACACGTGCCTCGACAACAGTACGCATGCGCCATTTCTAATCTCGAATTAAATTTCTTCCGGTGTTTTTCATCGCGATTTTTTCATTTGCTTGTTTGTTTGTTTGTTTGTTTGTATGTATTTTTTTTTCTCCTACTTGATTTAGGCAAGTACCTTGACTGATGTCGATATGTTTATAGAGTGCGTGTAAAAAAACAACACCAAGAATAATAAGAAATTACGCGAATTAGAATGTAGGTATGTAGTTGAATTTGAAGCGTTCGAGTGAACAATTAGAATTCGGTAAAAATCAAAAAAATCTCAAGATTCACGATCTGCATCTTTCCAACTGCCTTGAGAGGGCAAAAAGTGGTATCCAATTCAGAATTTCAGAGGTCGATGGTTCAGGGAGGTACATAAACTCAAATAGTACCTTTTTAGTGAGGAGGGAGGAAGGAAGGGAGGAAGGAAGGGAGGTAGTGATGTTGGCGACGACATGACCGAGGTTCTCAGCAGGTAGCAGCGCATATAAGTGAAAAAAACGAGGTCCCCTAGCTCCGTTCGCGTTCTCCTTCGAGTTAAAAGGGTCGAAATTTTTCAAGAAGTCTCCCACTGAAAATAAACTACCTCGCCAATTTTCCTCATAATCCAGGATATGAGCCCGGATATAGAAACCACCCTTGGGTGTCAAAAATCGGGTTTTGAGTTGACGCAGATTTTGGGCCTTTTAGAAGGAGTAAAATCAAGAGGGAAGCTCAACTCAAAAACAAATTTTTGACACCAAAGGGTGGTTTCTATATCCAGACTCGCATATGGTTTTTTTTCAATTCGTCCTATTATTAGTCACGTACAGGGTGACTGAAAATTACTTCCCCAAAAAAATTTAAAATTTCGGTAAAAAATTATTATTGATAGGGTAAATTTTTTTTGGTCATATTCTACTAATATAGATCGTCTTCTAATCTCTGTATAATTTATAACCCGAAAAAATTAATATTGCGCAATTTTTCCCTTAAACGGTCTTCGTATTCAATTCGGAACCTTTAGAAGTACAATAAAACATGCCATGCCAGTGGGCCAAAGTGTCCGTAATTCCGAAACAGATGTTTGGTAAATCCTCGCACCTTACACCTAGCTAGTAGCTAGCTACTAGCTACTAGCTAGGACGCAAAGGCTGCGCCAGCGCCAAGTTGCGAGCACCTGGTATTTTAGCTTTCAGCTATCGTCATCGCGATCGGCGTCGCATGCCAGCAAAGAAAACAGAACAGTAATTAATGAAAAAGGTAGGTAAGTGAATTTCAATTACACGGATCGCTGAGTTGGAAAAATTTCGAATTTTCGAAATTCGTCCGCTATCGATTAAGTACGAGTAATTATAACTATACGACTACGCACCTAGATGGTAGAAGTGATTCGAAGTATGCAACTAGGCACCTCCGCCTATAGTGCCTACTGCCTACCACATATATAGACATAGACTTTATGAAATTGCGAGTGCAACAAGAACAGGCCAGGTGGGCAGGCAGGGTACGCTCTAAGCAGCACAGCACAGCACACAATTAAATATGTATTATGTTATTATGTGTACTCGTAGACGTAGAATGTACATCAACACATGGAGATCCAGTTAACGATGCGACGAACGTGTAAGTAATAAGTACGTATAGGTCGAGGCGATGAGGCGACCCGACGGACGTTAAATAGTTGATAATTAATGTCTATACAGTATGACACAGAAGTCTTGTCAACGGTAAACACTTCTCAATATCTCAGAACTGAGAAGAGATACCAAGACGGTTCGAATGGCAATGTATTCTTGGCGACGAGGACATTGAAGATCGATAATCAAACTTCTAGTCCTTCCTATAGGGCTTCCACAAATTGAAAAACCGGTTTGGGTCAAAAAATGAGGGTCCAGTTTTTTCATTGACATTAAGTCTACGCACTGACGCGATTAACATGTGATATGTTTTTTTGAACCCGCGTCCAGCAGTTTCGAACCAGTTGTCAATAATATCCAAAAAAAGTGGAGATATGAAAAAAAGTTTGAAACAAAAGTTGTAGAGAAATGCAAAACAATCACTTTTTGTTCCATAATTTTTTCCCCCATCTTGCAATAAAAAAAAGTTGTCGTACAAACAGGTTGAGTAAAATTTTTTCTCTCTCAAGCCATAGCTCTTCTCTATTGCTGGATGAAAAAAAAATTACTGAACGTGAAATGTTTAGTTTTTAATTCTCTACAACTTTTATTTCAAAATTCTTTTGATATTTCCTCTTTTTGATAACTGGTTATCAAATTGAAAAAAAAACACCCAAAAAACTTGGAAAAATTGGGTTCATCTTGCACCGGTTTCCAAAAAGTGGAGATATCAAAAGAAGTTTGAAATAAAAGTTGCAGAGAATTGAAAACTGAACATTTCACGTTCTGTAACTTTTTTTACATCCAGCAATAGAGAAGAGTTAACTCTTCTCTAATTATGGGTTAAAAAGAATAAAATTATACTCGAATTCTTTGTACCATAACTTCTTTCCATTGCAACATGGGAAAAAAATTATGGAACAAAAAGTGATTATTTTGCATTTCTCTACAACTTTTGTTTCGAACTTTTTTTCATATCTCCACTTTTTTGGATATTATTGACAACTGGTTCGAAACTGCTGAACCGGTTCCAAAAAAGCATATCACATTTTAATCGTGTCAGTGTGTAGACTTTATTTCGATAAAAAAAAACGTCCCCCGTATTTTAACCAAAACTGGTTTCTCAATTTGTGGACACCCTATAGGAAAGACTAGAAGTTTGATTATCGATCTTCAATGTCCTCATCGCCAAGAACCCAAGCATTGCCGTTTGAACCGTCTCGGTATCTCTTCTCAGTTCTGAGTTATTGAGATGTGTTTACCATTGACAAGACTTTTGTGTCATACTGTACGTATATACGGAATGACCACCCTATCGCTGCGTTGGAGATACCAATAGCTGCTATGTATATGGTACCTAACCTACCTAATACCTATAACACAGTACACGCTACAACGGATCGAGTCATCTCGTTACATTAAATTACCGTATAATTACGGCGCGCCACCACGACGATAATTACTCGCTTAATTATCGTAAACGTAAACAACTAAACATATTTCTCGTTTAAAGAGAAAAGAGAATAGAGAATTGAGAAACGAAAAAGGAAAACCCCATCAGCGTTAAAGTCCTATCTCTAGATAGGTGTAGTACCTAACTACCTACTCGTGTTTACCCATTTATTGTATATTTCTCCGCAGTCTACTCGCATACGCAATAATGAATGCACTGAGTGACTGATGCAGCAGCTGTAGTCTCATAGGAGTAGTACATCTAGATCTACTGGATCTAAGGAATCTTTTTTTTTTCGCAATTTTCTGAATTTTTCTTTCCATTTTCATGGATTTTTTCTTGCTTGGAATTTGCCCAAAAAACTATCCCCTTTATATTCTTCTATTAAACAACTCAAAAGAAGAGGCGAAGAGGGAAATGTTGAAAATCCCTGCTTTTCGAAGCAAAATCACTGAAATTCTTGCCATTTTCTGGGTTTTCTTGCCAGCCATAAATTCGTGGTAAGTACAATTGATAGGGCAAACGCAAATGCGTCTCGTCGCAATCTAACTCAAAACGCAACGGCGCGGTGCGACATTTACTACAAACGACCTTTTTAAAATCGCACACTGATCGTCGGCGTCATTTCGCATCATTACGACGCGACGCAAATAGTCGCCATAAACATGAAATATCCAAATTCGGGGTAAGACCCGCGATCCGACGGCGCACAAATAACAATAACAATAACGCGAACGCGAAATCTCAATCGAGTAGGTATTTGATATTGCCATTTGCCATACACAAAACTAGTCGCCTATATAGGTATTAGGTACAGTAGCCACCTCTGGTGGGGTAATCCCAAATCCCAAATCCCCAATCCCCGAGATGATTCGCGACTACTGTACTCGTACTTGTATTATTGACAGAAATTACGAATTACGATCGGTAAAATATCCGCGCAAGTAATTATGCAAATGCTACTATTTATTCGCAATACAAGCGTTCAAAGATTTAGATAAATCTCACCACTTCAAGTATATGTGTATTGTGTACGTAGGTCCCCAGTACCTCGCTACCCTCCAACTACTCATTGCTAGTAAATCACAAGTAGGTATACGGCTATTAGCGGCTCGAGCAGCTATTTGCCGACATTATTTCCTTAGCCCAAAGTACTTCCAGAAGGCGAGCCCGCCTACATGGAAGGTAACTGAGGGATTTTTGCTGTTTATTATCGAAACCATTCCGCCAGTCAATATGCCTCTCACCACCACTGCCAACTCCTCCATGGTGAATTCAAGTCCCCAAAAATCAGTTTTTGGCTTCTATTTCATCTTCTTTGCACGTGTAGTAGTGACGTTTTGAAAAATGGGGGTTCCGGATTTTTTCGGAAAAATAGAGCGAAAAAAATGCTGCAAAATTCCTAATTTTTGTTCCTAAGAAACGTTCTGCACGATTCCTAGAAAATGTGGTAAGAATACATCGCCTTAATTTCGGTGGTTCCCACTGAAGAAGCATTCCCCCCTCCACCGGCCCTCATCTTCATCGGAAGGTGACAATTTTTTTATTGCGATTTAGCTCACATTCAGATAACGAATCATTTCAGAGTTGAAATTTTTCCGAAAAAGGTCCCCCCCCCACATCAGGGGGCTGAGCTATTACTTCCTAGGCATCGTACAGAACATTTCATAAGTACATACAAAAAATAAGCATTTTTCCAGTAAGTACTTTTTTCACTTT
The DNA here is from genome assembly GCA_033439095.1 of Pseudococcus viburni. Taxonomy (NCBI): domain Eukaryota; kingdom Metazoa; phylum Arthropoda; class Insecta; order Hemiptera; family Pseudococcidae; genus Pseudococcus; species Pseudococcus viburni. The sequence continues at coordinate 319,558 of JAVBJF010000300.1, read as the reverse complement.
GTTTTTTTTTTGGGGGGGGGGGGGGATCCGTAAGACTATTTTGGTTAAAAAACCACTACTTCATACTCCACACCTATTCAAGTTACAGAAATGATTGATGGCTTATTTCGTGGGGAATTTGATGTAGAATAAAATGCCTGTAAGGTACCTACTACCTATTTTTTCATAAAATGGTAAAGAAAATCAAATGGAATCCAAAAACGGATTTTGGAGGGCTTTAATGCACCGTGAAAGAGATTTAGTAATGGATGAGGGTGAAACGGATCGAAGCATGTTGATCAGGGATTAGAGGACCATTTTCGACAATACGCAGAAAAAAAAACTCTAGTCACTTTCTGTGTTGGATTTTACCCTCTAAAAATGCTAGATACCGATAAAAAGTCAAAATTTTCGTCTGAATCAAAATAGAAAAATAAAAAAAAATTGGAGAAAGAAATATTTAGTCGGCCGGCAGCCAAAGAGCCGAAAACGGAGACGACAAAAAACCAACCAAACAACCAAACAAATACTCGTAAATAAAAATAGGAACTAGATAGGTACCTACATACAATAATATTATCGTATCTGTATACTCGACAAATGGCGTAGGTCGTACGTAGCGTCGTACTCAATCGCGTACCATTTACGTCGCGATGGATGAAGAAAAATTTTCGACAAATGGCATTTTAAACGTTAGTACAGTTACGGCGCGGCGTTTATTTTTTCTACTCCACTCGACTCAGCTCGTATAAATTACTTACGTTAGAGGCGCGATACGCATATCGCCGCGTACGTCTACGTCTATGTGTATTGTGTACGTCTGGTCGTATCCGTATACGCGTTTGCGTACGCGTCCGCGTACGCAAACGCGTATACGTATCTACGAATTCGTTATAGTTACGGCTGTTTTATTGCGAATCGTACGCTCGGTTTGAGAAAATCGCAGTTATTTTTTTGACATTTTGGACGCGACGCGACGCCATCGCCATCGCTATCGTTATCGTTATACTGCGTGCTGCGTCGCGTCGCATCGTATCTCAAGCAGCCTTTTCTCGCTCGTTCGTTCGCCTCGTCTCGTCTCGTATTTTCTTTGCGTCGTCTTTCCTTGAATTACGACCATATCGTAAGCTCGTCTTTGGGACAAAAAACACACACACAAAATCTAACATCTCACATCTCGTACATGTAAATATTGTAAGAGGCAAATTTCCGATAGTCACCCTGGCTCGTTGCTCGAAATGCGAAAAAAAAATTCAATTTACATTTCGCTACATCTTACTCATTGCGCTACGCTGGTTGCTTACACCACCGTACATTCAACGTTCAAGGTTTTCGCACTTTTTACTCGTCGCGATGCGAGCTTTTGGGGCACGATTTTAGCCTTCGTAGTGTCTACCAAACCTGAAAAATGAAAATTTTGGGCATTTTCAGGCAATTTTTCTTGCTTCGAATTTGCCTAAAAAAGAACTCCCTTTATATACTTCGCATTGAGAGATTCAAGAAGAGTAAAATGTGGAAAATTCTTGCTTTTTAAAGTTAAAAAATCATTAAAATTCTTGCTATTTTCCGGTTTCCTTGTTTTTCTAGCCAGTACATACCTATACCATACCACCACACCATGGCCTTCTCAACATTTGCACAATTTTCGGCTTTCGTAATTCACCAAGGTACCTAATTCCTACCAATTCGATACTTGGGTTACTTGTTTCCAATAAGGGAAGGTGGAGCAGGATGCGCCAACCCAGACCAAATATTCTGCCACATATATTCCAACAGGCCAAATCGACTGATTCTTGAAACAAATTGAAGTTCAAACATTTACCTTTCACTTCGCTGAAAAAATTTCATTTTGGTGCATACCTCAACCCTGCAGAATTTTTTTTGAAATTTTCTCCATTTTTTTTTGCAGGAGGCAAAATGCCATGGAGGCAAGATGCAAACAGTAAAGACATATGATGAAAAATCACGAATTTTTTTGTAAAATTTACTCAAGTAAATACATTTGAGGTGGATACCACAGATTTAAATAAAATTGTAATTGTTGGAAAGGGGAGTTCTAAAACCTACGTATTCGTAATTTCTGCTGCCTAAATTAACTTTTGAATTTTTTAGGCAAACTTTTGATAACATCTTTGATATTTCATCTGAAAATTGAAGCAAAAACGTGATATTCTGGAGAAAATATCGCAAGAAATTGAATGTAGATTACAAAAAAATTACCCAAATATTTTTTTCAAAACTTGAAAACATGATATTTCACAAAAATCAAAATTTCAAGAATTTTACAAAAATCACGTAAAATCACATTATAGACAAGCAATCCGTCAGGTCAATAACTTTTTTCTGTTATTCCGACGATTCAAGTTCAAATTTATTCTAGGTTCAAATTTTTTCGATTTAAAATTTTTTAAATTTCTTCTATTCTTTTTTTTTTTTGTTTCAAAAAAGTATCCAAAATTTGAATACCCATCCACCAATCACACAGAAAAAACTTTTCAACCGAATTAAAGGCGACAATAAGTCGATTTGAATCCTCCCCCTTGATGCATCCTGCAATTCCAACCTCACCTTCCCTTACACAGACACAAAGCAGGAACTTCCAGAATTGGAAATACGTATAAAAATTAATCGGTTTCAGTACCATATACCTACATAGGCGTAGTTAAGTCTACGTATACGAGTAACACGTATCAAACATCAACATCCGGAAAAAGAATACTAATACTAATACCTAATATATATTTCGTATCGATCGTCTTGTTGGCGTCGCGTCGCTAAATTAAAAATTGAAAAATGGACGAGCAGCAGATGCTATGGACGTACCTAGAAAGCGATTTCTCAATTCTCACTTCGCATCTCCTCTTCTCTCCTCTCCTCTCCTCTCCGCTCCTTTTCCTCTCAAATCTTCAAGTTAACGAGAAAATCGAGATTGTATACTTCGTACCTAACTACCTACCCGTAAAAATTCTCGTAAGTCTAGTTGTAGGTACTGGTACGCTATAACTTGCGTTACTTTACGTTACAGATTTAAAATTACCTACAAACGCACTGATACACTGATAGGATACACTTACGTTAGGGTATACTGTATACTTAATAAGAAAAATAGACTCGTTAATGCGGAGGCTAATTGCGAAGATTTATTAGCTGATGCGGCGTGCTGTGTCGCCGTAAGGCGTTGTGGGTAAACCGACATCGCATCGCTGCGCCGCGCCGCGCCGAACAGTTCGCCAATAAATGTACCTAGTACCTACATGCCTATAAACACGCAAGCTACACAATCCACACTCCACACGCCTTTACGTAGCATTTAATTAGCAATCGCGGTTCGCTACTAGTCCACATAGGTATGTATTTGATTTATGCGAATACTCCAACTAACATAAGACAAACTTTGCCTAAGCCTATTCACGTACATGTCTACATCTAGCTGGAGCTACATAAATGCAGATACCTAAAATCTAGATCCATTCAAGTATAGGTAGGTAGGTAGGTAGGTAGGAACTAGGTGAGTAATTATTATGCTCACTGACAAATATGTGCATACCTAGACCATCAGTATACATGATAATATTCTTCGCTTTATTGGTACTGACACGAGCAACAGGCAACTACCTACCTGGGTGTAGGTGTATATAATATAGTGCATCTGCATAGTACACACCTCTACAGATAGGTAACAACAGCTAATTCAAAAATAATTTCGTGTTTCCCACAGATTTTTTTTCAAAATTTTCAGACCCTTCGGTACAGCCCGAGACGGTGCAACAGAATGATTTGAAATAGCTCAGCAACACCCAGAGCTGCCAACAGTAATAATTTATCACTGAAAGTAGTGTTTTTTGACCATTGAAAAAAAGGTACCTGGTGAATAGTGATTTAGTGGCGATTTTTCAAAAAAGTAGTGATTTCCTACTTTTTTCATCAAAATTACAATGTTTTCTTCGCTTTTCGGGTAATTTTAGTGATTTTTTGCTCAAAAATTGAAAATTCAGTGGATTTTGTTTGTTGTTTATAATTTTATTTCAGTTGCGTAAGGTGCCTGCCAATTTCTCCTCGGGACCCTAATTTCGTTTCATTTTTCTAAAAATCACTAAAAGTAATTTTTTACGACAGAAATTTAGTGCTTTTTCAATATCGGTGTTGGCACCCCATCCATGGTCGATTTTCGTTCAACAATTCGAGCAACATTTCGAAATATGTATTGGTCATCTTTTTTTAGGAAAAATTATCCAGATTATTAACGTTCGTTCGTTGATTTCGTATGAAGATCTTTCGGCGTTTTCTAACTTACAATTCATTTCTTTACGCCCCCCCCCCCCAAAAAAAAATATTCCATGCGAATTTGTAGAACAAATTTTTTTTGAAAAGTTCATAATTATTATTATGGACAAGCACACGCATCTGCAACGAGTATTTATCAATTTCTCTTGTACTTGAATTACAGTCAACAAATGTCAAATAGAAAAATCACATCTAAGATGCCCAACGTAATAAATAACCCAAGTAGAGCGAAGGTAAAATTTTTTAAAGAAACGCTTTCCAATCTTTTTGATTTTTAAAAAAATTTCATAGAAAGCTGGAAGATTCCTCGAATTTTTCGAGTTTTCCAGAAATCGAACACTCCGAATGCATGAAGAGTATCCTTATACAGTGTGTATTATAAGATCTTGTTGGAGCTGCCCAAATCGGAAAATTGATGTTTTTTACAATTTTTTCCTACTTCGCTTCCGTCACTCCACCCTCCCCCTCCTCCCCTCCCCCTTCGGAACAAAAATATCTAATCTTAATTTCAACTTCCTGTTCAATGTGAAAATCTTCAATAATAGGAAGGTGTTTAAAAATGACGCGGGTAAGAAATTTTCAAAAAAAAAAAAGTGAGAGTGAGTTCCTGATGGACTTTTTAGGATTAGGATTGTTTTGCTTTCGTTAGAATTTTTTTTTAGATAAATAAAAATTTTAAAAGCGTGTTTGATTGGTTTTTTCGAAACTGCTCAATTTTTTTTGGAGCTGCCCAACAGATTTTTGAAGCTACCCAAACAAAGCCTAAAAACTCCTTAGAATACACACTACCTTATAACTTGACAGATCAACAATTTATGATCTTTTCTAGACGTAAGATGTACACAAAATTGTATGATACGAATTGCGCCGAGTCGAACACCAGCATGAACATAAGCATAAGTACATACATATAAACAATTAAATATTTATGTAGTTCCGTCGACTAGATGCAGGGAAGCGAAGCAATCCAAAGCTACGCGTAGCATAAGCCGCAGGCTATGTCTAGATGGACGATAATAATTTGTTGTTTCATAATGATATTGTACTCGTAGGACCAAGGTATCACGAAAACCTAATACCTATTAAGTGCATACTCGACGTGGGTATAGGTATTTAGTAGGTAGGTAATAGGTATAGGTAGTTAGGTACATTGGTACAATACATTCTAGGTGGTGTAGAAGATAGAAGAGTACGCGGCGGGGCACACAGTATACGTACGAGTACGAGTACAAGTATTCGGGTAAGTAAGAAGGTAAGCAGTAAGCACCTACATACGTATAACGTGGATAAGTATAGAGGTTAATTACAAACTTACGCGGCGTGGCCACCATTCAAGCCCATCTAAACTGACCATTGGCATTAGCAAAGCAGAAAAAGAAGAAAAAGAATATACGCGAACATGGGTACACGTACAATTATACACATTAGGTACTCGTACATACTACATACTGGTATTACATACACATAGTAGGTACTAGGTACAGGTAATTGAGTACCTCAGGGCGTACATCTAGGTAATAGGTATCTGTATCTACCACTATTACACTATTAGTATCTAACGTAAATCGATGCTCATTAAGCGCCCTATACGTTCATGCTGAATACCTTGTTTGTAAACTGCAATCAACAAGTCAACGGACACAATCGCTACAAATGCCGAAATCCTAATCCACCGGCAGCGCCGTACCTACACAGAAAATCCGAGCCCGGGGGAAAAATGTAAGAGTACAAAAAACAGGTATTTCGAACGTCGATACGACGTAGCCAAGCCCAAATTTTTGGTGTAAGGGCGCCCTCGCAGGACTCGAGCCCGGAGAGGGATCCCCCCCCCCGCATAGGTATGGACACCGGCAGAGTCAGCGTCGCGTCGTGCTGCGACTATTGCCAAAAATCTGACAACGATATTCGATGCGTTACGGTGCTCAGTTACCTTCTTAATTACCAAAACTTCTTAGGTAATAATGGACAAAGGAGCCGCAACACAATAGGTGGTCCGAGCACGTTCAACTGGAATTTTTCAAATTTTATTATGAGATGAGCGGGGAGATAGAGCAGACAAAGGAGAAGCAATATAGGAGTCGTAAATCATTCATAACGAGGAAATTTTTATAACAGCTGGTACATGCAAAAAAAAAATTGAACAAAGAAACACAAAAACACAAATGAGTCACGTCCCATTTTTATCTGGTATTTCGAAAACACAATGGGGTCCGAGTTCTTTCGAGTGGAATTTTTTCAAATTCTATTATAGACTGTCGGAGCCATAAAACCAATAAAGAAAAAGCAACACAATAGGGGTTATAAATCATTCATCCAAATTTTTTTACAACACCAGATAGGGCAATAAACCTAACAAAAGACTAGACATGCCTCCTTTGGAATTTTTTCAAATTTTATTATCACCACTGGCAGGGGCGGCAACCTGGATTCTTTCCATGTACAGCAAAAAAATTTTCAATAGTCGAACGCGGGGAGGGGGGTCCCCCGGAGGTACCTAAGAGCAAATTTGTACATGTACAGCGAATTTTCTCATGTACAGCATGCTGTACATGGAATTTGCCCATGTACAGCAAGCGCAGCTCTGCTGTAGTGTAGATGCCGCCAATGACCACTGGGGTAATAAATCTAACAAAGGACCAGAAACACAATGAGGCCGACCAGTGACGTATTTCAAAGGCAACAAAAGGTCAAATTCTTGTTTATGTGTAGGTAACAGCTGGTAGGGGCAATAAATCTTAACAAAGGAGACAAAACACACATGAATCACCTCTTCTTTTATCATGTGTATCTCCGAAACTTGTATTTCTATAATTTCAAGGAGTGGGGGAAGAAAATTTTTGAATGGTGGGGGTAAATCGAAAATGACATAGGGAAGTGCAGAGCTTATTTTGAGTTGAACCGTTTATGGAAACCTTGGTCTTTAAAGGTAGGCGCAGCGAGGGAGATCGTCCTGATCGCTGGATGCTCCGCCATTGTGGGTAACGTCTGCACGGTCTGCAGGGGTAGCGTCCTCACGTGCTGGCAATGGATGCGATAACTTGCATGTTTGTTTGCTTTGGTGGTGGTTTGCTATTTTTAGATGGGTTTTTTTCAGGATCCAGGCTCCTTTTTTCCCCAATATTTTTATACTTCATCTTTGTTTATTATTTTTTAATTTTTTCGAATTTTCGTTTTTTTTTTTCAAAATTCATTTTACAATACATGTACATGAGTAAATGGTAGGTATCTGACTAGATGTGCATAATTGCATCAAGTTACACCAATATTGCTCTACAATAAAATGGAGATATTACACTTCAACATTTTTCTAGAATTGAGAATCACACAGCGAGAATTTCAAATTACTCTCACGGGGTAAATGAGCAACCGTTTTTCAGATTTTTTCAATTCAATAAAGTACCTATATTATCAAGCGTTCTATTTCCAAATAAAAGTACGTTGAATTTTACAAGTAGGTACTTGTAAATTAATTTTCGAAAAATTTCTGTTTTAGGCATTCAGGATCTTTCTTTCAATATGAGAAAGGGATCCTTTCCCCCAATTTTTCTTCAAAATTCAAGGATTTTTTTCTGGAGGCTAGTTCTTGAATACTGAAATTAATATTTTTTCAAAAAAATCAACAATGATTTATCGCGATTTTTGGCTATTTATGAAAATAAATTTCATAAGTTACTTCTCCAATCACTTATTTTAGACATTTCCTCAATTACAGTCTAGGTAAATCATTAAAAAAACAAAACAAAACGTATAGTTAAAATCGATATTTTTCTTTTACAAATCGTCTACATACAAAAACAATAATGCAAAAATCGTTCGAAAAACAAATCATAGGTATCACATTTCGATTAATTTTCGAGTTTTGTTTTACATTACCAAATTTTTCAATTTTTACACCACCACAATAAATTCTGAAATAAATGTCCAATTCGCAAGTAATTATAGAAAAATGACAAGTTTTTGGATAATTGGCCAACTTTTGAAAACTCGTCCAATTCGCAATAAATTTTCTAATTTGTGTTCCATTTTTATGAAACAAATTTTGAAAAATCATTTGAACTTTGAAAATTTACCAAATTTCAGAACATTCACCAATTTTGGAAAACTGCTCAATTTTTGAGAAAACTGACTAATTTTTGGAGTGTTGACCAATGACCATTCGTCAAAAATTGATCAATTTTCGCAAAGTTGACTAATTATTTAAAGTAGTGTCGAATTTTTCCGAAAATATTACCGTTTTCCACAAAATTGTACTGTTTTCCAAGAATTTGTACGATTTTTTATGAATTAGGAAAATTCCATAAAAATGGAATAAGAATAAGAAAATTGGAGAATTGCTTGTGAATTAGACAAGTTTGCGAAAAATTGGTCATTTTTTATAAATTAGTCAAGTTTTCTGAAAATAGGTCGAAGGTTTTTGAAAGCTTGGACGATTTTCCAAAAATTGGACAATAATCTTGAATTTAGAGACTTATTATTTGAAAATGAAGACATACTTTCTTGTATTCAAATTAAAAAAGTGGTCAAATTTTTAATGCTGAGCTTACATTATGTAGATGTACGAGTACTGCAGAGTTTGGATATGGGATGGGTATGGGTATAGATAACTGCAGAGTGCAAGTGTGTGTAGCTGTAGCTAGTGTGCGGTAATTTACGAGTAGGCACTAGGTAGTAGGTACCTATTTGAGCCTCGATCTACTCGTAAATTAATCGACTACCACAACAGACGACACCTCCTTATCTTTCCACCTGTCCAGTGTCAACCTGCGACTGCAGCGATAAGCAACTGCATCTACTAAAGGTTCAGTCAGTCAGATATAAGTAGACCCTAGATAGCGATACGTTCACCTATACCGATTACCGAACACTTCTACCTACTCTCAAGTAATCGTATACGATACGCGATACGCACGATAATGCGAACTAATCAACGCTGTGCCGCGCTGGCCGGTGTACTCGTAAGTCGTCAGTACGTAACGTAATTAGGTCAATTATGCGCGGGCACTAAATCAACGGCCGTACCGTACCGTACCGTACCGTACCGTACCGTACCGGGTACAGCGTGCATGGCTATTTTGGGTATTTTCCGCGGTACCGGGGTATTTGTTTACGCAAGTTTTATAGCTATACGATTGCACCTATTCGATTGTAAATTTTCATTATTTTCGGGTTTCGGGTCGCACGTCAAACCAGCCCGCCCGCCCGCCCACGCTATAAAGCATCGAATCAACAACGCGACGCGGTGGACGCGGGCCGGCCGTCGTCCGTACACAAAATTAATGAAGAATTTAGAAGGTGGAATGTAGTTTCAAGTAACACCAAAACGCAAATACACACGAGTATCTCGTTACTTGTTAAAGTAGTAGTAGTTGTTATTGTTGTTCCGGACAAAGATAGTGAGAGTAGGAATCGACAACTAGCTATCAGTGTAGAGTGTAGACGTACTACATACCAGTCCCTGGACGATGGACGATGGGCGCTGGATGCTGGATGCTGAACCTTCGTATTTTTCATCACACTACCGACTATCGTATATTTTATACAGTACAAGCGAGTATGGCATTATGGCTTACCTGAAACAAAACCGTAAACGAAAAACATGCGTCTTATTAAATTTATAATTTTTAGTAAACAAAAAACAGGTACGTACAATATACATTAAGTATAACTAAATTTCGAACGGTACACTTGAGCAGATATCTACGAGTATGTACTTAGTATGATGCAGCGAGCAGTGGAGTCGGGAAGTGAGGTACAAGGGGTGCATAGTATCATTTGTACAACCCCCCCCCCCCTCCACATTACATCAGACACGAATTTTTAAAGCATCAAAATGTGAAAAAATGTATTTTTTGGAATTAAAAAAATCCAATTTTTTCAAAGCCCGTTCGGGCATAAATTTAATCAAAATGGTAAGTAATATGAACTACCTACTCCAAGCGACAAAGCGAAAGAAGGTTCCCTTTTACTCCCTCTTCCTAAAATCCTTCTGGTACATATATTCCAAGTCTCTATAACCATTCTACACTCTCCCCGAGATCCCCAAAGCTTTTGAGAATATACCCCACAATTTTCTCGCGCATCTCCTCTCATTAACCATAAAAAATCCGTCATTCTATCTCGCTTCACTTCAGTCCTAGACCCAGCCCTAAACCATAAAAAAATCATTTTTTAAAATCACCCAGTGAAATGACGTTCTGAAGGCATTTTGCCGTGCCGGATGGGGGGGGGGGGGGGTAAAATCTGTAAAAATCCCTATTCAGATTTTCAATATTTTCCCAACTATATGATACCTACATTAACAAGACTTTGTTTACCCTCTCACAATGCTACTTTTTCACCAAGTGGTACCTTGTTATAAAGAAAGTAGCTGCAGCGAACATAATTGAAAAGTTGGAAAATCTATTTATTCGGGTACAAAACAGACTGATTTTTTTGTGGTGGGGGTGAATGGCACAAATTTTTCGACTGAACTGAATTTTTTGACCCTTTCTCCTCTCATTCATTTCATTGCTTATTCCAAATTTGTGATTTCTTTCAAACTTATTACTAATTTCATTGTAATTGAAAAAAATTACAAAATTGTCTAGGTAGGTACTGTCCATGTTAAAATTAGTTTCAGGACACTATGTCCCAGTTATTCACATTGGGACTTTTGGAACACTATGTCCAATGGCCATGTCCAAATTAGTTTTAAAACTTTTAGGTACCTACATATCTCGTCGTCCAAAACTTTATTTTGCCGTGAAAACAGTGGAAATAATTATTTTTAACTCTAAATTATCGTTCATTCGCATTAATTCGTCGTGCAATTCTCATTTTTTGTGTCGTGAATTCCCATTATTTGGTTGTGATTCAGTTGCGCCAATCTGGTCGTGCAATCCCTTTTTTTGTCGTACAGTTTTATATTCCCCATTATTTACTACATAATATTCTATTGGAAAATTGACATCGTGTAAAGAAATACTGACGCAATAATATGTACATTGGACACAGTGCCCCAAAACTTCAAATTTAAACGTTTCGAATTCCTCAATTTAGAAGTATACTTTATTATCCCAAAAAACTGAATTGGGACATGATGTCCTAAAAGTAATTTTGGGAATGGACAATGGACATAAAGAGTCTCAAACCCCTCAATATGGACGCAATGTCCAAAAACTTTCCATTTGGATGCTTCAAAGACCTCAATTTAGACGTAATACCTCAAAAAACTCAACTGGACATGGTGTCCTGAAACTAATTTTGACATAGACATAGGGTTCTACAATTTCGTCGTAAATTTCTTTTTAATTTTGTCATGGATTTCATTTTATCTGCCGTTATAAAAGAATCGTTGGAAAAATATTTTTATTGTTCATTAAATTTTTTTGTCGTGATTTCTTTGTTTCGTCGCTGGAATATATTATTTCGACGTTTGATTTTATTTTCAGCGGTTCAATCATTTTGTTTTGATGTAATAACTTTCTTTCGTCGTTAGTTTCCTACTTTCTGTCATGCAAATCCTCTATTTTGTCGTGCAGTTAAATGGCACTCGTAAATAATTGTCAAAAAATGTTGAATTTTTTAAGGGTTTTAAACATTTTTTATACGATAGCAGTGCGTTGACAATTTTTTTTTTAAATTCAAACAGAAAATAATCGAGTTATAAAATTTGATTTCACCGATGGCGATTGCTCGCAGCAACCACAGCAACAGCAACAGCAACGATATCGTACTGCATTGCAGACCGCGGGACGGCATCGGCACGTGTCCTAAAACAGCAAAGAAAACGAAAAGGGAGACGAGTATATGGACACGGCGCGGCGATAATTTGACAATTTTCCGATGAAAAAGCGCTTCCATAGGCGCCCGACTAGAAGTATACGCTCGTTTTAATCGAGATTTTACGATTTTACGAGCGTTACGAGTTTTTTATACGACAACGACTGCGACTGTTACAACGACGACTGCCGAAGTGCCGATGCCGATACTACTACCGTATCGTCTCGTCTCGTCTCGTCTTTTTCTCGTCTCGAATACAAAATACTATCGACATAGTATACTACATATACAGATACAGATACAGAGATACAGGCATACACCATGCTATGCCATGCCAGTGCCCTGCCCGGTGAGGAACTATCATATAATACAGACTGCTACAGTGTACAGATATTGCCTAACATTATTAAACTGCCGGCGAACAAGTTACTATATACATAGTATACTATTACTATAGTACATAACTGCCGCATCGACACGACAATTTTGTACCCCGTCGTCAAATTGAGGCGAACCCATGAACCCATCGCCACAGATTTTCGCCTCGTTTTACTTCGTTCCGAATTTTTTTTTATTATTTTTTTTTTACATTTTGTACCTTCCCCGCCTTTCTTCATTTTTATCCGTCTCTCTTTACGGATACAGTGAGCCGGCGGCGGCGCCTCGGAGATGATTGCTCGTTAGCGGTTAGTCGAGAGTCGCCTCAGACAATAAGAACGGAAAACTCGTTACACCTATTCGCTCGCCTTCGGCTTCGCCTCTTGGAAATATCTAATGCAATGCGTATAAGTACATACTCGTATGTACAACATCCGTATAAAAAGGTACTACACTTATGACCGAAGATTTCAGCGGCCTCCTCCATCATATTAGTACATACTTCTAAGTTATATACCTACTCTTTTCGTCGATATTTTTGATTTAAATACCCTTATCTACGAGTCCTTTGCATCAATCAAGCAAGAACACACGTCACAGAAATCTTTTGAAAATTGCTTGAATCGAAATACCTACAGTTGGCAAAACTTCCACGAAAATTTTATGGAAAATATCATCAAAAATTATTCTTAGTAACTCCCCCTCCCTCTCAAAAAAATGTTGACACTATTTTGAAGTGTTTAAGTGAGCAGGTTAAATTCGATAAAAATGAAGAAATCTTCGATTTTAAGATATGAAATTTTTCAACCATCCCTCTTACATTACATGACCAAAAGCGGTATCCAATTTCGAGGTCAATCTTTCAAAAGGGTGTAAAAACTTGAATCGCTTCTTCTTGGGAAGAGAGGGGACGACCGAAGCTCCTAGCATGCAGGTGGCAATACCCAAAAGTGCCAAAACACCTCGTATTTTTCGAAAATGACACCACTAAGAGGGTCCTCTCGATGCATCTCACTTTGGGCAGAGAAAATTCCAAAAATCACTGACTTTTTCCTCTTTTCGGTTTTCCAGAGAATGAACACCCTACCCTGTATATTAGGGTGGAGTGAAAAAAAAAAAACATATCTTGGATTTCGACCAAATTTGGTGAGGTGGTTTACTTTGAGTGGGAGACCTCCCAAAAAAATTTTGAGCCCCCAGGGGGCAAGTGGAGGGGAGCTGGGGGGGCTCGAAGTGCACCTCCTTTTGAAAAAAACGCTGTTTTTTGTGTTTTTTTAGTAGAAAAAAATTGTGCGAGAAGCTGTCGTAGCACTTAAAAGTTGCAATTTGAGTTTATACGTCTCCCTAAACCATCGCCATCCTTCTCCGATCAAAACTCAGAGCGCTACCAGGGGGTTGAAAAGTTGCAGATTGCAATATTCCAATAATACGAAATTTTCGCGAAGCTGGAATGATTTTTTTTCCGTCGAGTAATTGAATGAAATTTTTTTTCGACCACTCAAGTGAATATTGAAGAGAAAATTTGAAAATTTTATACACCAGTGCAGCCAACAGCGAATCGTAAAATTCCGAAATACGAAATTGCTATATGTAGACTTTGAATTGATTATTTTTTCGTCGGAAAATATTATGTACCTGTCAAGTGATTGGATCCATTTTTTTCTCCCAGTCAATAGAAGTAAATATGTTTTGAAGCCATAAGTATGTATCTTTACACGTGGATATGCGGTCTTATGAACTCAACAAGATCGTTCACTGATTTGAGAATTGATCACCTACGCCTCGAAGTTGCAATTGTTTAGAACTTTTTATGAGACAGTGAATGAGAATGTGTTCGTTTCAACTTGAAATTTATGCGAACGTGAACTTTTGCAAGTTTCAAGGTTCCAGTGTTTTTTCAGCTGAATGTAAAAAAAATTGAGATTTTTTCTATTTTCAAGCTTATTAAAATCATACCTATCTTCGAGTGTGAAAAAGGCACCGATTAACGCGAACGTGAACTAACTGTTGAACGCATTCTCATTTTTTTTTCAACTTTGCCAACACTGTCTTGACAGAAAATTCATTCGAGTTCAAAAAATCAGAATATTGTAATTAGCAACTGGCTGCACTGGCGTATAAAATTTTCAACAAAAAATTTTGAACTTTTAATTTCTGATGATTGAAATCAAAATTATTGTGAATTTTTCAAACGATAAAACGTAAATTCCATAGTGTAGCACGTCACAATTTGTAACTGGCTGCACTGACATATAAAATTTTTCAAAAAATTTCCGAAATATACTTCTGGTGATTGAAACAAAAAATAGGTACATAATATTTTCCGACGAAAAAATAATCAATTCAAAGTCTACATATAGCAATTTCGTATTTCGGAATTTTACGATTCGCTGTTGGCTGCACTGGTGTATAAAATTTTCAAATTTTCTCTTCAATATTCACTTGAGTGGTCGAAAAAAAAATTTCATTCAATTACTCGACGGAAAAAAAATCATTCCAGCTTCGCGAAAATTTCGTATTATTGGAATATTGCAATCTGCGACTTTTCAACCCCCTGGTAGCGCTCTGAGTTTTGATCGGAGAAGGATGGCGATGGTTTAGGGAGACGTAGAAACTCAAATTGCAACTTTCAAGTGCTACGACAGCTTCTCGCACAATTTTTTTCTACTAAAAAAACACAAAAAACAGCGTTTTTTTCAAAAGGAGGTGCACTTCGAGCCCCCCCCCCCAGCTCCCCCCCACTTGCCCCCTGGGGGCTCAAAATTTTTTTGGGAGGTCTCCCACTCAAAGTAAACCATCTCACCAAATTTGGTCGAAATCCAAGATATGTTTTTTTTTTTCACTCCACCCTACTGTATAATATGTACTCTCTTAATCTGAATCAGTCACATTGACTGATTAAAGGAGGCAGAATTGAGTCATTGGTGAAATCAGTGAAAAATTTACTAATTCAATTAAGTAGATAGTGAATTTTCATTTTTGAATCTGTAATTTTTTTCTCAAGTACTGAAATGAATCAGTAGTTAATTACTGATTCAATCAGTAAATTAAAATTTTTACTGATTCATTTCACTAGTTAAAACCCTATAAAGCATGAATTTTTTTTCACTGAAAAAATTCTTGAGTGATAGATTTTGACCTCCAGAACACGGGGAAAATAATGAAAAAAATCTCCAGCCCCAATTAAGCCCCCCTCCCCAGTGGCCTTAGCAAATTGTATTCCACCTGGGTTGATCATGCAATGAAGTAAAACCAATTTTTTCTAAAAATCGTTTGGTTCTATAGGCGAAATCTTTAAAACATAGGTACTTCCAAAATTATAATAATTCATTACCTATCTGTCAAAAGAAGAGCGAAATGTTGAGATTAAATGAACTTATCAAGTTTCCAGCGGAATCAGTGGAATTTCACTGCCAATCCAGTGACTCAATTTTGTCGATTTGGTTTGAATCAGTCAATCTTGAGTTTTTGACTGATTCCAATTAAGAGAGATAGTATGTAATGCATGTACCACTTATGGGAACATTTTTAACGTCAAATCGCGTACGGTACGCGTAGCATCGATGCGATGTATTTAATGGTCGCATTTACGCTAGTACGATATTTAACCTAGTTTTTGCGCTATGATTGCGGTGGCATGGCATGGCATGGCATGGCATAGTGTAGCACACGGTAGAAAGGAAGATGATGGCGACGGTACCATTACAGTGCAGCACAGCGCAGCACAGCACAGCACAAGCGGAGCAAATAAATAATCGTGGCGTTTAAAGCACCGCTTAATTGTTTATCGAGCAAGATTTCAAAGTTGGTAAAAAGTTATAAAAGTATGGAATGTTACGTACTTCGTATACGTATACGTATAAGTATTATTATATTAATACGAACGTAACGTAACGTAACGTAACCAACGCAATGCGAAGAAATATACTAGGTACCTACTACGTAGGTATGTAATGTACCTACGCTACGTATAAGTAGTAAGTAGCTAAGTAGTAAGTACTAACGTAAGTAGGACGCGTAGGGAACGCGAGCAGGCGAAAACGGCTGTCAATGCGAGCAGGAGCTTCGTGTAAGTAGATAGTAGATAGTAGATAGAGATAGATAGGTAGGTAGGTAAGGAAGTAAGGAAGTTAGGAAGTAAGCACGTCGCTCGTGTTGTGGGCGAAAAATCAACTTTATCGCGTCTCATCGGTTATCGGTAAAACATAATTTTGCCCGCGCGCGTAACGCGTGCATCGCACTCGATCGTCTCACCACCTTGGCGCTTCTTCTTCGCCGACCTCCCCCCCCCTCCCCTCCCCCTCCCCCCGCCTCCAACCTCCACTCTCTCCGTCTCCGGCCCATGACTCGCGCCTGTGCCCGCTTTTATATTTCTCGGGCGCTTTTTAATACGAAAAAGTATATACGAGTAAACTCGGTTTCAAGCCATTAAACATAAAAATCTTTATCTCGCTCGAGGAAATATTTCAAACTATTTTTCACCATAAATCATTCGACTATTTTGACTGTTTTTGTTGCTGTTGCTGTTGCTGTTGTTGATTTTGTTGTTTGCGTTTGTATTTGTACCAAAGTGAGTATATCCAATCCAACGCAACGCCACGCCACGCCAACCATCGCATCGTCTCAAGTCTAAACCAAGCTATGTAAGACGTATTAGTATACTTATACAACATATATAATATACCGACGTATTTATATCCGAAAATGAAACGTAAACGAAAAATTTATCCACTTCCTCCCCCGGACCCTAACTTCCATTTCCGATAGTGTTCGAGTTGCGGCGGTGGCGGCGGTGGCGGCGGCGGCGACGACGACGACTGCGAGGCTGCCTGAAATGAAGAATGTGCTTTTGATTTCATCGAAATACTCGTACTACACATCAACTCAGTCTCAGTTCTCGTACGCGTACGCGTATCGCTAACGAATTGCTTATTTACTTACTCGTATTTCATCGTCGCGTCGCGTCGCATCGCGTTGTATGCATAAACCAGGATGGGAAAAAAAAATCACCAACGAGAGCGATAGGGCCAGGAGCAGGGCCAGGAGCAGGGCCAGGGAAGAGGAAAGAGGGAAGAGGGAAACAAAATGAGACGAACGGAGCAAAAAGAAGGTGTAGGTACGTTATCACCTTTTCTCGTATGTTTTTCATACGAGATTAAGCCGGCGCTGCGTTTGGGTTACGTTATGGTTATACCTATTACCTACTCCCATCTCCCATATACTCGTATATCTCTCGTAAATGTATATAGAAATAGGGAGATGGTAAATCTAATCGTAAATTGGAGTACTTAACGTGGAGGTGTAAACATTGTATTTCTGGAACAACCGAAGCGAGTTAGCAACTGACGATGACGCGATCATTTTTCATCATCGAAATTAAAATTAATATACCTCGCGGCTTCCGCTCTTTCGCTCGAATACGCGGCTCTGGCTGTGGCTGTGGCTGTGGCTTTACAGTACGTTTGCGTTTCGGTTTAACGTGAGGTAATTTCCAACTTCATTTTTTTCATTCGTTTCAACTATATAGGTAGGTACCTAATTACCTACGAGTATCTCGCATAAGTGCATAACCTACGCCCTACGCAGACGAAACGTATAGCCTTCGAATTCGTTAGTTACATGTTATGATGTTACCATCAATCGAGACGTAAAAAGAAAATTAATTTTTTCAGCGCGTTGCCTGGTTGCGTGATAGTTGGTTGCCTGCTTTTGACAATACGCATTAAAAAGTACTCTACCAGCAAACGTTATTACACGAAAACAAAGAAAAAAGAATAAAAAAAAAATAGCCGAACCGAAATCACCGAAAGCGGATTTTCATTTTCGGTGACGCGGCGGGTTTTTCACTTCTGTGCTTTTTTCGCCTTTTTTTTTTTTTTTTTTTTTTTGTTTTCCCCAACGCAAACGCAACGGTGACGACATAAAGGTGGACCGAAGGAACGTTCTTTCGCCACCATTTTTATAATGCATTTTTACTGTTCTTTCCTGTCCTTCCTCTTCCTATTTTTTTTTCCTTTCGCTCTATCTCTATCTTGTTTTTTCTTCATTCGATTTTTATTTTTTATATTTTTAATCCAGCTTTCCGCCTCCCTCTTCGGGTGTTTCCTTCACTTACACCACGCGCCGCAACTCTTCATCGTATCGTTTACTTAGATTTTCTCATGGTACGGGAACGAGAACGAGAACGAGTACGAGTACGAGTATATGAAGTATGAACTATACACTCCGACTCCGCGTCCGCGTCCGCGTCCCTTTCGCTATGCAATACGACGTTTATAAGGTTATACGAGTATATAGTTATACACTATCGCACACGTACGCACCAGATACAGCACGTACTACGTGTACGTACAATGTAGGTAGCTGTAGCTATAAGTGTGTGTGGTAACTTCGAGCCAAATAGTTTTTCAAGTTTTTTCATTTTCAACTTAACGATCAACGTGGCGACTTTTGGCAAGAAATGCAAGACAAACGAAACGTATATTTACTGCACAAAGCACGCGCTCGCACACAAAGGTAGGTATTGAGTAACTCTAGCTATGTACTATTAGATAGGTACTAGGTAGTGAATGGAAGGTAATAAAATACCTAATAGGCGTATGTTCTGTCCGATATAGGAAGTTAGGCACATCTACATATATGCGGATGGCGATACCTTCCCCTCTTCTCCCCCTTCCCTGAATTCAGAGATCTGTTTGTGTATACACAAACAGATCTCTGATTTAAAAAATGAGTTGAATGGTGATGGTGCGAAATAACCGAATGGGAGTAGTGAAAATTGGCACTTTTTCAATATTTTTGCGATTCCAAAAAATTATCATTTTCATAGTAAATTTCAAAGCGTACAGAGACGTTTTTCAACAACTCGACTGAAAAAATTAGTGGAATAGCACGAGGTGACCGAAAACGATCCAAAGAATTGATGTTTTTCCAAATTTTTTGCATCTTACATGATCGCGTGAAATAGCACCTATATCTGCAGTATACCTACCCATAAAAAAATCAAAAAAGTCAAATCGAGCAGAGGTGACGTACTCTTCCGCGTCATTTTTCCCACAAATGCCTTCATATTTTCAATAAACAATAGTAGGTACATATTTTTGGTTCTCAACGCGTGTATCGGTGTATAGACACGTGAACAAATTGAAATTTTACACGAAGAAAATTGCGACAGTTATATTTTGTACGATGCAAATGGAAAAATAATGCGAGTCGGAGAATAATTCGCGCATAATAGTAGCGTCGAACACACAAATACACAGACACCGTAACATCACAGCTACGTATAATGTACGTAACACAACGTTACTATTTGCGCGAACTCATCTCTCTCTCTTTCTCTCTCTCTCGCACCCGTAATCTGTCGGCTATTCAACGCGCGTTAATAGAATTGCATAAGCAACCGCCGCAAATAACCCACCACCTGGCGCAGTACTTGGTCGTTAGTCAACGCGTCTAGTTGTCTACCAAACTTCAGAAATTTAATTTCTCCACCTTTTCTCCGCCTTTTCGAAAATTTACATTTCTCACGCTCACCCTTCGCGACCCCCCCCCCCCCACAACAAAAACAAAAAAAAACGAAGAACTGTAAAGTTGCTGTTTTTTTTTCGAACTGATTTTCTCGAAGGAGGTGAGCATCTCGTAGAGAAAAATTGACCAAAATTTTGATTAATTTCTTTAAGAAAAGTGGTAAGTTTTAGAAAAAGAATAATTCATTTTCCAAATTCTAGAAAAACACGCTGATAGTATTTTCAAGATGATTTTCAACTTTTTTTTCACTCCTATACGAATGTCCTCTTTTTTCATACTTTTCATTCCTATATAATTTCTTGACTTTTTGCTAAGGACATGCCCAGGTAAAAATGGTACATCGGCCCCCGAGCGATCATGGAATGATACTTACAAGGGGACAAAATGAGTACCAAGACTTGGAATACCAGAAGAATTTTCGGAGGAGGGTGCAAAAAAAACATTTTTTTGCTACGTTGCCTCAAATTATTCATATAATTGTGATTTTTATTTATGTCCCAGCGAAGCGAGGGCGAAGCTTTGAAAAAATTGAGTTTTCAATATCCAAAAAAACATTTTTTTCTATGTTTTAATGCGTTAAAAATGTCTATGTTAAAAATGTCTATCTGATGTGATTTGGGGAGGTACAAATGATACTTTGTACCCCCATCATGATGGGGGGGGGGGTGTGCAATGTACCCCTTGTACCTCACTTTCCGAAGCCAACTGATTCCTCTGGTTTCAGACCCATAAGTTCAGTAGTTCTCGAATAAAAAGTCAAAATGTGAAAAATGAGTTGTAATTTTTTTCTCAGGATTGACTCAACCGATTTTCTTCAAACTTTGGTATAAATGTAGGTATATGTAAGGGCCTTTCACCAAAAAATTTACAGCTCCCCCCCCCCTTACTTTTTCTCTCTCTGAAAATTTGACTCAATATTTTAAGACTCTCTTTACCTATGAAGGACTAGAGGCAAAATTTTCAAAAAATAATTTTTAGATACCTTATTGCTCCTTTTTTAATAACAAAATAACATATAATGTTTTCAAAATTTTACCTCGGGGCCATGGACAAAATTTACCAAAACCATTGGGAAAATAACACCTTTTTATGTTTTTTTCATGTTTACCCCGAATCGTTGAAAATTATTATTACGGTCGCAAGTTCTAATTTTGAAGCCAGTAGCACTCCCTCTTCCCACCGCATTGCCAGTCTGATGTCATGGTAAATATGTCAATATAGGTATCGTTTTCATATGAATTGAGCATTCCGAGTATGAAAATGAGGTTGAATTTTCGATTGGACCCATAAAGGATAGGTTGATCATTTATTGAGAATATAAAAACATATTTCAATAGTGTGACCCCCTCCCCTACTCTTAAAGAGTGTATATGGGCCCAATCGAAAATCCAACCTAATTTTCGAACTTGGCATGCTCAATTCATATGAAAACGATACCAATATTGACAGGTTTGCTATGACATCAAAATGACAATGCGGCCGGAGGAGGGGTGCTACTAACCTCAAAATTGGAACTTGCGACACAAAACATCTCGTAATAATAATTTTTAACAATCCGAGGAGTAAATACGAAAAAAATAGAAATTGTTGCATCAAATGATCAAAAGGTGTTATTTTCCCAATTTTATCCTTTATGGCCAAAAGTAGCTCTGGTTCTGGTCAATTTTGTCCATGCCCCCGCCCGAGTAAAATCTTGAAAAAATTATATGTTATTCTAGGTAGCTAAAAAGTATTGTTTGAAAATTTTCCTTCGAGTCCATAGGTAAGGAAAGCCTCAAAATATTGAGTCAAATTTTTGGAAAGGAAAAAAGTAGAGGAGGATGGGGGGGAGATCTTACCCGGGCATCTAATTTTTTTAATTTACTATTCTAGACTTTTTTCGATTTTCTCAACCCGGTATGAGGACACTTTATTTGAGTCAAACCTGCGGGTCCGATAATTCAAGAAAATCGTGCAGTAACAATAGTGTAACAACGTATACCTATTCACTTAGTATACAGCAACCTATTTCGCATTCCGATGTACTTGATGATGTAGGTAGGTGTATAGCTGAATTGTAGGCAGTTAGGCGTTAGGCACTAGGTGCTTGTGCTTACGCAGATACGCACGTAGGTAGGTAGGAAGTAGGAACTAGGCAGCTAGGCACTAGGTAGCTCGGGTACGAAAAATCAAAAGTCAACGTCCTTTTTGCGGTGAGAAAAAAAGGCGAAGGCGAACATACGTCATCGCTGCCACGCGTATAATGCGACTATTCACCTGACGCTGACGTGAGCTGGCGTTGTTGTTGCGGTTACGTAAGGGAAAATCCCGCCATAGCCACGCCATCGCCATCCCCAGCGCTAGCGCCATTTGCAATTCATTAAGCCCTCGCAGAACGCCTTTATCGACGATGCGATGGATGAAAAGAGCCACGTTATACGCGGGGAGAGGGAGAGTGATCGTAATCTTGAAAAAAGCCAGCACACGCCGAATGTTCGCTTCATTTGGCCACGTAGGTAAGCGTAAGCGTAAACAATACATCCGACATCAGGGATAGGTGAAAGGTCGCGGTCGGTACGCTTATGCGCTATGCACCATCACCATCACCATCACCATCTACCGTTCGATTTCTATCATTTCAACAGTGAAATGATAAGGTACCTTACCTATACGGAAAAAATATTTCGATTTCGCACGAAAAAATATCAAAAATAATAACTAACCAGTAGGCAGTAACCAACTTGTTTGAGGGCAGAATACGAATACACCTGGACTTGAGTCGAAATCAAAACATGGGTTAGGTATAGATATAGTATAGGTATAGGTATAGGTAGTAGGTAGTAGGTACGCATCACACGCAAATTTTGTAATCGCTCGTCTAGGCATTGATTTACGTGGCGTGACGTGACGCATTCAAAACGTTATCAGCTACTCGAAGAGGTAGTACATATACATACCTGCATACCTACATACTATATACGACATTTTGAGCAAGTTGGTAAGCGGGGAGAAGCGGTTGGTGATGGAGATTTACGACCGCGACCTCTTTTAATAAGTTAGCCAGGTAGCAGGAGGTACCTTTTACCTTTTACCTTTTACCTTATCACCGTGTACGAAATACGAATAAAAGCAACCTGTTGACGACTGTAATCGCG
The DNA here is from genome assembly GCA_033439095.1 of Pseudococcus viburni. Lineage (NCBI taxonomy): Eukaryota > Metazoa > Arthropoda > Insecta > Hemiptera > Pseudococcidae > Pseudococcus > Pseudococcus viburni. Next base: position 296,492 of record JAVBJF010000300.1, on the reverse strand, counting down.
TAATAATAATTCATCATTCGTATTATTACCTACGCCACGTTTCAAGAATATTTTCTCTCTTTCTTTTTTGGCACGCCATTCTACCGCAAAATAGGTACTTATAATTATATCAAATTTATTACCACGATTATTTCGAGCAATTATTCAAAACAGGCCGTAAGCGGTAAACCGTAACACAAAAATGGCAAACGAAAACGAAAAACGAAAAACCACCGTCTAATCGTTTAACAAAAGACGCGACGGTCCGTATGCCGGACCGGGATCCGCTACTGAAACCGTCCGCGCATCCCTTCGCCGCGCCGCACGCTTGCTGTTTACGTATTCTTCACCTACACTAATAGGTACAGGAATTTATGTCGAAAAATGCCTTCTTGCAGCATTAAAAAATCAGATTTTCTCAAGCTTAGGAGGACTCCCTTCATTCGGCTATAAACGAAATCTCAATTACATGAACATATTCGAGGTGACTATACGAAAAAAGGCGTCCTTTTTCTCCCCCTTCTGATATTCCAAGTTTCCATACCCACTATGTACCCTCCCAGAAAAAGCTTTCGACGCCACTGCTTCAATTTGTTACCATTATTTTTGGTTTTCAAGGTCAAACTGATTACTACCTATGGAAGTTGTTTGTTCCAAAATTACAATTTCATCAGTCCTTTACCTAAATATTCTGTGTAGGTAAATTGCGTAAGAACTTTATAGCACCTGCGTGACTCAATATTTATGAAAATGATTTAAACTTTGAATTTAGTGTTTTTATAATTAAAAAAATTTAGTAGGGGCGGAAGGGCAGGATGTCTACAGATTTTTCAAAATCAAATTTCGCGACTTTTTTTCAAGGTATCTTATCTACCTCTCAATTATTTGACCCCCTCCCCCATCCGAAAAAATTAACTAAATCAAATTCATTACAAAAACAATTTCATACACGAAAGGAAATACGTCTTTAATTTAAAAAAAAGGGCAATTTTCACAAATTTTTTTTAAAAGTGAGTTATTTTATGTAGAAGAAGATAAATAGTTACTGCCCGAGCGAAGCGAGGGTGAAAACAAGCTGATATAGATTTCGCGGATTTTGACCCTGAAATTGAGAAATAAATTCATGGAAGTCTGAAACATTAGCAAATAAATTACTAATATAATTATGTAATTATTTGGTCCGAGCGAAGCGAGGACCAAATTTATTTTTAAGATTTTTTTTTTAAAACAGTAAAAAAGAGAAAAATTTTCAAATAATTTCTCCTGAATTTCTAAAACATCCCACTGAAAATTCCAAAATTCTTCGATTTTTTTTTAGATTTTCCCGAGAATGGACACGATACTCCCTTTGAAAATCTCAATTGTGATCGCTACGAAGTCTGCCACAAGAACATATTTTTGCACTTCAAAATATTCAATTGTCTGAAATAGAAGGCGAGAAGGTTTATAATTTAAGAATGGGTTTTGAAAATTTATGTTCAAAAAGGTGTTTCTTCAATTTTTCTGTTTTGTACAAGGCAAAAAAAAAATACGAAAGTAATTTCGGAACAATTCGCGATTTTTGATAAATTTAGGTCAATTTCGCGACCGGTAGACATCCTGGGAGAGGGAGGGGGACTAGAAAATTTTCAAAAAATTCTGAAAGATTGGACACCCCCTCCCCCCGAAATTTCTGGCTACGCCACTGAAATGAGTGAATATAATTTTTTGAGCAATTTCTCAAAAAAAAACAAAGGAGAGGAATGCGAGCAAATACCTAATCTCTACATAAATCCAGCGTTTTTGAATCGATGAAATTTCAACGATATTTCAGTCGAAAAATACTCATTTTTTTTACAAATTGAAAATCAACCAAGAATTCTGCTATTTCTAACTGAAAAATCAGCAAAAAAATCCCTCATTCTCAGTGAAGTACCTAATGAAATTAATTTCACTGATTTAAAAAGGCAAATTTTCCCCAAAGACCGCTTCAGATGAAGAGACCACAGAGTACATGAATAACGTTATCAAAGTAGAGCTGTTGCTATGATTTTAATAATCTAATTCGAGCTACGAGTAGGAAGCTGTGTACTCTGTACTGTCCTCCGTACCATACGTACAACTCAACTTTCTACTTCTACAGTGTAGTGCTGTATTCGAGAAAATTGGGATTGGCGAAAGTGAAGAAAATGAATGTTGCGCTGCGCGAAAAAGTTGAAAATTGAGAAAATTAAAGCGAGAAACGATACACGTAGACGTAAATTTAGATAAAACGGACAAAAACGCAATACCGTAGCCGTACGTACACGTACACGTAAACGTATACAATGCAGCATATACACGATTTGCAGAACCATCGACAAAATAGGCCAAATTCTGGTCGTAGATTTTACGACCAGAGGTTGCAAAGGGTGGAAGGAGCGGTGGGACGCGATATAATCGAGATATTTTCCAACGTGCCTTTCCTTCTCACTCCTCACTGGTTCGCTCTCTTCGTCTTTTCTATTTACGAGAAGCGCGTTTTAATTTCGAAATTGTAAAACTGTGTTCGGACGAAGCATTCGGTCGCAATTTACGCCTTTCATCGCGCGCCAATTTTCCAATTTTTCACAATTCGATGACCGAAAAGCGAGAAAAAAATGATATAACGCGTTATACGACGACGCGACGACGGTTTGTTTAATCGCGTAATTTAGTCGCAACGAAAAAATATACGCGAGTACCTACGGAGACCGAGACCGGGCTACTGGCGCGTCCAGTGTCTGCCAACGAATTGCGGATGGCGCTACGGCGCGGCGCGGCGTGGCGCCCGCGGGCGAGATATTTTTATCAAATTAATTTTTTCCTCTTACGATGTATTCCTCTCGCTAGCGAGCACAAATACTCTACTCGCTAATTGCGAATTGAGAACATGTACTTGTACCTAGCTGGTCACCGCTCAGTAGGTGTTGATATCGATATCGGTCAACTAAATTCCATTAGTGAAGGGTGCAGGAAAACATGTAAGAAAGTAAGTAGCCGGAGATATTGTTTGAGAACAGAGCCTTTGAGTTCGTATAAGGAACTGAAGTTGTTTCGGACAAAACGAGCGAGTCCATTTTCGAATCACCTCATCGTGCGAAAATGCGATTTTATGGCAATAGCGTTAGTAATGTTGATGCTGATGATGTCTCGTACTCGATCCAGATTCCAGACCGGCCATTCCGCCTTCCAATTCCGCTTATATGACCAAAACATCGACAATAGAAACCCATCTGCAATATTTCACATTCACTCTCACCATTTCTACTAACATAAGCAGTAAGCACAGCATCATCTTCGCAGGCTGCGATCTGCGATGTTCGCGTTCCAGTCATAAACGCTATCTATGGTTTGAAAAGCTTGGTTAAGTGTTGTTCAAACGCGCCATCTTTCGTTAGTGCTTCTCGACAGTATCTGAAATGGCATCGGCGCAGAGCAATTTTTCTATAGCTGCCGTGTAGTTTCACGATATACCAGCACCATCGTAGTCGACAACATCACACGACAGAGTTCGTTGCACAAATAAATAGTTAGCATTTCTTTCTCATGTATCGTAGAATGGATGCGAAACATCTTTACCATTACGTTAGAACGCTTATAGTTATAATTGTCCAGCCAGTGATCGAAAAATGATCGGAAATCTGCTGGAAAAATACCTAGGTACTAGGCGGGCGTTTTGTCATTATTTTACATGGATTTTCAAGAAATGAAACCGTCAAAATAATTGCATATTCGCTGGTACGAACAAAAATACTTACCTATTTTGACGATTTCGTTTGTAGAAAATTTCCGGCCACGTTTACAGTAATTTCGATACTTCTGTACAAAATTGATACGATTCACTACCAACGGTTAGTGTCGATTAGCTTAAGTAGGTCAGGGTGGTTGTAATGGACGAAAAACGAGCGGTTATCCGCAGCTTTTAACGATTCGCGGTTCAACTTTTTCACTCGTCCGAATCGAAATTCAACTACGTGATTGAAATCAAAATCACCGAATAGGTAGACTAAGTACTCTTAGTTATGGATATACTTATATATTTTTAGTTATATCCAAACCTATATTTTACTGATAAGGACGAGCACGTATACCTAGACCTACCTATATGTTCAGTAGTTCCGCGCATACACGCGTATTCTCTACTTCTTTCTGCAAACATTTCTTTAATTGCTTATAATACCGATAGCTAGGTGTTGATTTCAGCATTTTCAACACGAAGAGGAAGAGAACGGTCTAGTATTTTCACGTGTCATTCAACCTCTCTTCACTCTACAGGGCAGTCTATCTTAAAGATTATGCATCGGTTTAAAAAATTGAATGAAATTTTATTCACATTGTTTCAGGTTCAGGGGGTCCTAAAGGCATTCTTTTTCAAAAAAAACCACACTATTTTGAACGAGATATGCCCGCGGGTATGCATTTATATTGTATGCAGTAGAATTGGTGAAATGCGTTGAAAAAAAATGTTTTTTAACTTCATACTAGTTTGAGTTAAAAATCTCTCAGAACATTACCCCCATATTCTTATTTCAAAAACGTCCTAGCATTTTAAAGTGCTGAATTTCAACCAATCCCATATTCGTATTCAGCAGATCAAAAATTCTGATAAACATCCTTTTCGCAAACGTTTTACTTGAAATCTCGTAACTAAATTTTCTGTAATGAGAAATCAGTGAAAAAAGTGAATTTTGAAATTTTTAGTAACGATCGCAAAAATAGTGCTTACCGAGGTATTTTGACCCGCTGAACACGAATCTGACGCCAGTTTTTTCATTTGGTCATTTCTTTCTGGACAAAACGCTCAAAACTTGAAAAATTTGCTGAAACAACAACATTTCTGGACGGGTTTTAGCGATTTTTGGCCCTTACTTCAAAGAAATGGCCAAAACCAGACACACAGAGAAATTCTACACAAAAAACGAATTTGTTAGAAATTTTTCCAAGCTGGCCACTCTTTGCTGAGATGATATTTTTTTACAATTTAACACTTCGAGCAACTAAAAAATTGTGAAGGACGAAGGAGTGCACCTAAAATGTTGAAAAATCATACTAAATACACCTCTACGAAATGTAACTTCGTGCCAAAAAAAACAGAAAATTTCCTTCACTTCCACTGAAATTAAAAAATCTAGAAAATAATGCAATAAAATGACCATACTTCCGAAAGGGTAGGGGTAAAGGTCCAAAATTTTGTGAAACATTTTTTCTAATCGGGATACATCACTTGAGGTGTTTAGGAGCCCTAAAGTGCTTGGGACCAAATCCGATCCTTCGCAGAAATCAATTTCTAGGGCCCAAAGAGCATACGAATTCGATACATCACATGATCTAATTCGTAAATTTATGGACCCCCCCCGCCCCACCCATCAAATTAAAAATTTTGCGAAATTTTTAATTTTAAAAATCGCCACTGCTACTGAGCACCCCCTGAGAACCGCTCAAAAATATTTTTTAAACCAATTTTTTCGCTTTTAATGTGAATTTGATTCCAAAATTGTGATTATCCTCATTTTCTCTCCTCTTAACCCTGCCTACCGGAGCTTTGGCAGCACTTGGAGGTCGGCAGACTTATATCTTTGTATTCAGCGCAAAAAATTCTACAATTTGGCAAAAATTTGAATCATATCGCTTTTTTTACCAGTTCTTTTGGACAAAAGTTCATGAAAATACTTTCGAGCTTTTCCTGTGCTTGACCATGTCACCAAATATGTCTTCGGGGGTGGGGGGAGGCAGCCCCCTGAAAAAAATTCTGGTTCCACTTTGCCCTCAAAAAATGTTTTGTTGTATTTATAAATTTACATTACACTTCTAGCTCACTACGACTGTTGAACAAAATCAAATTTAGTGTAGTACACGAACACCACCTGTCTATTGATTACAAATTACTGTCTTACTGTCCAGGTATTCCGATTCGAAAGGTAGTCGGAAAACACCAAAAATGTAGGTACATAGGTACATAGGTACTGTATTTGTAAAGCTGGCGCTGTAATTTATTGAAACATTATATTATCTATCTATCTATCTAGTAATTCAAGTCTTCATATTTAAGCTACGTCGCTACGAAATTCATTCTTAAAATTTAATATTCATTTTGCGAAATTGTTTCTTTTAAAATGAATGCAATAAATCAATTTAATCTACGAATTAGGCACATGCAGTTTGGCCTGGTTGCCTATTACCCCTTCACAATTTCAGGCCAACTCGCGAAGTGCAGCATATATACTACATAGTTTTTTCACTTCACATTAAAATAACTCAAAAATTTAAGTGAGCACATAGGTGTTTGAGGTAGGGAAAATAATATATGTAAAATACTCTACAAGATGAGATAGATTTGAAAGTCGTGCCATCAATAAAACGAAAGTTACGAAAGTTCAAAACTTTGAAAATACATTTTCACAATAAATATTCTTCATTTTTCTCACTTCACATTAAAATAACTCAAAAATTTGAGTGAGCACATAGGTGTTTGAGGTAGGGAAAATAATATATGTAAAATACTCTACAAGATGAGATAGATTTGAAAGTCGTGCCATCAATAAAACGAACGTTACGAAAGTTCAAAGCATTGAAAATACATTTTCATCACAAATATTTCATATTTTTCTCACTTCACATTAAAATAACTCAAAAACTTGAGTGAGCACATAGGTGTTTGAGATAGGGAACATAATCTACGTAAAATTCTCTACAAGGTGGGATAGGTTTGAAAATTGTGCCGGTAAACGTACGAGAGTTATGAAAGTTTAAAGTTGTAAAACTACGTTTTCATTACAAATACTACCCAAGTACCTATACACATTTTTTTACATTTTACATTAAATAACCTAAAAATTTAAGTTAGCACATTGATCTTGAGGTAGGAAAAGCTGGTAGAAGCACTATATCGATAACAAATTTTAAATTCAAGAGATGAAATAACCAATAAAAAATAAATCATTCGCTTTTCTTAATATCATCGCGTATTCGTAGCTGGGATAACAATAACCGCTGGCCTGAGAAACTGCAGGGGAACCCTAAACGCAACCAGTTATACGCGTTGTGACGTCAACCCGCATCTGCCTAATATGTGCAGTGACGTCATAAAGTGGAGCGCGATGGATACATTGTACCCCACCTATTGGCGCCGGGATACAAAGTATGAAATGTACACACACTCCCTCCCCATTACATCAGATAGGGATTTTCAAAACATTTAGACATGAAAAAAAAAAAATGTCTTTTTTGGATAGGTACCACTATTAAAAATCCATTTTTTTCAGAGCTTTGCTCGGGCATGAACAAAATCACAATTTTGTGATCTATGATCTATCCGAGACGAAAGTGCGAAAGAAGGCTCCCTTTTAGAATCCTGGTATTTCAAGTCTTCATACCCACTTTGTACCCTTCCAAAAAAAACATACGACGCAACACCACTGAATATGTGCATTTTTAGCAGGCAAAAAAAGTCAGCAGCCCCCTTTTCCACTTCGAAAAAGCAAAAAAAAAGTTGTCCAACACGCGGCCCCTTTTGTGCCCCCCCCCCCCCCAATTTTGATTCTGGCGACGCCACTGCATGTCACCAGCGTATTGGCAGACTGGTGGTTTTCAAAATAGGGGTACGGGTACCAGTACCTGTTAGGATGGCCTTGTACATTTTCATGGGAATTTCAGTAAGTGCATTCAGCTCTTAGACCACTAGATCTTTTAGATATCTAGATCTGTCTTTATTATCTACCGTTTAAAAAAACGCACACGTGACGCTCGATCGTAATCGTAATCGTAGGCACGGACACTGGCACTGTTTTATATGGTATTTTACATACGTTAGACGAGTAGATGTGAAATTGCGGATGTACAGTACATAGATGTAGTTTTGAAATAAGCTACGATTGTTATTATCGTGCAAATTCTGAGATTTACATTTACCTACGTAGATGATTAAGTAAAGACTTACGGCAAATGGACGGTTTACGTTTTACGTCGCGACGTGCAATATTTTACTCTAAATTTGCACTGGTTACTCGCAGCGCATAAATCAAACGAACCGTTCATTTAAAAGGATTAAGCATTGTAATTTAACGTTTAAAAGCTTTAAATCGGTCAAGTAAAATGTTGTTGCCGCGCACTTCGTTGCCGCTTCTGTTTCTGCTGCGTTTTCTTTTTCTTCCTTCCACTTCTTCGCTTCTTCCTTGTCCGCGACTTCTCTATTCTCGTTTCCTTGTTCCGCGCCACGCACCTTGTGCCACTACCATCGTCTTCGCCATCCCTCCAGCTCTACAAATACTCGTAGACGATTTTCCAAAATAGCAGTACTACCTAGTACCAGGCATCATAGCGACATTCCGAAGAAAAAAAGTGACTTTTAGCGACCTTTTTTTGAGAAAAAAGTGACCAAAAAGTGACCAAAAATTCAATTTTTTTTGGGGGGGGGGGGGGATTTTACAGTTTTTTGGGAATTTTTTAATACAGGCATCATAGCGAAATTTTGAAGAAAAAAAGTGACTTTTAGTGATTTTTTTAGCAAAAAGTTACCAAAAATTCATGGGGGTGGGGGGGGGGGGTACAGTTAAAAGAGGGCTGAGAATTCAAGAAAATATGAGGGGAGGGGGTCAAAATCAATGAAAAAATTAGGTAATCTAAAAATTTAACTTTTTTAGTGGCACTTTAGGAGGCAGATATACATACATAATTAATTTAATTATACAGATTTGAGCAAAGAAAAATTGAAAAATGACGAGATTTTTAGAACAAACAATTAATATATGACCTATATCTACTCTTTAAATCGAAATCAGTCAATTTTCGTAAAACTGTGCCTTTTTGAATTTGATTGATTTATTATAGTCAAAATTATTGATTTATTCTGTCAAATGGGGAATTGATTAAAAAATCAATTACTTTACTGATTTAAAAAAACAGAATTTTTTCAAATTTAGAAATAGAATTATTGAAATACTGCCCGAGCGAAACGAGGGCAATTTTTTTTTGAAATATCATTATCAACTTTTAATATTTTTTTCTTGAAAGAATTTTGAAAAATAACAATTTTTACGTGAAAATTTGAATTTTTGCTTGAAAATGCGAAAAAAGTAACTTTAGGAGGAAAAAAGTGACTTTTAGTGACCAAAGTCGAAAAAAGTGACAAACACCCTAAAAAAGTGACCTGCTATGATGCCTGTAAAGTACTTACCTACATGTACACACATATGCTGTACAAATTACTATCGCAGTGTGATATTTTGATTCGAATTTGGTATAAGTATGTTTTCGTAGGTACGTACAAATATTACGAAGAATAAAAAGAAACGGACGAATTTGAAGCGTCGAAAAAAATTCTTTTCGGCGACCACTTTTTCTTGCAACTTGCACTTTGCGGTAGTTTAGATATTTAGTTCGGTTCCGGTTGGACTTGGTACCGAGCTACCGATTAACCGAGCCGACCGTACTGGTAGGGTAAGTGTAGCTGTAAGTATCGGCTCAGGGCTGACGCTGGCGCTGATACCGATAGCGATGGCGATGGCGATGGCGGCGCTCTTTTAATCAAAATGACAAGAGTAATTACGGAATCCGGAATACGGAATACGGAATACGGGATACGGGATACCGACTATACGGTACTTCGGCGAGTCAAACGCAAGGATAAATTATTATCGGAGAGTCGATCGTGCGTTAGATAGCCGTGTTTTAAAATGCGATAAATTATCGACGCGGCAGACTACGAGTTCGCACAGTGTGTAATAAATGTACTGTACAGTATATACATAGACGTACGTACAGCAAGAGCTATGGTACGCTTTCTTATAACGCGTTTCTTATTCGCTTTCGCGGGTATTTTGCGGATACGGCGACTCGACGTTCGATGCTCATGCTCATGCTCATGCTCGTGCTCGTGCTCGTGCTCTAGCACGACCACCACCATCGCATCGTAAGAAGAAGAGTAGGTACAGTAGGTAGAGGTACACCTACCCGACGCGACGCGCGAGAGAGACCAGTATAAAATATCGTGAGGCAAAAAAAAATAACGACAAAAAACAAAAAACTAGCGGAAATTGTCGAGCGATCTGCTAACCTGATTTTTTCTACCCCTTTCGTTCTCTATTTTCATTTTATTATTATCGAGTATTTTTCGTTTTTTTTCCTTTTATTTCGCATCGCATTATAATAAATCAGCGCTGCGGTGCGGTGCGGCTATTACAATAAATCAGTTCAATTGAGAGAGCCAGCGAAAGGATATACTTGTACTCGTAAGGAGGACGGGGACGTGGGGTGCGCAACGACGCACGTGTTCGTTGGCGTAGGTCATCGAATTCGATGCAGTTGCGAACTTGCAATATTTACGAAGGTAGTAGGGATAGGGACTAGGGAGTAAGTACAGGTAGTACGTACTACGTACACTTTATAGGTACTATGTACTTTCGCGGTACCTATACCTATACCTATACTTATACTTAACCACATCCTACTCCTACAAAATTGGCAATTATAGAATACTCTCTAAATCTGAATCAGTCAAAAATGCCAAAATTGGCTGATTTAAATAGACAGAATTGAGTCACTGTTGAAATCAGTGAAAAAATTTACTGATTCAACAATGAAAATTCACTGATTGAATTAGTAAATTTTGACTGATTGCAATCAATCAGCCAATTAATTTCTACTGATTCAATAATGAAAATTCACTAATTGAATCGGCAATTCTTCACTGATTGGCAGTAAAATGTCACTGATTAACAGGGAAATCAGTGGAATTTGACTGATAATCAGTGACATGATCCAGACTATTTCATCTGTCAATTTTGGCATTTTTGACTGATTCAAATTTAGAGAGTACCTAGCCAATTGCGTTTTCCAATGTGCATTTTTAACGTGATTGCGATTCTAATTCGTCGAAACCCATCTAAAACATCCACATTTCGCTAATACTACGTGTGTGATGTATATGCTGCGTGTACCGTATACTAAGTAAGTATGTTGATCCAGATATCGATCGAATTGACCTCATCAGATTTGTTTACTTACGCGACTGCCAACTGCTGACTGCTTAGTACATTACATACTAGGTAGCTAGGTACTTAGATAGATAGGAATTATTTCTACCGTTCAACCGTTAACACCGTAAGATGATCACGAGATGAAAATTTCAAACTCACCTGAAACAAAAAAATCGAAATAAATTGTCGATTAATTCACCGTTAATCATTTCACACTACATTATAAACATGAAATACGTAAAATTACGAAATTACGAGTTTTTTAAAAAAAAAATTAAATAAGTACGTAGCTGTAGAAATTTAGGTTGTTATAAAGACAGAAAGTTAAAGGTTCGCCAACGGAAAGAGTAAATAGCATCGAAAAATGCTTTAAAAAAGACAAATATGTTAATCGCAATTTTATTGCTGAAAAAGCTTCAACATGATGTCCAGATCCAGAGTTTGTGATGAAGTCGCACCGCTCTAGCCACTATTGCTATTTCAGAGGGTGGCCTCCTTATGGAAGAGAAAATTGTTTTGCACCGATTTCGCTTGAATTCACGTAGAGGGTTATGTAGGTGTAGAAGTACTCCCAAGAAATTTCAGCCCTCCTCGACCTCGGGGGGCTGAGCCATCGCTTCCCAAAGTTGGACATTTTTGGCTAAAATGACAAAAAAACGATATTTTCAATAATTATAAAACCGACCCAAAATTTTAATTTTGAAAAATTTGGTATTTTCTGTATACATTTTGAGATTAAAAATCCGACTAGTGTATCAACTTTTTCGTTCGAAGTGTAAAAAAATTATTTTTTACAATAGAGGTTATTCGGGCGAAGTACTTAGTATTTTTCAAAACAATTTCTGCCCCGGCAAATCAGGAGGCTGAGCCATTGTTTCCCCAAGTGAAGCAGTTTGTAAAAAATTACAAATTTCGCGAAAAAGTGAAAATTTTTTGCTATAAAATTTCATTTTCATATGATGTCCATAGTGTGTGGTGAAAACGCACGGCCCTTATCCGCTGTGCTTTCTGAGGGAGAGTGGGGCTAAAGAGGCCAGTTTTGAAAAATACATTTTTTTGCACCGATTTTGCTCAAATTCAAATGGAGGGTTATGTAGGTGTGTGGGAACTGAGGAACCCCCCAAAAAAAGAAAAAAAGAGAAGTATGTAGGTAGTAGGTACCATCCAAAAATGTATACAGAAAATACCAAATTTTTCATAATTAAAATTTTGGGGCGGTTTTATAATCGAAAAATTCGTTTTTTTGTCATTTTAGTCAAAAATGTTCAACTTTAGGAAGCGATGGCACAGCCCCCGAGGTCGAGAAGTGCTGACATTTTTTTGGGAATATTTCTATTCTATAACCTTTTTGTTGTGAATGAATTTGAGCAAAATCAGTGCAATGCTTGAAAATGTGCTAACTAGGGAGGTATCCCAACTCAAAGAGAAATTTTGAGCCCAAACAAAAGAAAATTGAAAGTACATTATGACAGGATCTCGTACCCAAAATTTCAGGCGCTGAAGTTCAATTTTCGATTTTTGGCAAATTTTTGAAATTTCAAAATTACCTCATCGTCCTAAAAAATATGAAAAATTGATGTAATCAACGAAAAAAGCTGAAATTTGGCATATACCCTATTTTCGACCTCCCGAATCGATTGGAAGCGGTTTCGAGACGTTTCAGAGCCACCAGAAAATTTTGAAATTCTCCAGCGCTGCAGCTGGAGACAAGCCCATAAAAATGGCCCATATGCACTTCAGCACTTATAATCGCGGATTATCCGTATTGGTGACCTATTAGATCGATTAAAACACAATTTTTCAAAATTCGTAACTTTGAGTTCAAATTCGCATTTTTGGGCAAGAAATTTTTCTGGAAAAAATTGAAAAATTCGCCTAATGCGCATACATCGAGGTAAGAAGTTAAAACTTGATAGATGCCCTATTTTCGACCTCCCGAATCGAATGGAAGCGATTTCGAGACGTTTCGGAGCAATCACAAAATTTTTAAATTATTATTTCTGGCCCAAAAAAGCGTATTTGAACTCAAAATTACGAATTTTGGAAAATTGTGTTTTAATCGATCAAATAGGTCACCAATATGGATAATTCGCGATTATAAGTGCTGAATTGCATATGGGCCATTTTTATGGGCTTTTCTACAGCGCAGCGCTGGAGAATTTCAAAATTTTCTGGTGGCTCCGAAACGTCTCGAAACCGCTTCCAATCGATTCGGGAGGTTGAAAATAGGGTATATGCCAAATTTCAGCTTTTTTCGTTGATTACATCAATTTTTCATATTTTTTAGGACGATGAGATAATTTTGAAATTTCAAAAATTCGCCAAAAATCGAAAATTGAACTTCAGCATTTGAAATTTTGGGTACGAGGTTCTGTCATAATGTACTTTCAAATTTTTTTTGTTTGGGCTCAAAATTTTACTTCGAGTTGGGATACCTCCCTTGTAAGTGACTTTTGAGGAGTAAATAGTGACAAAAAGTGACCAAGGTGCTAAAAAATGACATACATCCTGTACCCAGCTATACCCACACGGACGCATCAGATTTTTAGATGGGACGAAAGGTTGGAGTACGAGCCCCTTGTAGGGTTTTATCTACTTATTTTTTCGTATTAACGATTTTGGAAGCAGTTTTTCAACGTTCTAAGAAAAAGAAACCCCACAAATCGACGAACGTATCCACGCAACTTACAACGAGATGCGGGAGCGCAAACGATACTCATATACATACAGTAGGTAGCTAGCTAGCTACTAGCTAGGTACCTACATTATAAACGTCGCAACATAACTCACTCGGCGTTAACGGTTGGTTATACTACGTAGTACGTACGTGTCGTATACAATACATTTTATACGAATATGCACAGATGTACGTTCAGATAAATATGCAGATTGCAGATTGCAGATGCGAATGCGAATGCGAATGCACCGCACCGTATGCGATACGAACGACGCTCGCGTTAAACTGTAAAACGCGTAAAACGTTGTGCAATTTTTCAGCTCCACGCCGGATAATAAAATATTATCGACAAATAAAAATGAAGATACTTGGAGGGAAAAATAAGAAAAAATGAATAGAAAAGCGTGTTCGAGATGCAGTGAGGCGCGGCGCGGCGCGGCACGGCGTACGGTTAAGACATATCCAGTACCATGGTACCATACAATAGATAAGTACATAGAAATGCACAATTACACTTATGTGCAGTGCACCCCTATCACTCGAGCGTCGAGCTCGCTACAGGCTACTCGTATTCGTATACCTACTCAGCACATATCTATTAACGTAAATACAGACATGAGTATGTAGGTAATATCGTCACGCCACTCCACGCTATACATAACGTACATATATTTGTTTTGTATTGTACGTACGACGAACCTAGTACCTATGTATTGCATGTATGCAGATGTAATGTAATGCCAGACTTGAAGTATACAAACTACCAACACAAACACAGACACAGACACAGACAGATACAGATACAGAAGCGATGCGATGCGATGCGATGCGATACGATACGTACTCGTATAACTTAATGTCCGTCATAACATACGCGTACATAAGCTGAAACTGAAATGCGTTTACAATGATCTCGGTCGTTTCGCGTTTTGCGTTTTGCGTTACGAACACGACTTATACGTAGAACCTACGATATGCCATGCCATGCCATGCCACACGTTATAGCAGTTTCACCGCATCTCGCATCTCGCATCTCGCAGCCTCGCAGCCTCGCACCATCAACATCGCATCATTATACCGATTCACTCGAGATACTTAGCTACTCGTAATACTTACGCGTAATTTCGTACCTAAACCTACATATTCATTTCGTATTGATTACTCCCTTTACGTCATGCGTCACGACCACGGTAAACTCGATTCAGTCAGCATTTTTAGCCCATTTGACTGCAGATGAAATACCTACCCAGATAAAATTGGTGAACTGTCGACTCGTCCACTGACGGATCAGTGAAATTTCATCGTCAAATCAGCGAAAAATTACCGATTCAATCGACCATTTTCACAAATACGAGTAGAATCGGTGAAATTTAATGATTCAGTACCATATAGGTAAGTAATCTTTGCAAATCACTCATTCAATTATTAGTGAAAATGAATGATTTGGATGAGTATTTTTTCACCGAATTGACGATAAAATTTCATTGATGCGTCAATTGACGAGTCGACAATCCACCAATTTTGTCTGTTTTGTCTGGTCATTTCATCTACAGTCCGATGGAATCGTAATGACTGACTGATTGGTCGGTAAATATACTCGTATATTCGCTGATTCAGATCAACAGACAAGTAAGTATCGATACTGGGCCTTACGGTAGCCAGCGCGAATATGCATAGGTAGTAGGTACCTACTCGTATTTCGTATTAGTAGTTTGACGGCTTCCGAAAGCACCAACTACTCTAACTATATGTAGGTGTAGGTAACTCAAACCTCGATCCCGGTCCGGTCGTGGCACGCCATAAAAATATATGATAATAAAGTCGACATAGATTCGATTTAACAGACCGAAATACCGAATAGGTAGGTTAGTAGAATAGGTACCAGGGAGCTAGGTGCTAGATAGTTACGTGAGACGCGAATACCAAAAAAAACCGCGCAAAAAATGGCGAAATTTATCGCGTTACCAACGTCGAAATCGCATTTCAATATACAACGAGCGAAAAGATACCTGGCTACCTGCTACCTGCTACCTGCTAAGGCTGCTACCGAAACGTTACCATCTGTTTTCGACGTTTCGCAGCACCCCAGCGCCAGCATCGTCTACGAACTACCCCACACCTACGCCACACCGCTCCGTCTCGTTCGGTTAACGTAACGTGACGTAACCTTTGTGGGGAAAAGACGAGAAAAAAACAACAATTAAAACAAACAAGCACGCTCGTGTTTATAGGTACCTACCTACTACCTAGACCACCTCTACGTATAAATATCTGATACATTTATCTGCGTACACAATATACATGAGCAAGAGCAATTTTCTTCTTTCGTAATGATACTATCTTCCTCTCTTCTTCCTATAATGAGTACTTATCATCTTTCGAACTTGTGGCGCGGTACCCCCAGGCGCACAAGTAGAAAACATCGTCGAAGATCAGATAAGGGTGCCGAAGATGGAGTACGCATGGGTAACTCTACTTTTCTACTTTCTTGTCCAATTCACACGTTTCGCGTTCAATTTACAAGACTTAATTTTCAAGTTATGAGTTGAAAATCTTACTTACTCTTGGGCGCCTTTCCGCATCACATTGTCAAGCGTTACCTACACTCGCGTACACATCGTAGCTCTAGGTAAGTAGGTAAGTATAGTACCTACCTATACTTATAAATAAATGGCACTGATTTTGAGGGACAAATTCCGTTACACCTTTGGCCCCTTTATTACAAATGGGAGTTGCAAATTTTCAAAAAATAATCAACTCGACGAAAAATTGCCCAAAATTTAAAAAAAAATGTAGGGTTCCTCTAATCGTCTAAAAGTGAAATTTTTATCCGTACTTGGCGGAAAATGAGGAAATTATGGTGGGGGGAACACTCATTTCAGCCCCTCTCTCTCAAAATACTTGAACTAGGGACCCAAAATTATTATTTGTCAAACCAGGAGACCCTCTGGGAGCAGAAGCGATCGAAATCGGTTTCCAAGGCTAAATCACCATACTTATACTTCACCACCTAACCGGCTATCCCCTGTTTTCTTGTAGCTACGCAATATTTAAATATTCATCTGGAGAAAATATTTCACGATTACTGGGCTTTATTTCTTTTTCGGTGATAAGACAGCAATATGGGCATTGTCGTTTCAAAAGTAATTAAAATTCATTCGCGATACCGCCACGTTGATTTTATTTCTGCGATGGGATTTTTAACCCGTACGAATGCGCCGAACGATCCTTTTCAGCGACGTTAATAAAGTTGCATAACCGGTTTGCCGTAAATAAATGCCTATTATCAGCAATATCAGCGTTCGTCGTCAATTCCACCTCATGTTCCATAAATTTTAAAAATAGCAAAAATCTTCCAGATAGGTTTTTATATAGTATCAGTATTCAAACGTAGAAATTTTCGCGATGGAGACTCGACCCCCTAGAGGGCGTGACGCCACAAAATTTCGGACAGATTTCAAAACAAGCGAGCACATATAATTATGTACTTATGTAATATGTACCATGTGGCATGGCGTATTGTTTGACAAATTTTTTGAGGCGCCAAATTCGAATATCAACTTGGTTTTTGATTTTCACTCCATTCCTTCCACGAGGGCCTAAATTGGATCCGAAAAATTAAAAATTAAAATACTCGAAAGGGGTGTCGTTTGTTATGTTTTCGAATAATGCTGTGTTCAAAAATCAAGTTATCTCGTTTTCTACCTTCCATCATCTTTTGAACCCTCCCCGCCATAATTGATTAGTTTTTTTAGGTCACCGAGTTCTAATATGGATTCCTTTTTTTGTCCTTTTGGTACGACATGACACCACCTAGGCTTGTCCTTCCTCATAGTTGCTTTGTATTTTTTCATTTTGCAATTTCCGGTATGGGGAAAGCGAGTTTGCCCAAAATCTTGGGACGAGTCGAACTCCATCACAAAAATTATTACAATTATTGGATACTGATATGAAAACCCATCATGCGCGAGATTTTTCGCTGATTTTAAAATTACATTCCCGGACTTTAGTAAATCACTGAAAACTTGAGTTTTTACTGAAAATCTCAATGCCGAAGTTTCGAACGTTTTTACAAACGACTCGGAAATGTCCTTTCAATCCTCTTTCGAACATTCGAACTTCGTAAACCAAATTTCTCCGAGTATCGGCAGTTTTGCGACACAAATCGTCCATTTTGGGATCAACAACGTCGCGTCGCCCTCTCGAAATCCCCAATGGGACTCGAACCGAAACAACGATGGTTTTCTTACCTTTGGAACGGACCAACGTTGCGAAAAATTTCGAGCAAAATCCAAAGACTTGAATTTGAAAACGTGGTTAAATTGTAAATTGACGTAGAATGACCCGGGCGCTTTTTCAGCATTTCGGAGTGCCACGACGCCACGTGTTTCGCGTATTCGTGTAGCCTACACGCGTACGCGAACGCGTACAGATATACGAGATACCTACGGTGCGGTATGGTATATCTAGTATACGGTATCTCACTAGTAAGTCATGTAGCCGTACTTAACCAACGTAAGTATGTCACACGATAGCTGAGCAAAGGCGAAATCTCGCTCAACTCGAGAAACACGCTCGTAGTCGTAGCAAACGGCGCCGCATTTACTTACGCTTGGTTAGGTTAGAGCGATAAGCGTCCGCGCCCGGACGAAGTGAAGGCGAGTTTTACCATTCTTCGCATTGCACTGCACCGCACCACACCACACCACACCACAGCGGCTAAAACTATCGTTTATTCGTTTACTGTGCCGATGCCGATGCCGATGCCGTAATTCGTATTTTACTCCCTTTCATTCTAACGCGACGAGCGATCCATAGACCTTACATGGGTAGTCTGTACTCTGTAGTAGGCGCTAGGTAAGTATTTACTATCTAGGTACCCGAGGATAGCACGTAATACGTACGAGTATAACCGCGTATGAGTTGTAGTAAGAACAGCCACTTAGCTAACATAAGTAGCTCCTTGCTAGCCATTTTGGCTAACCCTACAACTACAAATTGAAACAAAAAAAATCAAGGTAGGCTACGAGTACGATAATCGATCCATTACGGTAACCAATGCCAGCCAATACGTAGCGTAAAAAGCTAGCAAACTACAAAACTGGTTCGTATAGACTATATAGCCGTATAATACGCCGCGCCCGGGCCCCGCCATCGCCACCGCGTCGAGGTGGAGGAAAGCAAAAAGTCGGGCTATCGTGTGTCCACAAATTAAGGCCAGAAATTCGCAACCTGCAGCACCGTAAACCGTAAAGCACCATCGTAATTTGTTTTTTGGTGTCTCTTCGTATTCATTTCGCGATCCTCGACCACTGTGTCCCACATAGCGAAATACGAATTAAGCGGGGGGTAACTAAAGAAGAGCGAGTTCTTTGTGATACAGATCTGAAAAAAACTTTTGCGAAATCGTTCGGTTGTTCCAGGGTTCTGGTTTGGTACTGCCTTCTACACGGACTAAAAGCAATGAAGATATGAACTCTCTTCCCTTCTATCCCAGACAATTGAATATTTCGAAGTAGGAAAAATTTGTCCTCATTTATCAAAAAACTGACGATCTCGAGCGGTATTTTCAAAAAAAAAATCGTTTTTTTTTTTAACGGGATCAGGTCAGAAAGGAATATGAGACGCAGCCAGGGATACCCGACCATATGTCGGAAAAATTTTTTTTCGTTTTTTTGACTCTTTAAATAGTACAGACTTGTACCTTTCGAATAGCGCAAACCGCATTAAAAAAGGTTGAGAAATGAATTTTCTATGATTTTTCAGAGTTTACCATAAAATGATTTTCAAAAATCAAAGTTTTGAGAAAAACGCAAAACAAAATTTGGAACTTGTTTTCAATGAATAAAAAAAAATTATGTTCTGTAAACGACTTTTCTCATCGGAAATGGTTTATTTACGTCCTCTTACATCACTTTAGGTCATTGACCCCTTCCAGAAGTTGCCGGCATCGAAAATCGAAACCATACCATATGTCGGGAATCATCTTTTTTCAAGAAATAATGACATTTTTGGTACGAAATTTGTTTTCTTGATAATCGTACACCACTGTAGTTCATTAAAACGAACCTGAAATTACGTGCATTGAGAAATGAAATCATAGTGCAAGTCAAACAACTTTACAAACCAAACGGTGAAAATCATGCTTTGAAAATTAGTGTTCAACAAATATCCGGATAATCGAAATGAAGAGTTTCAACGGGAAAAAAATTGAATTTTCGATTTCAATAATCGATTTTTCAATTTCGATTTTTCGATTTCGATAATCGATTCTTCAATTTCGATCTTTCGATTTCGATAATCGATTTTTCAATTTCGATTTTTCAATTTTGATTTTTCGATTTCGATAATCGACCTTTAAATTTTGTGAGGGTTCGTGAAAGAATTCGGGAACTCTCGGAAAAGTTCAACCGTTTTCGGCATGTTTTCGGAGCTATTCGGCAATTTCCGTGTGATATCCGGATAATCCAAATAGTATTTGGTATTTGGATATCCGGATATTTGTTGAACACTACTACGTTTCAATAATAATGAAAGTTGTAAATTTTAACATATTTTTATAAAATTCCGACATATGGTATGGTTTCAATTTCTCAGAGGCCTTCAGCAAAATTCGTTTTTTAACCAAGAAGATGACACTTTTGGGACCTGAACCTATTCTCATATGAAAGTAGAGGGTTCATAGTATACAAATTGATAAAAAAATTTTTTTCCATATTTTTGGTAATTTTTTCTTAATTTGCGTTTTTCTCGAAATTTACTTTTCCGACATATGGTCGGGTATCCCTGGCTGCGTCTCATATATAGTTTTTTTAGTTAGAAGTCAAAAAAATAACACAAAAATCACAAATTTTTGTGTTTTTATTCCATTACGGCTGGTCAGCAAATTTTTCTTTTTTTAAAAACATGAACCAGTAAATTTCTCCTTTTTTTAATAATGTTGGTCGGGAAATTCTCAATTTTCACCCCCCCCCCCCCAAAGAATTGTGCGAGTTTCGTCTCTGACATCAGGTAGGTCACTCGTACATACGAGCAAACTTCTAATATGTAATAACCGAACTACGCGCGATAACTGTGATTAGCAAACCACCATCTCCCTTCCTAATTCTTAGCAAAGCTCATACGAGTATAACTGCAGGGCTACTCCCTACTAATTTGAACCAAAAATGAAGCCGAATCTTGCGATTTTGCTCAAATTTATTTTACGAGTTCCCTTTGATGGTCTACTCAAAAAACCACGATCATTTCCCTTCTAACCGTCAAAGGGGGCTGGGATTCGAAATCAGCGATCAATGTGTTACTTTACTTTTTTGATTTTTTTGGTCAAAATTGTGAACCCCTGTATCCCTCCCCCCCCGGTCCAGAGATCCCATCTCGAAAACTTGCTTTCATCTTTTGAACATTTGAACTCATCGTGAAAGTAGAGCTTTCACCATCAAAGTTCAACTTTGACCTTTTCAAAATGTGATTGTCGTTTTTGAATCTCCTATCAATTCTTTTTCAGACCCCGCAAACAGTTTTCTCCTGAGCACAATCTATCTCAAGATATGAGCCTGCAAAGTTTGGTAATTTAGTAAAAAATCGCAATTGCATAAAAATTACGAGACCCACCCCCAGCACCCATGACGGTTAGAAGAAAAATAATCGTGATTTTGTGAGTAGACCATCGAGGGGAACTTGTAAAAAAAATTTGAGCAAAATCGCAAGACCCGACTTCATTTTTGGTCCGAATTGGTATGGAATAGCCCTGCAGCCTACTTTCAACATGATACAAACTTCCCAATTCACGCGTACGTATGAAGAAGAGGTAATGGGCACCGGTAATGGTATCTAGAGCTACTGGCAAACTAAATAGATAGGTAAATAGGTAGGTGCTTCGATTCGCGAAAAAGAAAAGAAAATGAAAAAGCAAGAAAAAGGGGGGAAAATGAAAAAGCATCGAGATGACAAAAAACATTAGGTATATGAGGTACAGCTAACTTACAGACGTACAGAAATCTCGCTGATACTGATATGGTTAGCGGTTGGCAGTTGGCACACAAACGACATATTGCGTTCGCAAAAAACGACACGCCCGCACCCGTTCCACCCTACCCACCGCACAGCTCGTGCTTTTCAAGCGCACTCCAACCTAAAATACTCGATCACACGACCATTTCGCACTCGTATTTCAGCGGCACGTTACCAGACAATTTTGGCTTTTTTTTTCTCTCTCGCATACGGATGATAAAGGTAAGTAAATAATACTCGTACATGTGCGACCTTATACATATAAAGAAAACCGCCGAACTTGCAAACTCAACTTACGTGGCGCCCGATACGTGTTTACCTACGCTGACGAAATGACCGCAAAACATGTCGATAAATATTGGGGTGGGGGGAGGGGGGAGAAAATGCGGAAACTTTGATCTTATTTTTAAAATAAATAGGTACCCGAACACGAACTAAGTTTTCGCATGCCAACAGGGTTTTTTTTTTTGCAGGGTCACATTTGGAAGCGCATAAGGTAGGTCTAGGTACGCGTCTGTATAACGTATTCGAAGGTTGAATATTTACATACGCAATAAAATCGACACCGCTCGATATTACGATATCGATAGGTAATCTGGTCGTTTATAAAGCTATTAAAGCTTTCATTCCCGTCAACAACACACCCATTCTACCTTAATCCATACGAGTACGGGTACGGGTACGGGTACGGGTACTCGACACTCGTAAAACCACTACGCATATGTACCTCGAAACCGCGCAAAAAATAATGATAGGAAAAAAAGGACGCGGACGCAGAAAAGGTCGAGAAAGAAAACGCGAATTATGGTCGCATAGTTGAAGAGCCGCGTATGGCAGGGCAATAAAATACCATCATTTGACACGAGATATTTCTCTCTCTTTCTCTCTTTCGTATCTTGGCAGAATGGGCAAAACTGCTCTACAAATTTCTACTCAGGTAGGTACCTAACTACCTATATTAGAAGGAACTAGCCAATAGGTAGCCAAATTGTCGGAAAAATTACAAGCTTCTCCGAATGACCAACGACACATTTCGTCGCGATTAAACGTTAAACGACTCGATAGGGGAGATCAGTACGTAAAAAGATGAGATTTATTTCTGTTTTTAGTGTGATTTGTAAGTACAGAGCGGAGGTAACGTAATGTAATGTAATGTAACGTGTAAATTACACACACATATGGTGCATGGTGTAATCGCACACGAGTAGAGTGAGGTTGACACGATAATGAAAATTTTCTCGTAAAACCGCCGAAAGCGAATGCGAAAAATTGAAACGCGATAAAATCGTCTCTTCTCATCATTCGGTCATCGGTTTAGCTCCGAATCTAGAGGAACTCGCTTCTCTTTTATCGTACACCGATAAAGACCTGGCCAGGATAGCTTCAAGGAGGGAGGAAATCATTGAGATGGTCACAGCAGTCCCACGAAAAAAAAATAGCTATCGTATTCTCGTATTCATTGTGTTTAACTCATACATACTAAAACGACGCTTCAAACGTATAAATAGGCAGGTTTTCAAATTAGGGAGCGCAAGAGTCCACAACCAAATTTCCCCATCTTTTTTTCAAGAAAATTCATTTCATGTCATGTGAAATTACAGGCTTCTAGAGTTCTAGGTACCGGTATATATACAGAAATGAAGTTTTTATCCGCTATTTTAAAGTTAGTGTGGATAATGATAATTGAGTAAGTATAGAAAATAAGCGCGAAATCTTTATCTATTAAAAAAATTGTGGCTCCCCAGCTTTTCACCGAGGGAGCGGAGGGTCAAAAACATTTACATTCATCTTTCAAGGTCTATAGTTGTCTTCAGTACGCAGGCCAAAACATCTGAAAAAGTGTAAAAACTGCAAAAAATAGTCAAAATTGAACAGGTTGCGGCCCTTCCTGGTCCTCACAAATCACGATAGGGGTGTATGAAGCTCGAATCTCGAATACGCTCCAACATGTTATACCTATTTGATCTCTTCTACCCGAATATTG
Organism: Pseudococcus viburni; assembly: GCA_033439095.1. Lineage (NCBI taxonomy): Eukaryota > Metazoa > Arthropoda > Insecta > Hemiptera > Pseudococcidae > Pseudococcus > Pseudococcus viburni. The sequence goes on along the minus strand of JAVBJF010000300.1, from coordinate 272,869 downwards.
TATTGGAAATCCAATTTTGGTCAGGAAATAGGAGTCGACTCCGGAGTCGAGCCGGAGTTAGGAATTCAAGATCATAAATTGACTCCGGAGTCAAGCGGAGTCAGGAGTCAAGATCTGAAAATGACTCCGGAGTCAATATGGAGTCAGGAGTCGAGGTCTGAAAGTGACTCCGGAGTCAAGGTGGAGTCAGGAGTCAACTTTTCTCCTTGACTCTGGGAGTTGAGTGGAGTCAGAAGTCAACTTTTCGGCTAATTTCTATTCCCTGGTCCAAAATAGGAGTCAAACTGACAAGCGGAGTCAAGAGTCAAGGTCATTGATTGACTTCGGAGTGAAAGTGGAGTCAGGAGTCAAGGTGTGAGTTCGACTCCGGAGTCAAGGCGGAGTCAGAAGTCAACATTCTCCCTTCCGGAGTCAAGGTGGAGTTAGGAGTCAACTTTCTCCCTTGATTCCGGGAGTCAAGCCGGAGTCGGGAGACAACGATCGGATGTTCGAAGTAATGACATATTCGGATTCAGAAGTGTCAAAATATATCAATATGAAATCGACCCCAAAACGCTGAAATTCTTCAACCCCACCCACCAAACAGGGGCAACTGATGCCTTGAAAATTGGCCCTCGGGCTTTCTACGGGGCAATTCAATTGACCCTCCCCCCTTCTTTCAAAAATTCTGTATCGATATTGACATCATTGTTCATCATACTAATTTTCATGCTTCTACATATCATTAATAGCGTTTTTTTTCTCGTAGTTGGCGACTCTAGTATAATGTACACTTGATCGCGATTTTCGAGATGGTTTACACGTTTACGACACAGGAGGTAGTAGGTAGTAGGTACTAGGTACCTTAGTTGTACCTGTTAATTAAATTAGCTGATTAACGAATGGCGAGGCGAGCTCGCCTTCGCGCCTTCCTCATCTCCATTAAATACGTACGACCGCCTTTAATTTTACACGCACGACGAAGCGTAACTCGATCGTAACGCGAGTACATTTTTCACACCTGTTTACGCCTGGCCCATCCTGCCATAACTGCTACCTCTTCGTAATCGCGACGTGACAACATTGTTCAGCGTTACGTCGCGTCGCGTCGCGGTCTTCCTCTATACATGAAAACAATATGAAAATGCACCCGAAAATTCGTTAGATGATTCCAACAAAATAAACATCTCCCTCATTCCCCTCCCTTCCTTCCTCTCTGTGCTTCATTTTCTGATTATAAACATTTCAGAATACGACGACGATATACCTAGACCTATGTACCTTGATGATGGGAGGGGGTGGGGAGAAGGAAAAAGGGAGAAGGGCTAGGAGGAAGATTTGTTGTTTCTACCAATTAGCTACCTAATCATTTCTGTTCAAAATGAAAATGTTAAGTATGCTACAACGGTAATTTTCATGCGAAACCATAACAATTAATATAACCAACAGATACGCCTCACGGTGGTATGGAATGCGATTGTAGGTGGACAAAACTCGAAATATCAAAGTTTCCCGATTGAAACGAAAATTATGACAATTTATGAAATTCTTGTTGCCACATATGTAGTACAAATTATAATACTACGGACTTAAACTAATTTATGCCAAAATAATATGCTAAAAAAAAGCGAATCGGCGTTTGGTGCCTTGAGATAGGAAGTTTCATGGGATCCCAATCACTTTCCCCCCTCGTCCCTCTCACCACAATTTTTTTTCAAGATTCGCAAGGCTGTATTCGAAGCTGTAAAACGGTTGATTTTTGAAAAAGTAGTGAATATGGAGTGCTTTGAAATAAATTCTGAAATCGTTTTTGGCGTCAATTTGACCCTAAATTGAAAATTAGGATTCCGGAGGGAGGGGTGCAGAGGGGAAATTTTTTGGTATTTTTGAATACGATATCGTTTGATACGTATTTTGGGTTTCTGAATTCATATCCGAAGTTATAATTTTACCCCTACTTGAAAATTAGACCCCTGGATAGTGCAGAAAGGCAAATTTTTGAAATTTTCGACTGAGGTAGTAAAGTATCGTTTGGGAAGTATTTCAAACTTCTGAATTCGTAACCAAAGATGCAAATCCCCCCCCCCCCCCACACACACACACATACATACACACACGCACATACACATCTATTACCTTCTCAACCAACGTCTCCCCCTCATTTCCATATTTTAGTAAAGTTGTGGTATTGCAGTGTTTCAAAAAGTTGCCCCCTTGTACCCCCTGCAACGCAATTCTAAGTAAAGGTAAAATCGACTTCAAATGCGAATTTAAAAACCCAAATTACATATCGAACGATATCCCATTCGAAAATTTCAAAAATTCACCTCCTTGCACCCTTCCTCCGTTGGGACCTAATTTTCATCTTATGGTTGAACTAACATCGAGAACTGTTTCAGCGCATCAAAACACCCTTGTACTTATACGGTACATTTTAGGCCGGCCGGCCGGCCGTGGCCGGGCCGTAATTACAAAGTTTTGAGTTCACCTAAAATCGCATTTGATGCCACTGTGCGCAGCGCTAGCGCCTGTGCGATTTCACGAGCGATAATTAGGTAGATCTACATAGTTCTAGATTGTACTTATAACGAACCGGCTCGCGGCTTGGCGATATAGTTGTAAAAATATAGTATACCTGCCGGTTGCGCGACTTCGGATCCGAATTTCTTTTGGCACAGGATAACGAAGACGCCGGAAGCAACTTGCAGGCCGTGCGCTAGGGTCTGCGCGAAAACGGCGCACGCCACTATCAACCATCCCCAGCCGCCTTCCGGATAATAGTGCTGTTTCAGCGTCAACAACTGCTTGAAATCGCCGTTGGATCTGGGCGCGACTATTGCCTGATGCTGACCGCCAGCGTCGCTGAAACTGCCGACGCCCGAGTCCGTACCGTACAACAGCTGCGGTAGTGAACGCGATCGAAACAAGCCCGGCACTGCAATGCCACTGTTGGTATCCACCATTAGTGTGTTAGGTTACAGCTGCGATGCCATACATTTACGTAGGTATACTAGGTGTACGGCGTAGCTGTAGCTGTAGTCGTAGTCGTAGTAGTCACTAGCCAGCTAGATACAGGTACCGCAAATCGCATGCTTATACGTATGTGGACTAGTAGTTAGTAACTTTGGGTAAGTAGGAAATACGAAAGAAATTGCGATAAGTCACTTTACGCGGTCGCGTACCTATAGGTACGAGTACTTTGCTTTTCGCTTACTTTCCTCGTTGCTCACATTTTCAAAGCAACCAAAGGCCTTGTCGCGTCGTTTCGCGAGCTTGCGACCTCACATAAAAAGTCGCCTTTTTTCTTTTACCAACTCGTCGTATAGTCGTTATGTCGTTAAATACCAATTAAACGCCTATAAATACAATTATGCGTAAATAATACCTACTGAGGTTTAGGTATACCATTCCTATTGTACCTATACCTACCCTAGGGTGCCTCTTATGTATACTTGGTGGGGAAAAAAATTGAAATTTTTTTTCGGGACCCTCCCTAAATTGGCGCCACTTCATGAAAAAATGACGTACAAATTTTTTTAGCTCAATCGATGCATATTAACCCGCCCTTCAAAGCTCATTTTGAAAAAAAGTGTGACTGAAAAAAAATCAAGTCGTTTGCTCCGGTAGGGGGCGGGGTCGAGGTAAAAGTCTCGAAAAAATGGAGTGTGGTGTCAAAATTTATGTTATTTTTACTCGGTTAGTCCATTTTCGATGTCATTTCATCAACAAATCCAAAATGGACCAATATAAGAGGGGGGAGGGGCCAAATCGAAAATTTTTCATAATCATTCGAGTGTCGAAATCCATGTTTTTTGACCCCTCGAATCCTTTCTGATGTTATTTAATGGATTTTTGGGGTCGAAAGACATGAATTTCGACACCCTTTTTGATAATTATGAAAAATTTTCGATTTGGTCCCTTCCCGTCGCCTCCCTTCGGATTTTCTAATGAGATGACATCAGAAACATACTTTGTGGGTAAAAAACACATTTTGATACCGCACTTGATGAATATGAAAAATTTTTGATTTGGCTCCTCCCCTCACCTCCCCTATGGGCTCACACGCATCGATCGGGCTAAAAAAAATTTGTACGTCATTTTCTCATAAAGTGGTACCAAACTAGCGGGGTCCAGAAAAAAAAACTCTTAATTTGTTTTCAAGGGCCTCTCGCGCCCTAACCTACCCATCTTTACCTACTCGTATTTCATTTACGTAGGCGCATATATGCATCTAAAAATCTACTAGGGATACCTATTACCTCTATTACCTATATAGATAATTTTCCGGTATACCGAACAACTACAAACGAACACACGCACGTATCCGCTGCAACGCAATCGCAATCGTAATCACCATCCGTTCGACATTACGTTATTCGTCGCAACGCAAAACCAAAACCAAAGCCAAAGCCAATGCCAAAACCGTCGCCGTAAACTAACGAAGTAAGTTCTTTTCATTTGCTCTGGCCGTCGCGTCGCGTCGTAGCCCTTCTTCATTTCATCCCCCCTCTTTGCCCATCACATTACCGTAAGAGAATAAGTAGCGTTAATTACGCCCCGCAATTATTCTTCCTTTTTAGCACAATATGTACGAGGCGACGCGAAGCGACGACGTGCGAGGAGTAGATGCGAATATATTGTACCTAACCTATGTACTTATACGTATGTACGACAACTAAGTAGATGTGGAGCTTGGTCATTGCGCTCTGATGGTCAATCGATGGTCATCGAGCTAAATGCCGGCGCGGCGCGGCGCGACGTTGTCGACACATCTAACGTTAGATATGTACTTGTATTTCACATCGCGCGTTTCTCATACTTCATCGTCACCTAGTTACCATCTTACCAGATACGAAATCTATGTACGTTATCACGTAGATACCGTACTCGTATGGCGGTATGGTCATTTTTGAAAGAAAATTTTTTCCCAAACTTTAGGTATAGGTATTCTATTTGCCAGAAATCTCGGTGGATCTCTCCCTCAAAGTCACAATTTCAGTATCCGTACCTCCTTTAACCACCGACCTGAAAATTCGATATCACGGTTTGCCCTTTATACCAGTGAGGATTAAAAAATTGCAAATCGCGAATTTTAAAATTTTTTAATTTTCATCAAATTCAAATCGCTCTCTCGAACTCTTCAAAATCAATTCAAAACAATTTTTGGTCATCGATACCTAATAACTTTTGATGAAATCGTGAAGGTGCAGGCAACTGCATTTTGATTTACGTAACTTCCATAAAATTTCAGTTCGCAACACTGCTATACAAAATATTTTCCAAAAAATTAATTAAAGTTATTTTAAGGACCTAAATATTTTTTGGCTCGCTTTTCGTTGTCAATAAGTGATGAAAATTATGTAAATCAGAATATAGTTGGCAACACTGCCATAGGCATGTTTCTTGACATGTTTTCCAAGCTATCAAAAAATTTTTGATTCAATTTTTTGGTGTTTGAGTGAGTGATTTGAATTTAGTAAGTATGCAAATTTAAAATTCCTCAAATTCGCAATCTGCAACTTATGAATCCCCTACTAGAGAGCAAACAAATGGATCCAATTTCCAGACCAATGCTTCAGAAAGGTGCTGAAAATCGGATCGTAACTTTTCAGAGGAGGGGGGGGGGGGTGCCGAAGTTTTCATCGCGTCATCTCTTGAAAATAGCAAAAAATCGTGTTTTTCGAAAATTACCATACTTTTAAACCCTCTAGTTTGTCCTCCTTTTGGCTGGGCGCTCAAAATATTTTTTTTTGGGAAGACCTACAGTGGTAGTGAATGACTTCACCAATTTTCGTCAAAATTCAAAACATTGTCAGAGACAGTGCCCCCTCTCTACCATAGGAGGGTGTCAATGAGCACGAATATATCTTAAGTATTCACGGAATAAGTAAGACACAAATTAACAGGATCAAATCACATGTATTCTCAACTAATAACACAGATCACACGATTTACAGGAATATGTCTAATTTACTATATGCGGGTAGCGTGCGCAACGGGTGAACAGCTACTGCCGGTTCTCGGTATCCTCGTTACACTCGTACCGAGTACACTAGAATCAGTGTTACCTAAGCGGTTGGGCCAATCTCCCCTCTGACATATGCCCCTTTGAGGTTACCGGAAGTGGGAGCCTCCGGCCACCTCGCCGGGAATGGCAAATCAGTGGAGGGGGAGTATTTTACCCACCGCCTAGGGTGTACCTTACACCTTGTGCCCCTTTGGGATTGCAGGCGTTTAGGTGGTACACTGGTTCTTCTTTCTTATAGGCTAATGGAGCCAATCTTCATTTTGCACGATGTTATTCGTGATCTCGTTTACGATACGAGTTTGTTCTTACACCAGCTCTGACATACTAGTTGGCACGCTACACCGGAAAATGACTACATGGAAAAATACTAATATTAAACAAAAAATGATTTCACGTTTCTATTTTACGGAAAAGCCAAATGGGCGTGCACACGAAAATTTACACATAAATATTCAAAAAATTCAAAATATACAAAAGTATCAAAAAGGTAACAATTCGATGAGGTAATGGACCTCAGAGCGAAATACAATATCCAAAACAAAAGAAAACAACGAGGTAATGGACCTCTACAAGTATGTACAAAAATACGGCGAGGTAATGGACCTCGAAACAACAAAATACAAAAATATTTACAAAAAAAATTAACCAAAACGTTGGTTTTCAGGTACGGTCGGAGACACGTGCGTCACAATTGGGATGTCCGGTGCTGATTCGCCGAACATGACCGGTCTGGCCGCCTAACTGCGTCGATGGAAACAATGACCGGTCTGGTCGCCTCATCAGGTAACTCCGGTGTTGTCGAATATCGGGTGTTGAAGTTTACGGTGCCGATTGATCTTGATTCTCCTTCTTTTACAGGTTGCCGTTTCGATTGGCATTGAAGGCTTCGGCGAAATCTTCAGGCTGCGTCGTCATCGCCTGGTACGTATAAATTTATTTTCTTTCGACGCTTTCTATTTCATTTCGTGGATTTTCTCGTCTAACGACGAGGACCGCGGTTTTGACCGCGTTGACTCGCACGCCGGGAACGGTTTCGCTCTCCACTGCGTGCGGAACGCGATCGTTGACGATTATCGCGGTTGTCGGCGTCGCGGCGGAGCTGCTCGCGCTGGCGATTTGCGCGCGCTCTCGCGATCTCGTCCAACTCCTGCGGGACTTCGATCGTGCTTAACGCCGCGCAACGCCGATTTACGATTTCGGCGAGCTTTTTCGAAAATTGAACATACTCCACCGGCGAGTGGTTCATACCATAGTCCTCTCGCCGGGGATCGTTCATTTCCGCAATGACTGCGATCAGTTCTTCGGCATACGTATATCGCCAGCTCCGCACTACACCGAACTGCTGCCGGATTTGGGTGCGGAACCAGCGCCTGATCTCCGGTTCATCGGAGTAAGCAACCGTCGGGATCACAATCACCTCCTCGACGCCTTTTGCCACCATCAGGTCACAAAGATTGTTGAAATCTTCCTGAAGTGCTTCTTTCGTGGCGTGGCTACTCATGGAATCACAGGTTCCAGGCGCGAGGAGGGCTTTCCGCGGTAACTGTGGCAATCGCGCGATCTCCTTCGCCAGCGTTTGCATCTTGAGGTACCCGCGCAGAAGTTTACACTTCTTTAACTCGTTCTTCAATTGTCGCTGGGCGGCGATGGTAAAAATTGCGCCTTGTGGATAGCCGTCGCCGTAGATGGCAAATTCGTTTAAAAAGTACAGCGTACTGTCGCCGTACTCCGCCATCGTGTATCCTCTAAGTTGACGGTCAGTTGGATAAAACGGATGGGAGTAGGCCGGTGGCACGGCGTTCGCTGGCCGTTCTCGACTTCCGAGTGACTCGGCTCTCCTCCGGCGGGCTTCGGCTATCTCGTCTTCCGGCTCGACGCTTCGTGTTCTTGCGTCATGTTCGCGTCGTAATGGCGACTCTCCGGTGCGATTCGCGCGATCGTGTCGCGAAAACGGCGGCATCGGCGGCGCTTGATACGTCGCCGTGCCGTAATCCGTTAACATCGGCGCCGGTATCGGCTGATGTGGCGTATAGCCGATACCCGACGCGAAGGCCATCCGTACAGCTTGCTGGGCGGCATCGTGAGCGATCTGCTTCGCGGTTTCGTTCACACCGTCCCGCGCGGTTGACGCTGTTGGTGTTTTCGCTGGTGGCGGTGGCAACGGCTGTTTGAACGTCGCTGTCGATTGCGTTGGTGGTGACGTCGCCGGTGTTTCTGCCGCTTTCGTGTACATCGCGACGGTGCTGGCTGTCGGGATATTCGCCTGGATGGTTCTCCCGTCGATTGTGGCGGTGGCCGGTCTGTCTGTGTTCACCGTTGCGGTGGTATCCGTCGAGCCTGCGCCTGCCGCAGCCTGCGCTTCGACTACGAGCGGATCTTGTACCATGGATACAGGCATCACCCACGTTAGGGGATAGTCCTTCGTTTTGAAGTTCGGAGCATACGGATTGTCGGATTGTTCCGCGGTGTTTCCATCAGCGTCTTCGTCCACTTCGATGGGGACGTCGTTGATGATCCGCTGTTCGGTTCCGTCCGCTGCTGGGTCGCCGGTCGTTGGAGCGTCGGTCGATGCTGTGCCGGTTGATTGGTCGTCCGGCTTCGGTCCCAACGAGTACGTGAACCCTGGTACGACCTTTCTCACCGCTTTGATGAGTTCACCGAAGTCGCCGCGCCATTGTGCTGATTCCGCCGTCGAAATCATCAATTTCGCGCGCTCGTGCGCGAGTTCGATAGCGAGGTGTGCTTGCGCCTTTTCGCGCTCGATCAATTCTTCTTCCAGCTTTCGGCATTTCGCTTCTACGGTGGCGACGCTCGTGTTTTCGATCACGACTGCTTCCAAACGGTACTGGTGACACGGTAACATAATCGTGGGACAGCGGGCGATGTAGTCGATCTTTTTCCCGCAGGTGCAAAATGGTTTTTCGGATCGCGCAGCTTCATCGGCACACCGGTCGTGCATCACATGCATACACGCCGTCGATATTACGATCTTCTCTGCCGGTCGACTATGTATGTTTTTCTTACATAGGATGCATGGGACCACGTCTATTCCGATCCAATCGGCTGGCGTTTCTGGGTCTCGTTCGGTTCGATCCTGAAAATTGACAAGTCTATTAGCTAGGTTATCTACGATTTCTACATTATTTATATCTAGCTCGGTGTTGTTTTCGTCGTCCGGTTCATTCTCGTTCAAAAATATGGCGACCGGTTCATTTTCCGACACCGTCTGTTCAGCTGGTGGCACGGTTTCCTTTTTTACCGTTACTACTTCCAGCATTTCAACAGACGATCGCCTCGACCACGTGATTTGGTCGCCGGACGACGTGGCTGTTAATTCAATTTCAGCTGTGATCGTTCGTTCAATGTTGACATCGGCGTTCAACGCCGGAACTTTCGCCAAATTCACGACGAACTCCTGCACTCGCTGCTCGTCGACGTCTGACGCCGTTTCTGGGCAGTTTTCAGCGCAGGAATCCGTCGTGTTCACCTTTTTGGTGTTCTTTTTCGACTTCGCTTTGCCGGTACTTTTTCGGCAGCGGTTTTTTCGTCTGCGTTGCGCGTCCTCGCATCCTTCGGCTTCGCCTGGGTAATGCGTAGGCCGCGCTCGATGTCCGCAGGGCAATTTCAAATCCATAATTTTGTCTAGCTTTATTTTGCTTAATAAAATACTAATCATAACTTTACTTTTGTTTTCTACAGGTCTTTCCATGCATTCGGACCTGGAAATACGCTACGGGTACGTGTTTACATTACCATATCGTCGTCGTAGTCCAGCGGATTCGAGTCGATTTGTCTGGACAATTCGTCGTACTCTCGATCAAAGGCGGTAATTCGATTCTCTGCAGCCTCGTCGATCTCGATAACTTCTGGTGCAGAATCGTCGGTCGCTGGATCGTGCTCGCCGGACATCGGATGGGTTTTACGGTAGTATTCGAAGACGAAACTGAAATCGCACATTGTTATAATTTCATGTTTCGACTCGTTATTTCAAATCTAGGTACTAATTCACATTGTTGTTATATGTGTTTGTTAATTGCTAGAAAATTTCACCGTTTGGTGTAATTAAATTGTACTCACGTGTGTTTTCGATCTTCGAGATTGAATTCGATGATTTTCGTTTAGCACTACGCTTACGCGCACTATAGTTCGCTTTACGACAATCGTAACAAATATACACACGGTACTTAATCGAAAATTAATAAAAACGGCGAAAATAACGGGCAAAAAACGATAATTAACACATTGAACAATGCGAACGCATGATACACAAAATCAAGACGGAGCAAAACTGAACCGATTTACTGCGTTGCAGTTGTCAGGTTTTGTCCGTTGCTTATCTCCGTTCCACCCCTCCCGCCTGGTTGTCGTCGGCTGGAATTGTGCCGGCCGTCTTATCTGCTTTACAATCAGATAAGCGGTTGATGTTACGTTTCATATACCTTTGTTAGGTATATTTTTTCATCATCATCGATGAATTTTAGCATCAGGACGGGTAGGGGGGTACCTTTTTTCCTCGTTTTGCTACGAGTTTGCACGCCTTCGACTACGACGGCCGGTGCGTTTGCTGTTGCAGTGGCTGCTGCGGCGTTGCCAATATTCGCATTTGCAGCTGCGGTTTTCGCCGCTCGTTTTTGCTGCTCAATTTCTGCGAGTTGCTTTATTTTTTGAAAGCGTTTATCACTCGCCGCCGCTTTTTTGATATTATTTTCCAAAATTGCCATCTGTTTATTGGAATCTTTCTTTTTCAGATTCTTTTGCAACGAGTCAAACGTACTTAGCCTATCGCTGCGGGTTTGCACTCCGCTAGTCGATGGTACTGCATCGTCTGGTTGGGGGGTTGAAGGGACGGCGGTGGCGGTGGCACCTGCCCCTGTCGGGGGGTTTGCACCGTCCTTCGCTGCGTTTCGCTTATCAGCGCGTATTTGACGCTTTGTTTTCGCGATTTCCCTTTGTATCATTTCGGCAGTTTTTTGGTTCAATCGTGGCGGGTCGACGACCTCCACCTCTTCCTCGACATCGAACTCTGGGTCGTGGTAGTCGAGGGTGGACAGGTATTGTTCGACCTGCTCTTCGATTGAACGGCGGTCGTATTTCGACTCTAAACATGCCTTATTTTTTATTTCATCGAGTTGCACCTTCGACAGGTACAGCGTGATTTGTCGTATGTTTACAACGTGCTGAATTTCCTTGTCGTGGGGCGGGTGCAACCGGTAGCAGTTGGTAGTTTCCTTCCGGAGGACGTAAAATGGACCGTTCCTTTTCACACAGAGTTTCGCTGAGATTCCTTTCTCATAACTCGATTGCCTGTGCTCGGTAACGAGTACCATATCACCCTCATTCAAGAGTATCGGATCACCGTGAGTTTTATTAAAAACATACTCATCGTGTATCCGCTGCAATCTACGCTTTTCACGTATAAACGATTCGATGGCCTGTTTTTCGGTCATTTCATCGATTTTCTGCGATCTCAAGTCGTACGTGTATACGGACTTTTTGGCTAATTTATCAGCTGACAAATTAAGATCTTCAATTGATCGCGCGTATACGTGCTGATACGTGATTTTTTCGAATTTTGTACCTAGCTCATCCAGCTCAACCCAAAGGTCTTTATGGCGGATTGGTTTGTTATCACTATTTTTCCATTTATTTTCCTTCCACCTTTGTAGGTGTTTTTCCATGGCGGAAGTGATGTAATTCGAGTCAGTGATAACTCTGACTTTTTTAATGTCATTCGCCAGCACTATTTCTAGCGCTCGTTTGACGGCGAGTATTTCAGCTAGGTTATTCGAATTTGGGTAGGTATCGTGTTTTACCCGTTCAGATACATTGATGTTCGTATCTGAGTTGAAACAAATTCCTATTCCAGCAATGGCGTCTTCGCTACCATTTTTTGAGCAGGCGCCGTCCGCCGCTACGCGTACGGATCCGTCGTCCTCCCAAATTAGGTCTGTCCGCTTCAGTTTGTCCCGAAGGAGTTCTTCTGAAGACATGGACTTGACTTCATTTTTGATTTCCTCCTCTTGGAGTTTTTTGAGCTCAAATTTGAAGTCGAGCTTGTTCACCGTGGTGGGCATGTGGGCGACGAGCTCGTCTTCTATGCCCCATGCCTCGTTCGGTTTCACGCCATGCTGGTTTGGAGTGTTATTAATTTCCATTTCAATTTCATGGACATGCTTATGCCATCCCCAGTGCGTTTTATGGGGGTCACTTGTGGTGTTTATTTTTACTCTGAGTTTATCAGAGACTATTCTCATGGTTCGCTCGACCAAACTGGACATTGGATTGTAGCAAGTTGTGTGGCCGACCTTGACCTCGTGGGCCTCCCACATGGCGCACCACTTATCGCTGATAAACTGGGTGCCGTTGTCAGTAATGACTTTATTTATACGGACTCCCCTAGTTTTTATGTCCACAGCGATGGTCTCCATCGTGTTTGTGACGGTTTTCGCCTTGATGTTGACGATCGGTCTTAGCCACACCTTGGAGGTGAACACGTCCTTAACTACGAGTAAGTACTTCGGCCGTCCCTTTTGGTTGGCGACCGGACCGAACAGGTCTGCTGAAAGGACTTCTCCTACTGCGTAGGATTCTACCTGACCGTATTCAAGTACTTTTCGCTTGACATAATTCTTGTTCACCTTACATATCAAGCAGGCATCCGAAATGGTGCGTATAAAACGCATCGCATTCGGGAAAAAATACATCCGCTTGAATATGAGTTCCAGTTTGGCGGCACCCACGTGGCCGTATACCTCATGGAGGTATCGTACCAAGTCCTTGAATAACTCTTCCGGTACATAGGGCGCGAAATGCCCATTTTCGTACTTCCTGTATAGGACGTCGCGGCCGTCCGCGTCTTTCTCTATACAGAAGCGTTTCATTTTCGCTAGGTGTTTCGCTCGCAATTTTTTGTTGTGGTCGGGGAGGGGTGCTCTGAGTATCTCCATGATTCCTTGGCACGCTTCATCCGCCGCTTGTTCCACCGCGATGTTTTCCAAATCGCTCAGAAGTTGGTCTGCGTATACTTCTGTAAATTCCAGCGTGTAAGCTGGTAATTTTGTGAATTCGAGCGAATACACCGTCACTTCCGGTTCCTGCAAATTAAACAGCTTCGACTTCATTGGTTTGAGATCGTAAATTAAGTCGTAGCCGTGCAGTTCAGTGATCCAGGCCGCTGCTTTGCGGTGTGTCTGGATGATGGTTTGAAATTTTTTCACGATCGGCTTGAGGTCCGGTCGTATGTGCACTCTCCTGCCATGGAGCCAGGGTTGTAATTTGTGCACTGTGTTTACCAACGCAATCATCTCTTTGTCCAGAATCGTGAATCTTTTCTGGTGCGGCTTAAACGCGTAGCTCGTAAACATTACGATTTGTTTTTCGCCGTCAATATCTTGATAGAGAGCTGCGTTGTATGCGTCCTCAGTCACCTGAGTCTCTAGGTTCAGATCGTAGTCTGGGTGCGGAGGGGTCAGCTTGAAGTCTGCGAGATAATCTCGCTTGAGCTTTCTGAAAGCTCTTTTCTGATCCGTGCCCCAGACGAAGGGTACGTCATCTTGCGTGAGCAGATAAATTGGCGCAAGTGTCTGATGGTAATCCGGGATAAATCTCCGGTACAAGCCAGTTAGGCCGCAGAGTGCCAACACCTGGTTTTTCGTTTCAAGTTTGAATTCACCATTCACGGTGTGTTTGTTCTCAAACTCTTTGAACTTGCTCAGTTTGATTTCCTGTTTGCCAATTTTCTGCTGCGCGAGCGTAAAACCTAGATGCTCAGTTTTTGACTGGAATAATCTGGTTTTCCGCGGGTTTAATTTCAGCCCGCTGTTCCGTATCTGGGTCAAGACATTTTTCAGTCTTGTTTTGGTCTCTTCGAGTGTTTCTCCGCATACCATCACGTCGTCAACAAATTTTGAGACACCTTCGGTATCTGGTATTACTTTGTTGAGGGCGGAGACGAACTCAGACGAGGCAGTTTTTATTCCGTAGGGTAACCTGCAGAACTCATAAACTTGCCCGTCGATTTGGAATGCGGAGTATTTTCTCGACTCCTCGCTCAGTACTAACTGCATGAATCCCATGACAAAGTCTAGGGTGCAGAAAAACTTCGCTTTCGGATTGTCGAAAATGATTGACTCGATCGGTGGCGCCTCCGTCAATCTTCGTTCGAGGAATTTATTCAATTCGTCAGCTGCGAGACATAGGCGTAAATCGCCATTTTTCTTGACCACCGGTGCTGTGGTGTTGATATACGGTGAGTTGGACGGTCTAATCAATTTCAACGCTAGCATAATACGTATTGCTTTTTTAATCGCGTGTTTTAATTTCTTAGACGGGCGGTATTTTTCGCCTCGCCACTTCTTTTTGTGGCCTTCGCCTTCAATGAAGTCGAACTTTACCTCGTCACCGTTGTATCTACCGGGGTATTTGCTGAAGCAATCCGAAAACATCGCAAATTCGATGTAGAGGTCATCGGCCTCTTTCTGTGTAATCAATCCATCGGTAAATGCTTGCTTCAGGTCCTTCTTGAGCTGCTTCAGGAAAACTTCGGGACCATCGTCCTTTTCCTCGGGCTCGAGTTTCGCCCACGAAATAGCTTTCGTTCTTTTCGAAGTCAGCATTATTGTCTCGTGCTCGTATTTTTTATCCACTTCGAACTTGAATATCGGGAGCGCGTTCTGATATTGTTCGGGTTTGAGAAATTTTAAAATTTCTCGCTTTCCGGCGTGGCTCGGCTTGCAATAGGCATAGGCCTCAGCGATCACCGGTTGTAACTGTAGTTCTTTCATCGACAATCGTCCAATTACGCACAGATGGTGTGTGCTATCGATGACGTAGAATGGTATCAGCAGCTTGATGGTTTTAAACCATAAAGTGACTTGCAGCACGTGTGTTTTGGTCCGGATGATCTTATTGTCCGCCAATTTCAACATTACGGGCCTCTTCAGCATGATGTACTCGACGTCCTTCGTCTTTTCAGCCACCCTGGTGAGGTATTCCGCCATTGGTCTGGACAGCACGTTTGGAAGTGCCCCAGTGTCTAGCTGAGCGCATATTTCTTCTTTATTGCACTTCAGCTTTATTACGCACGTCGGGTCTTCCGTTGTTTCCGTGACCAGCTGCCGCATGACAATCGGGTCGATGTCCTTTTCTTCTGTCACTTTTGTGTTGTCAATGTTGTCGACAATATTCGCTGGTACCCATTCTTCTATTTCTTCGTCTTCGTCGGCCGTCTTGTAATCGTCTTCGGACAATTCGACTGCTTCGCAGCACTGTAAGTCGTGCGCGGTGACGTGCCGAGCGCTGACGACTTTCGGTTTCCTGGCTTCGCGCATTTTTTTACGCCTTGCCCTTCTCACTTCTTTGCTCATTTTGTCTGTGAGGTCTAACGCGTCTTCCGATTCGCTGGTGACTTGCGTTCTCCTCGCGAGCTTTACGGGGTCCTTGGCCTCTGCTGCAATTTGCTCGGGTGTCGGTCGGGCTTTGAATTCGGTGTCGCCGGCAATTCTTTTCAGTTTGCCTCTAGCTCTTGGCTTGTGGGCGGCTTTCTCGAATTTCCCGAGCTCCTCGAGTATGCAGTCGGCCACTGGTTTGTAGGCTGCTGTGCTGATGTAGAATTTACGTGCTGATTCGGAAAAGTGGAATTTTCCTTTATCTGGTAGCACGTTTCCTTCTTCATCGGTCTTCGGACGCGTGTAAGTGTTACTCGCCTGATTCAGTACCTCTTCACAGTCCATCAGCGTGAGTGCTGGTTTGTTCCAAACCGTCACGCGGTCGTCATGCGTGAGCCTGGCGAACATACGTCGAAACGCACGGTATCGGCCTAGGCTTACCGGCTTTTCGCCTGGTATTCTTGGCTTGACGAGTGGAAATAGGACAATTACGTGTGCAGCACCGTTGGTGCAGATGGTATCGATCACCTTACGTAATTCCTTTTCGATTAACTGGAAGGGTTTTCCTGAATAGTTGAGTTCCAGCTGTCCTAGCCCAACCATTATTTTCTTTCCGAGTAAGTTGGATTTTTTCACCAACTCGTGCATGTCCGATAGTGTCATTTGGTCGCGGTATTGCGTACGGCCGGTTTTGCCTTCATTACGCTTGATGTAATTTATAATACCGTCGCCAAACATGATATAGTCCTTGATCAGAACTCTACGAGTGCCAGCGGGCAATTCCACCAATGGGTGTTCGTCTAGTAGTCGTTTTCCGACGACGACTCTGCTGCGTGCTCGTAGAGTTCTTCTTCTGAGGAGGATGACAGTGGGACCGGGGATTCTTCTCCGCCTGACTCGGCGTGTGCCTCGCTGTCCACTTCCATCTCTTCCGCCTCGGTGTATTTCAAATCGAGAGGTTTTACTTTAGGCTTGCCGTGTTTCCCTTTGTCAGTTTTTTCTGACGTATTTTCGGGACCCTCTTTTCCACCTTTCTTGTGCGGGTTTCCTCCCGTCTTCGGCCCGGTGGCACCGCCTGGCTTGCCCGGAGGCTTGCTGTGCGGTTTGCCGGGTGGCTTCGACGTGGATTCGCCATTCACTCTCCTGAGGATGTGTCGCTCTTCCTTCCTGATCGCTTCGAGGCGTTTTAGGTCGTAGGCTTCGCGACGAGCATCCTCCGGCGGAAATTTGCTATAGCCTTTTTTCGAGCTTTTTCGTTGATTATAGCTCTCGTAGCCATCATCGTATACTCGCTTCTTCTTCGGACCAATACTGGCCTGTACGAGAAGTTTCGATGGCCCTCTCAATTTTGTGAACTCCTGTAGACGGGCGATGAATTTCTGCTCATCGTCTACTTCCTCCGGCTTCATTTTTGCCTGGAGATTATCGGGGAGTTTGCCGTAGAAGTTCTTAAGAATGGCTTCCGGCTTCACGTCGTCCATTCTTTTCATTGTGTTGTACCACGTCAACATCATCATCGCCAGGTCTCCGGGCGTGTGAGCGTGGTTGCACTTCGTTTGAAAGTGTTCCAGCGCTGCCTTTTGGTCCTCCGGTGACCAAAACCTGGCGAGAAAGTGCTGTTTCAGCAGTTCGTACGTCTTTAGGGTTTTAGCGTACTCCATCCACTCTGTGAGATGACGCATCTCAATGGTACCGCGGAAAAGGTAGCATTTGTGTTCCTCGCTCATCTTGATGCCCTGGAGGTAATCCTCGAACATCTCGATGAACGCATGTGGATGGAATCTGCGGTCATTGTCGAATTTTACGCCATTCTTGACCATCACTTTCGAATCAAGAGGCAGGGTGCGGATTTTTTCCGTATATCGCGCCTGGGGGTCTGGAGCTATGCAGCCCGCGATACATCCCTGTTGGCGGATTTGTTCCAGGTCCTCCTTGAGTCCGTGGACACCCTGGGCGTTCATCCTTGATTGCAGCTCGCAGTCTTGGAATCTGCGGCTGATCTCCGCTATTTTTATGTCGGAGTCGACCTTGTTGGACTTTATTTCCGTGGCGTGCTCGAGTTCGACGCGAGATAATCGCTTATACTCGTCATTCGCCTTTTTCTCCAGATTTGTTATCGCACTGGAGTGGTCACGGATTGCGGTGGCGTGGTGTCCTAACAGGGAGACTGCCTGTTTGATCTGTCCGGTGTGTTTGGTTGTCTTTTTGTATAAATACTGACAACCCGACTCCACCGTTTTTGCTCGGCTGTCCACCTTCCGGAACTCGCTTCCGATCCACGTTTTCACGTGTTCTAATTCGGCGATGTTCTCGGTGAGTGGGTCCGGCTCCGGCAGTTCTTGTTCGCCGTCCATGATGTTTAGGATGGCGGGCATTCTCTCTTCGTAAGGTTTGTACGCGAAATTCGGGTCTTGATGCATGCTCGCTATGGCGCTGAGCTGCTGCTCGATTTCGTCGTCGCTTCCGGGTGGTCGGTGGGGATGCGGCGGCCTCATGTGCTCTGTTTTAAGTGGCACTTGTTGTGGATGGCCTGCGGTGCCGCTTGGTTGGCTCATCACGCCGCTTGCCGGGATTTGGTGACTACTTCCGGCGATGGCTGGCTGTGGTTGGCCGAATCCTATGCCGTCATTTAGGTTCGCTGCCGGCGTTCCCATTTCTGGGTTATACCTTGTCGCGTCTGGTTGTGTAGCGACTATGTTGTATCGTTGACGAATAAATTCGTAGAATACGGACCACCGGGTCCTATCCCGATTTCCTGGGATTACTAGACTACTAAAGTCGTGGTCACCGGCGGTGTTGAAATCTCTATTCCTTTCTTCGTATTCGGTTATTGACGATAAATCAGCGTTAGCGAACGGCGGCTGATAGGATTCCTCAAATTCGCTCAATTCGTGAGGGTGCAGCTTCGGCGAACTCTGAGCGCGAGGCTTCAGAGGTTCTTGATCGGAATTCGTACCAGGTTTTCTCCTGTATACGTCGTGGCAGTCTTTAATGCCTATTTCTGCCTTTAGAAAGGCCTGACGTTTTTGTCTACGATCGGGCGAAGTTGCACTTTCAGATGAGTCCGACATGTGTCGTTATATCACTCGTAAGTGGACAAGCACATTACGCGGCTGGACGACACAGTTAAAAACAAGATGGTAACAAAAAAAACAAAAATCACAATTATAGACTAGAAAAGTTTCGAAAAACACCGAAAATTAAAACTCTAAAAAAAAAAAAATCGCATAAACACATTAAAACTCGGTTAAAATAAAGAAGTTTAAAATTCGCAAAAACGCGGTTGAGATCAACTGAAAACAGGAACTGTATATACGCGATGTACGTGTTCAAAAGTTTGCAGGTTCGAAGGTGCGAGTTACCGGATGATGAAAAATCCTGCTCGAGTAACGGTTCAAGGTTCCGATAACACGGCGTACGCGTGGCAAACAAAGGAAAGCGATTGTAAAACTTTCACGATGTTTCGTGCACTAAAACTTTCACGCGGACAAAATTACACTGAAAAAACGCGGTTTTTAATAGAATCCAAGGTGGATTCGCGTTACGAATGATTTTAAACGTGAAATTACGTTACGTTACACTTAAACATACTTAAAAAAAAGGTAAAAAACTTACGTTTCGGTGCTTTCAGCGTAGCTGCACCTTCCACGAGCCCTCTTCAGCCACCTGGTAGGGTGGTGGCCTCTCTCTCGGGATTTCGAGACCTCAAGGGTCTCAGCGGTTGCTATACACGCTACTCGGTGATCAATTCCGAGATTTACTCACGCTTGAGCAATTACTCCGCTACTTTAACGCATGGGCGCCAAATGTCAGAGACAGAGCCCCCTCTCTACCATAGGAGGGTGTCAATGAGCACGAATATATCTTAAGTATTCACGGAATAAGTAAGACACAAATTAACAGGATCAAATCACATGTATTCTCAACTAATAACACAGATCACACGATTTACAGGAATATGTCTAATTTACTATATGCGGGTAGCGTGCGCAACGGGTGAACAGCTACTGCCGGTTCTCGGTATCCTCGTTACACTCGTACCGAGTACACTAGAATCAGTGTTACCTAAGCGGTTGGGCCAATCTCCCCTCTGACAACATGTCAGCCTGGAAATAGAAACCACTCTTACAAAGGAGGTATCTCAACTCAAAGTAAAATTTTGAGCCGGAACAAACATAAATCGAAAGTACATCATAAAAGAACCCCATATCCAAAATTTCAGATGCTAAAGTTCAGTTCTCGAATTATGACGAATTTTTAAAATTTCAAAATTATCTCGACGCCTTGTGAAATATGAAAATTTAATCTAATCAACAAAAGAGATGAAATTTGGTATACTACTCTATTTTCGATTTTCCGAATCGATTGGAAACGGTTTCAAGACGTTTTGAAGACCACAGAAAATTTTAGAATTTTCCATAAAAAAAATGACCCATACGAACTTCAGCACCTATAATCGCAAATAAGCAATACTGATAACCTATTTGATCGATTAAACCAGAATTTTCCAAATTTTTAGGCAGACAATTTTCTGGAAAAAATTTAATTCTCAGCCAAAAAATAATACCTAATTTGAACCAAAAGTTGCGATTCTCTTTTCATCGATCAAAAGGTCACCAGTATTCGTAATCCGCAATTATAAATGCTAAAGTTCATATGTAAGCTTTTCTCAAATGTTGGAAAATTACAAAATTTTCTGGAGGCTCAGCAAAACGTCTTGAAACCGTTTCCAATCGATTCGGGAGGTCAAAAATAGGGTATAATACCAAATTTCAGGTGTTTTTTTTTCGTTGATTAGATCACATTTTCCATTTTGTAGGGTGATGGGGTAATTTTGAAATTTCAAAAATTCGCCAAAATTCGAGAAACCAACTTCAGCAACTGAAATTCTGTACCTATTGAAATGTTATATTGGAAGTTGGAATAATTGGAAGCTGCGGGGCGCGGTGCATCGTCATTAACCGTCTTCCCCCCCTCCACCCACATTCGAATTCGAATGCTGATAGAACGCTGGGAAAACGTACTCTCTACAGTTTTAACACGATGTGTGGCATCGTATTCGTATCGGCATTCGCCATTCGGCATAATACTCGCGTAAATAATGAAAGTAGAACGTATACGTATACGTATGTGTAGGTATAACTGTACGTAAGTGTAGGTATATAGACGAAAAGATATGCGAGATACGAGTTATATTGTACCCGCAGTACGTATACGTACGTCGTGTGTACGAATTACGAAGAAAATAGCGTAGAAATATGCACCGAAACCGAAATACACGAGGCTACGTAATACGTATACGGTATACCGTATACCGTAAACCGTAAACGTGCGCTTCGTATTGGCGCGTATGCAAATTAAAGTCGTCGTCGACGACGACGAAGACTACGACGACGTAGTACGCGGTCGCACGGTAGGTAGTGGGTGGTGGGTAGCGAGTAGCGGGTACACACCGCGCACAGCACAGGAAGCGATACGATGAGTCGACGAGTTCGCGGGCTCGACTAAAACTATTATATCGGCGAAAGAAATTTATACACGCTGAATCAAATTGCAAATTGATAGCGCGGTGCGAATGCGGATCGTATATCATATTTTAAGAAATACTCGTACACTCGTACGATCGTACAATCGTACAATCGTACTCGTACTCGCACTCGCATAAAAATATACCGCGACGCCGACACCGACATCGACATCGACACCGGCGCTTCTTCGCAACCACGAACGTAGGTACCGCATACTACAGCTGACGTGAGTCTACCACACTCGTTCGTCGATTGTATATAAGTAAAAGTAAATAATATACGATTAAGCAGAGCGAGCGTCCGCAGTCCGCAGTCCGCACCCCATCCGCAACTCAATAGTCAATACCATCATTCTGCATACGCATTACGCGAAGATACGTGCGTTGTACGTTGTACGTTGTATGCAAGCTGCACCCATCCCATCCCATCCCTTTACCGATTACCCTAACCTGGGCAAACGTAGGTACGAAATACGAATTCATCCCTATCCGGTGTCGGTGTGCGCTTCAAAAATGAGATTCATTTAAATACCGAGCTCTTAGTCGTCATAAATCACAACGCTGTCGCTGTCGCTGACGCTGACGCTGACGCTGAGGTTGCTGTTTCACCATCGAGCCATCTTCGAATCCAATTTTCACTTACATCATTTATGTAGGTAATAAGTATACACTATACAGCTCTCATCCTCGTTCTCCTTCTTCCAGCTCTTTTCATATTCTCGCCTAACGTGATGCGACATCATCGTCTTCCTAACGACGCGGCGACTTCTCCTTTTTTTTCTTTTTCTTTTTTTTTTACTTCTTTCGTTGCTTCCTGGTACTAAATTTTACTTCGCTTCGCTCTCTCCTCTCGACTCGTCGAAAAATTCTCAAAAAAGCTCAGCTAGCATAATGGTAATTTTAGTAACCAGACTTACGTCATAAGTTAAGCATATAGCCAAGTTCGATGTTCGATTAAAACACGATCTAGTCTTCATTGCGTTACAGGGTACAGCGGCATGGAAGCGTTTAGCCTATATTCATCATTGCATACACAAACACAATTACACATAGGTATGCCCTATACTGATAGCTGGTACCAAGTAAGTACAGTTTACAGCTCAACACCTCTCCCCTCGCTCTCCCTCTCATTCTCTCACTCGCAATCTATTCCTCGCCCTCGCCTTCGCCATTGTAAAAATATGGTACTCGTAAATCTCAGCCTTAGGCGTCCTTTCGAGGAAACTTTTGCCTGTGCACGCTCACACGCTGCACGCTGCACACTGCGCAACGGGCGAACTCACCGCCGCGCCGCTGGGCTAGAAAATACTGCAAAATAATACGCCACGCCGCGGCGCGCTCGTTCTCTCGCAGCGATTTTAATTTGCGTCGCGTCGTCGTATCGCTATTTACGTCCAATTTAAATGTCTATCGAAAGCCGCAGCCGTACGCAATTTCAAATACCATAAACAAATTCGTCGAACCGAGTTATCGCAACTAAACTCGTAATTTTAGCACCGTTAGCGCCTTCGTCTGGAGCTGGAGCTGGAGCCAACATAGTTTTATTTTTCAGCAGGTTTAGGAATAACGAATACAAATACGAATACGATAGGTACCTTCTACCTACTACTCTCTCAATTATAAATCAGTGAAAATTATCGAAAATCACTGAGAAACAGTCAGAATTGCAGCACAGGAGAAAATCAGTAAAAAAAATTTTACTGAAAACAAATCAGTGAGACAAATCACTAGAAAATCAGTAAAATTTATGAAATTTGCTGAAAATCAGTGAAAATCTTTGAAAAATCAGCGAAAATCAGTGAATTTTGCTGAGTTTTCCTGTGTTGCAATTCTGACTATTTATATGTGACTTTTCACTGATTCAGAATAAGAGAGTACCTACATATACCTACATACATCGATGCAACTATAGGTATAGGTGCATACGGTATGGCGATGGCGTAAGCGATTTCGATTTACCATCCTCAAGTTCATCGGTGACTGTTGAGCTCAGCGATTGGTTCCGAATTTCCGCTAAGGTATCAGCAACTAGTGCTGCACAACTACCGATTATTCGAGAAAATCGGAAGAGCGGATAATTGGATAATCGGAATCGTTTTTTACCGGTTAATCGGTTCTAACCGATTAATTATCAATAATTTCATAATCAACTTTTACAAGGTCTGGTGTCCATTTGATCTCGGCATCCCTTCAGATCATCGACAAAATAAAATAAAATAAAATTTTTTTAATTGTATTATTCAGTACATTTGCTTTATTGCAACTGTATAAAATTACAAACATTAATGCAATGAAAAAATTGGTTTTCATTCTGTCTACGATCTGGGAAGAACCGAAATCGCCAAAATCGCCAAAATCGGTTCTAATCGATTAATCGGATACTATCCGAATACTATTACGATTATTCGAATAGTTGTGCAGCACTATCAGCATTTGCATACGCGCAATCAAAGGTCGCAGTCGTGCACTGCATACCAAAGATGCGCCTAGTAACTGGTGACTCGATCGTTTGGTAACAAACCAGGCTGACATCTTCGCATTAATACGTAGACGACAGACGTACACAGTACACACTACACAGTTGACCAGATGACAAGTTGTTTCACAAACCAACATGCACCTATCAATGTCGCTTTCATGAAGCGGCGCCGGCGCCGGCGTCGACGTAGTCTTTCTGACGTGAGTCATCCAATCTTTCTTATTCGATTGATACTTTTTTCAATTAATTTACCTCTTCTTATCCAATTTTACCCAATATGGAATCGTTTATAAGCAATATTTAATGATCGATTGATCAACACAGTCCGTGAGTACGACCTGCGGACAAACATGGCAATTTCGAGTAACTCTCTAGTTACGACGCGACGCGACACGACCCCCAACGTATCCAAACATACAGTTGCCATTATCCAGGGACATAATTGTAGTTAAGTACCGAAATTGGATTAGGGAAAACAAATCGAAACTTTGACATAAAATTCGCTTTTAAACAATTTTCCACGCTGCGCTGCGGCGCGGCGTCACGACGACGACACAATGCAAAAGTTGCTCGATACGACAGTAGTGTTCTCGAGGTAAAAATGGCCTATTCGGCCGTTAGATAACCGCGCCAACTTTTCAAAAACGACAATTTCGAGATGCTTTATCGAATTAATAATAAATGGACAGTTTACATACGAGTAGAGTGATTTAGCTCGCACGCAGACCCTGACAGCCTGACAGACGAACCGTCGTCATCGTAATCGCTCACTAATGCACTTATCCGAGTATACTTACTTACTTATCTACTTACTAAAAGAGCGATTGTTCGAAATAAGCGGCGCGGCGCGGCGCGGCGCCACAAGTGCGTTTAAAATTTTTGTTTATGTTGTTGTTGGGACTTTTTTAGGAAATTTATCGCCCTTCTTCATCGTTCATCGTTTTCGAAATAAACGGATAATCGATGGTTATTGCGAGAAACTGGGAAACTGGGAGACGGCCGGCCGGCATCCGCAATAGCTACAGGTCATCTATCGAGTTTCATTTCAATTTAGTACACACGACTCACGACACACGACAGCCGAGAGCGGTGATTGACCAAATAGCTCTATTGTATGTATTGTTCCAAATGAATTTCCATATTTTTTACCAACTCGACGCGACCCAACGCAACGCAACGCCCACCATCGCGAAATCGCGATCCCGCAAAAGAGAAATTGCAAGTTGGTCGCCTATTTTCAATTTCAGACACGACGACGAATCATTTCAGTCACACATTCGTATTTAGTACGTTGCGTTACACGTTTTCGCATTTTTGAGTCGAAATTAGGAACAAACGTCAGTCGTCAGCGCGGTGGTGTATTGTCTCTTTTCGTATTCGTATAAAACGCGAGACACCGCACCGCGCACTGCGCCTTTTCTATTCTAACGATAAGTAAGCGAATGCGTCGAATAGGTGATATTTTCTTTCAGCGAGTATCTAATAGTACGTCCACGTCCACGTCTACGTCTACGTCTACCCTATTGCTTGTAATTCTATCGTTGTTCGGCATACTTAACGCGTATTAAGTCGACCAATGCACCGAGTATTAATAAACGTCAACGGTCGTTTAACACATTTTCCTTTCGCACTCTCATTAACATATCCTAATGAACATTATTACTCGCACTTACAAGTTGCACACAGCACACAGCACATAACTCGCGACAGACAACAGATGATGGGTGACGACAAACGTACGTACATCTACGTAAGTAGGTAGTAGGTACACTGTACAGCCAGCAGCCAACTCATCAACCTGCGTCATATAAATGTAGTTGAACTTTTTGTAGATACCATCGTAAAAATGTATAGGTACTAGAATGGATTGAAAAAAAAACATACCCTGGATTTCGAAGAAAATCGACAAGGTTACATAATTTGACTGGAACCCCCTCCCCGCACACACCACCCAAAGTAGGATCAAGGACGAGGCTAGGGAACCTAAAATGAGGACAATTTCGAAGAAAACGCAGTTTTGCTACTTTTAGGTAGTGCAACCGACTAAGAATCTACCACCATCCCCTCCCCCCCCCCCCCCCCCTCACAAATAGTTACCTATATTCGAGTTTCTATACATCTTCCTGAACCATTAACCGCCGTAGAAATGGGGAATAAAAAGTTGCAGATCGCGAACTTGAAGATCACATATATGAGTTTTACCTAATTCAAATTGCTGGATTAAATTATTCAAAATTGAACAAAAAATTTTCTAGACGACCGAAACATTTTTTGTTCAATTTTGAATAATTTAATCTACCTAGCAATTTGAATTAGGTAAAACTCATGTGATCTTCAAGTTCGCGATCTGCAACCTGAAAAAAAATTTTGTGCCTCCACGCCTCCAAACTCAAAGGTAGACGAAGTTGGAAGACGGCTTTTTTAGAAAAAAAAACACGCTGTTTTTTGCGACTTTTGGGTAGTTCCATTTGCTGGGAATCTCATAACTCCTTAAAAAGGTGTAATTTGAGTTTTTACTCCTCCTTAAACCATTGATTTATCTACAAAAGGGTTGAAAACTTGTAAATCGCAAATTTGAGGAATTTTTCATTTTTATAATGGGTACTTGGCGAATAAACTGGAAATTGATCTAAAAACGAAGTCGCGTCATTTGATTTCGCTCAATAGTCAGGTCTCAATCATACAAAAAAAGGCTTCCACGCGAAATTCCTGTTAAAATTGATTTTATGATTGATTCTTGTTCAGGACACTAAAACAAAGAAATTAAGCCCGTATGCCCTTTATTCCCCTTCTCCCCTTTCCCAGGGTCCATTCCCGACATTTCAAACGCGTGTATTGCCTTATCAATGGGTCGTAATGAAAAAATTTTCAAACAAAAGTTGTTCCTCAGCACCCAATGTACATTTTAATTTCTAATCAAAATCCATTTTGGAGCAACTCCTGCCCCCCAAATTTGAGAATAAAACAGTTTTCAGAAAACTTCAAAATCACGTTTTCATCATTTTAAACGAAAAGTTCCAGATATACGGCAAAATTTGTAACCACAAAAAGTATTCAGAATTTAATTTCCTTTCCAATGAGCTTTATCACGGCCATTTTCACCAACTTTTTCCGACAGGGTGGATCTCTCCCCCTCCCCCTTATCTCAAAACTTGGATCCACGAAAAAAATTTGAATGGTTTTTGTTTTCCGATATCTAATGCATAATTTCGTTTATTATCGGAATTCATTTTGGACCAATTTTGTTCGTGAGTCCAACTTTTGTGAAAACGAGGAAGGAGGAGAGATCCGCTCTGTCGGAAAAAGTTGGTGAAAATGGTTGTGATAGAGCTCATTGGAAAGGAAATTCAATTCTGAATACTTTTTGTGATTACAAATTGTGTCGTATCTCCGAAACTTTTCGTTTAAAATAAAGAAAACGAGATTTTGAGGTTTTCTCAAAAACATGTTTTGTTTTTAAATTTGGGGGGGGGGGGGCAGGAGTTGCTTCAAAATGGATTTTTATGAGAAATTAAAATGTACATTAGGTGCTGAGGAACAACTTTTGTTTGAAAATTTTTTCATTGCGACCCATAGATAAAGCGATACACACGTTTGAAATGTTGGGGGGGTGGACCCTGGGGAAAGTGGGAGGGAGAAAAAAAGGCATATGGGCTTAATTTCTTTGTTTTAGTGTCTAGAATAAGAATCAATCATAAAATCAATTTTAACAGGAATAGTGCGCGGATGTACGATTGAGACCTGACCACAAATTGTTTGTACGAGCGAATAATACTGGGTACTTGGTGGATAATACAATCGAAGTACCGAAATCGAACCAAAAATGAAGTCGCATCCTCTGATTTCGGTCCAATTTTTTTTTATGAGTGGTGCAAATTGTTTGACTGCTGATGTTGTGTAATTTCTGTGTACGCGGGCACAGAATTTTCCTTCGTTAATTTTTCCTCATCGAAGATGAACAGTAAACAATACTGTAAGTGCAAGGTATTCGATCGTTATGAGCGCAGAATCGAGACTCGAGAGTAGGTCATACTCGTAGATATGGCTACAAAATTTACACTGATGGATACTCCAACTGGTCGGTTATGTAACTGTAACGTCTATTTTACGCAATGAGTAATCGCTGCAAAGGCTGCATTTGACAGAAAAGTACTATCGCCATGCGGCTACGCCGCGTCACGCCGCATCATTCAACATTTGCAAAAACCGCGATCCGAAAGTGTCCGAGTCCTGCGCGGGGTGGTGGTTTCGTCTTATTGCATACTCGACTCGCTTCCAATCCGGAATATTGGAAAAAAATAACATTCCAAGTTTTTTCGGCCAATAGTTTTGGCGCATCGGCGCATTTTTTTCGATCTCCACACGAAATTTCGCTGAAGCTGGTAAGGAAATATGTAATTTAGGCGTAGGGACGTATTTAGCGAAAACTTTTGATTTTCGATGACAGTATTTTTGTGAGATACTTAAATACCTATTACATAAATCGATTTTCGTGAAGACCATCGATCAGTTACGATTACGATTACGAAACCATCATCGAGAGTTTTCCACTTTGTATGGCCAGTAGTACCTTACCCACCACCCACCAGCCGATTCCATCGACTTTCCGCTACTAAATAGTTACAGCGCCAGCGCAACGCGGAACGGAGCAGATAAGACGAATTGCCCGATAGCCGAATCTCATTTCTCGCACTACGATGCGGATTAATCAAACAGATACAAATGTACGTACTTAGTTAGTTCGAATCTTCAATCTTTATGGCGATACGCTTTACGCAAATTCCTATACTACTCGCGGTGGCATTTGTACGCGTTTATGGGTGCCCATCTCGACGCGACGCGACGCTGCCGGCGTACCATATACTCGTATACGTAAGGTGAATCGGTAAATCGAGTACATTTATTTTTGTTTCTTCTTTCTTCCCTTTGCGAAATACGGTGGCGGTTTGCACGTTGCCAACGCCAATGCCGCGCCGCAGCTAAACGCAATCAACGCGCTAGTTATGTAGATGTGCGTTCTCGACGTCGACGTCGTAGTCATTTATCACGGAAAAGAACCGGCCGCCGTCGTACGGACGTTTACAGCTCTTTTTACGCAACGTCGAAACCTCCTCCGCTACCGTATTACTTTCCACCTTCCACTTTCAAACAGCAACTAACCAAACTAAAATCGTCTTCAAGCTCGTCGCGTTTTTCTTCGTTCAATTTTCCTTGTACTTCGTACCAACGTCATTTTTCACCCCCAAAAAAAGGTAGGTACCGTTTAGGCCAACAGCGATAAAGCCCGGCGAAACGTTTCAAATAAAGTCGTTAGATAAATATCGAGTAAACAATTGAAACGGTGATCAGCTGGTCATTGTTCGGCGTTCATATACATCTCGGTATAACGATACCAACATTTGCTCGAATGGTTCTAGAATTTAGGTACTGAATACATACAG
Source organism: Pseudococcus viburni (assembly GCA_033439095.1). Taxonomy (NCBI): domain Eukaryota; kingdom Metazoa; phylum Arthropoda; class Insecta; order Hemiptera; family Pseudococcidae; genus Pseudococcus; species Pseudococcus viburni. Next base: position 244,029 of record JAVBJF010000300.1, on the reverse strand, counting down.
ATATAGCTACTCACAGGGGAGGCATCCCACTCAAAGTAAAATTTTGAACTGCAACAAAATTAATCGAAAATACGAAGGTATATCATAAAAGAACCTCATGTTTAACATTTCAAGTGTTAAAGTTCATTTCTCGAATTTTGGCTAATTTTTGAAATTTCAAAATTACCTCATCACCCCTGCAAAATATGGAAATTGGCTTTAATCAAGGAAAAGCTGACATTTAGTATACCAGATATCCTATTTTCGTTCTATCAAATTGAGTGGACGCGATTTCGAGACGTTTCTAGCCTCGAGAAAATTTTGGAATTTTCCAGTACTTACTGGAAAAAAACTCGTAATAATAGTCCATATGAATTTCAGTACCTATAATCATTAATTACTCATAATGGTGACCTATTTAATCGATTAAAGCACAATTTTCCAAAATTCGTAAATTTGAGTTGAAACCCATATTTTTTAGCAGAAAATTTTCTTGAAAAAAAATTAAAAAATACGCCGACAGCGAGCGTAAGCATGGAGGTAAAAAGCTGAAAGCTAGTAGATAGTAGATACCCCATTTTCGACCTCCCAAATCGATTGGAAGCAGTTTCAAGGCGTTTCGGAGCCTCCAGAAAATTTTGAAATTTTCCAGCGCTGGAGAAAGGCCCGTAAAAATAGCCGTAATGAACTTCAGCATCGATGATCGCAGATTACCCATATTGGTGATCTATTTGATCGATTAAAGCACAATTTTTCGAAAATCGTGACTTCAGGTTGAAATTGGTATTTTTTTTTTTTTTTAAATATTCAGCCGAAAAATAATAATTTCAAGTCAAGATTATGAATTTTGAGAAATTGTACTTTAATCGATAAAATTAATCACCAATGTGGGTAATCCGCAATCAATGATCATAGGTGCTAGAGTTCATATGGATTATTATTACAGTTAGGATACCTCCCTTGTCAGATATGCATTGCATTATACATACGCCTATACAGGGTGTCCACTATACTTTCTTTTGATTTTCGAAAAATTTCAAAGAAAATTCCAAAATTGCCTAACTTTTCCAGACCACCAAAATTCCGAGACTTTTTCCAGTTTTTCAGGTTTTCCAGAGAATGGACGCCCTGCGCCCTGCTGTAAGTACGTAAGTCAACGTAACTATCTGCTTGCGTGCGTAAGACGCGACGTAAAATAGTCTGTTACAGGGTCGTAATTCGCGTCAAATTGCTTCGATTTTCATTTTGGCATTTATTCAATTTGCGAATACATTAGCGTTTAGCGCACTCATCTCCGAATTCTCCATTAACGACTCGCTACTGTATCCCCAAAATACGTAGGTACTATCGATATCGATACGCGTAGTGCATCTTCATCCTAGTCGCAGCCGTCGACTCTTCGTTCACCATTTCCTCCCTTTCTCTATTTCATTCGATTTTGTAAACTAGTCAACTTTAAGCGCCAAGCGCCAACCATCAATATTTGCTCGAGGAAAAAATAATAAGAAATAGGTACCTAACTACCTATACATATACCTAACACCTAATACATATTTGTATAAGGATGTCTTTTGCATTCGTTGTGTATATTTTTTATTTTGTACCTATACACATATTTACGTAATCGTAATCTATAGAGATAATTCCGTAGACCCGTCAATATAGGTGGCGCATGGCGGTGGCGATTGGCGATGACCATTACAATTATTTATATCGCTATCGTCGATAACTACCTAGGTGAGCAAAAAACCAATTCTGCGAATTACAACGCATATAAGGCGAGGCGTGAAACGAGCATTGAGTACGTGCTTAACTGCTTACCTATACCTAACCGTAAGAGTGTTATCTATACGGATGGCCGAATGCTCGAAAGTAAGTAGATAAGTAAGTTAAGTACCTAGCTAGTACCTACTACCTACATACATATTACCTACCATCGAAATGCCGCACACGTAAGTTTAGATATGAGTCTGAGTGCTTCTACCTATCTATAATATCCAGATCCACTAATTTTTTACGTGTACAACGATTTTCCGATTTTGTCTCAACAATTGACCAGGCGCTGGTTTTTGGTAATTTCAAGTCGTGGTGGTCGCGTGGTCGCCAAGCCATAAGGGTAAGGTGCCTATATTTCGACCCCCATTTGATAAACCATTACTAATTTCGAACCATTAGAGTTAGAAACTTCCAAAATGGCCTTAAAAGATACCTTGAAGTGTCTACTTCAAGTACCCAAAAGACTGGGGCCCAAAAATAATTTTAATATTTTTTATGAACTTTTTCCCGAAGGAAATCAAAATTTGATTTTGAAAATTTGGGTTCCCAATTCCGGCTCGCTCCCTATTTCGTCGGTTAATGACGCGAACTGTCGGGGAAAAAATTCATGTTCCTTTTTAAAACATCAACAATATGAGATCAAAACGTCGATTCTACAGCCAAAACTCGCGGAGAAAATTGGAAAAAACAAAATCGCATTCAAAACAGCAGATTATAGGGGGGGGGGAGGGGTCGGATTTAGAGCACCCTTCAACAAAAACTTTGGTCCAAAAATTTTGGTGCTTACTGCGATCAATCTGTAAAACCGATTACACCATTCGATAGAGAATTATTTCCACTTTTAAAAAAATTTCAATAAAAACTATTCTTTCACGATTACGAAACATTCACAGCACGGACCAGTTCGGTGGCTTCAATTTTCAACTTTCTTGATTTTCTCAAATAGTTCCGACTTTAGAAACGTCAGGATTGTCTCAATATGTTTAGCTGTAGAAAAGGAATAAGATTTTTTTTTTCGGTAGATCGCATCATCAACGGACGAAATAGAAGAGGGGGTCGGAATTAAAGCAGGGGTCGTCAATCGGGCACTCTACCCTTATAACGAACTCGTTTTGGACTTTGTTTTATCCCAACAGTAAGATAGGATTGTACAAGCTCATAGGTAAATATGTATGTATTAGATAGATAGTTAGATACCTAGATCTACCTACGTTAGCGTTAGGCTGTACTTTTGATTCTTAGTGCTTACGAAGTACGAAATAGTTACAGTTAGCACATAGATATGTAGAATTGTAGATGTACCTACTACCTAGTACCTAGACCGTAGACCCTTAGACCTACAGTTTGAGTACTTGTTGGGCAATATATCGTATTATGGTAGGTGATAGGTAATAGGTATACCATATAGCAATAGCGCACTGCAACTCTGCACAGCATCACACCAGCTCCGCGAAAAACTGTACAATGTACAATGTAAGAACGTGCTACGTACATGTACGAAGTACGACATACGTACCTAACCTACGTATAACAGATAACACAACACAACACAACACGCCTCGCCTTCTTTAACCATTTAATGTTGGTTTATCTGCGGCATCGGCACGAATCGACTATTAAGACTCTCAATCGAATCGACTTACGTAACTCAATTTCAGAGTTCAGACGATAATGACGGTAGTGGAACTGGAACTACTGCGTGGCTCTCAGCGCCGCGCCGCGCCGCCGCCGCGCCTTTCTCCTATTGACCCGACTTTTTAGTGACCACATCCGCACCGCCTGCGCTTTGCGCCTTGCGTTGCGATCCAACCATTGAAATGAGTAGGTCTAGGTACCTAAATATTATAATGTAAGTACTATATACTTAGGTAGGTCTAGGTACTTCTTCGTACATATATTTGGTATCCGTGAGTTTGATATACGCCTTATTCAGTTAGGCAGAGAAGAACTGACCGTCGACTAGAAAATCGCGAATTTGACACTTCTTTCCTCCCCCTCCAATTTTTTCACATATTTTCACCAGAGCTTTTGTTTGGCCCGTCTTCCACAAGAATTTGAAAAAAGGTGCCGGCACGTTCATTAGCTACCCTATAACTTTTGACAGTCGAGAAAATGGCCGTACCCCCGCCCCCCTCCTTTGCCATTTGACATACACGAACGTCAACTCGGAATTTATTACTAATTGTAGTCAGATGCAATCAGATCTGCAAGCAGGCAATCAGTTAATCACCCAAACATTTGCAATGTTGCGAATCGTTGAGTTCGCCCTGCTCACGTAGATACAGCGATGTGGAACCGCGAGCCGAGAGCCGGGAGCCGCGAAGTAAGCCAACTTTCGATAAAATACGACGCCTGACGATGACGCGAACAGAAGAGAAGGAGAACGCACGTTGCCAACGATCGTTACAACAGATATAAAAGTGAAAAAGTGAAACCAAATGACGAAGCTTCTCATCAATCATAAGCGCAGGTCGGCTCGGGTCGCCGTAGCTGTAGCCGTAGCCGTCGCCGTCCAGTTCGAGCAAAAAGTCAAGACGTCGTACGCCATCATCGCCATTATCGTTACGAGTACCATCAAACTAACCGCCGCGCCGACTTTGCCGCCGTGCGCTAATTTACTTAAATCGAGTTTATCCTACCGAAACGGACAGAAATTTATCTTTCATTACGGAACAGCGCGTACCGCCGCCGCCGCCGCCACCGCCACGCCGGAGCAATACATATAAGCCTTCGCGGTGCGTGTGAGACAATTTTTATACACGTCACATGTACTCGTACATTTGTACTCACGTCAGGCTCACTACTTACTCATACTCACGCAGCGCAGTATACCTAGACCTACCCTCGATCGATAGAAAAATGTACTGTAAACTGTATCGAAATGCGGCGCGACGCCGCGCCGCGCCGCGCCACAAATCTATCTCACTCTGATAATAAAATCATTCCCTTCTCGAAAAAAATGCAATTTATTTGGATTCCACATAGGCGATAGGCACTTAGGCAGGCACACATAATACGCCTGCGACCGTACGGGTACATTTAGTTCTTCATTATCGTAATATTTCACGAATACGATGTATCATTTTCTCTGCACGTAAGGCTCAGCCCACTGCATATTGCATATTGCGTGCGATAAATGTAGCGGTACCAAAATTGATGAAAAAAATCGACGCCGCCTCGGTCGTTTTTCATATCTCATCATACAAAAAACTATCAAAAAAAAGAGCAAAGAAAAATTGACGAAAAGTATTATTTCTTCAGTCTCCTTGCCTACTCTTCCTCCCCTTCCAATTGCTATGATTTATGCAATATGCTCTTCGTCATTCTTAGCCCATTTCATCGATGAAGTAGGCAAAATCGGTCGATCGACGAATCAGTAAATGTACATCATCAAATTAGTGAAAAATAACCGATTCGCGACCATCTTCTGAACTTGGGTATTCAGATTTTACTTAAATTTCTTACGAGGTTCTCCCATCCCAAAGGTAAGAAGCCCATCGTTGTTTTGCTTCCCATCCACTGGGATGCTCCGAAAAAAACATTGTTGTTTTTTCGCTATGAAAATACCCATTTTCGAATAGATACACATTCACCATGTAGACCCATGTTTTAAAAGTGATCGAATTAGCATGGAATCGGCGTTTCAATTATGAAAATGACTGACCGAATCAATTACCCCTGCAAGCTTAGGTATAGAATGGATGTAAAATCAGGAATCCACTTAGGTAAGTGCAAATACTTACATAATGTAAAGATGATTCTCTACACTCAGGGCGCCCATTAGATATATTTCAGAAATGCTTTTCCCTGACTATGCCGGATTTTCCAGACTAATTTTTCGAATTTTTCCAGACCTTTTAAATATGATATTCGTAAACCAGGGGGGGGGGAGTTTTCGCGTAATGTACTTACCTACTTACATCCTGAAATTTTGCATAAGAATGATATAAAATGTATGGGGTCTAACGAATTTTTTCCCCCAAAACCACTAGCAGGCATCGTAGCGAAATTCCGAAGAAAAAAGTGACTTTTAGTGACCTTTTTTGAGAAAAAAGTGACCAAAAAATGACAAAAAAGTAACCAAAAATTCGATTCTTTGGGGGGAATTTTTTACAGTTAAAAGAGGGCTGAGAATTCCAAAGAAATGAGGGGATGGGGTCAAAATTCAATAAAAAAAATTAGGTAATTTAAAAATCTAATTTTTTTTAGTGGCACTTTAGGAGGCAGATATACATAATTAATTTAATTAAACAGATTTGAGCAAAGAAAAATTGAAAAATGACGAGATTTTTGGAACAAACAATTAATATATGACCTATTTTTACTCTCTAAATCTAAGTCAGCCAATTTTCGTAAAACTGTGTCTTTTTGAATCAGTGAAATGAATTTATTTGAAAATCTGTGATAGGTATTTCAATATTGTTTGATTGAATTATTTTAGTCAAAAATATTGATTTATTCTGTCAAATGGGGAATTGATTAAAAAATCAATTACTTTACTGATTTAGAAAAACATAATTTTTACAAATTTAGAAATAGAATTATTGAAATACAGCCCGAGCGAAGCGAGGGCAAATTTTTTTTGAAAATCATTATCAACTTTTAATTTTTTGCGTAAAAATTTGAATTTTCGCTTGAAAATGCGAAAAAAGTGACTTTGAGAGGAAAATAGTGACTTTTAGTGACCAAAGTCGAAAAAAGTGACCAACACCCTAAAAAAGTGACCTGCTATGATGCCTGTACTAGGTACATTTTACGAGATTTTTAAATGTTCCTCTTCAAGCCAAAAAAAGATTCAAATTCAATTCTAAAAATGTTTTAACTCACCCAATTCCCCCTCACCACAAAAATTTAAAAATTTGAATTCATTGTAGGAAAAATGTCAAATAGGTAAAAAGGAAAAACTAAGCATTCAAAGCAAAATTATAAAGGGTTGCAAAATAAAACAAATTATCCGAGGGTGTCTACCGCAAATCAAACGAATGAAAATTTAAAAATTTCTCCACATTTTATTACCTACCCCCTCCTCTCCTCCCAAAAATGAAAAACGCGTGCCTTAAATTTATAAATTCCCCTACAAACGTGTTGAACCCGAGCGAAGCAAGGGCGAAAATTTTTGCGAAAAAATATCTTCAAAACATGAAAATCCGCCACTTTTCCCTTATTCGGACTTTCCAAAACATGGCCAATTTCGAATCCTGTTCCATTCCCTCCCCTTTTGTTTCAACATCGTGATCAAGGGCATCTCACAGCTCATTAAAAAGTAAGTTTCCAAAAAACTCAGATTTTAAATAAATTCTGCAGAAAGAACGAGTATAAATTACCCATTACCCCGAGCGTAGCAAGGCAACAACTTTTTTGAATAATTCATAATTTAATCGATAAAAACATGCATTTAATATCAATTTTATTGTACAGGGTGGGGCATTAACAACGCAACCGTGTTATCACAAAATTCAAACTATGAATGAAAATTGATATTTTTTTTTCAAAAAATATTAGAATACCTATAGGTTAGAAAGTAAAAAAAAGTCAGAATAAGTGTTGAAAATGGCATCTATGAACATTAATACAATAATTATGTCACAAAAAACGAAAAACTTATCTTCAAGTTATTACACTAATATTGTTGATTTTTTCCGAAATTCTGGCACGTAATTCATCCAAATTTTGTGGAGCAGTTGAGGAAACTCTATATTTTAGGTAGCCCCATGAAAAAAAGTGCGACGGAGTCAGAATATGTGTTTGAAATTGAAATTCTTTGCTTTTCTGATACACTTAACATGTTTATGTTCAAATGTAAAGCACGTTCTCTTCCTACTCTTTGCTTTCTCATGACGAAAATTCTCTTCAGATTTCGATGGCAATGGTTTTATACGTTTTTGAAAAGATCAAATTCACCATTTTCGGTGGAATCGAATGTTTTGGGTCATTTGGGTTGCGTTGATGGCGATTTAAACTTTCGGTTGCGTTGTTAATGCCCCACCCTGTACGTATGTACATTACGATTACCTAACAAAAAATGACGAATAAAAATATCAGATAAAGAATGTAATAATTTGGCCCGAGTGGAATGAGGGTGATTTTTTTTGAAAAATTTAAAACAAAATAAGCAAAGAAACACTTCTGTAAAATATGATTAAAGTAGGTATCCTTTTTTTGGATTTTCAAAAAATCGCGGAGAAAATTCCAAAATTGCCTGACTTTTCCCGGTTTTCCACAGAATGGACACCCTGACTCTCCACGTGTCCAGTTCGACGAACCGAATATCCATACATATTTGCATTTACTCATTACTCAGATCAACGACGAAGATAAGACAGTCCGTCGATCAATTTACGTCTATTAATCGGACAACCGAACCGCTGCTGCACCGTCCGGTCGACGGTGGATCGAGAGATACGACGAAATAAGTACCGTAGGTATTTTATACGTACGTTAAGGCACTAAGGTAGCTCAATATACCTTTGGTATTGGCACTGATTTTGTAATAACAAATAACGCGTACTCGTAAGTCGTAATACAGCAGCGATGACGAGCGACCGAGACACCAAGAAAGTCATTTTAATAGGTAATCGTAAGTAGTAGGTAAATACGTTTTCGCGTAAAGCCTGCGAGCTATCTGATCGGTTTAAAAATAAAAAAATAATCAAAACAAGCTCGAAATTATCAATAAAATGGATAGCTAGCTGCTGAGCTGCTGAGCTGCTGACCGGTGGTGCAGCGTGCAGCGTCCGCTATTACCAATGTTCACAGCATGTAGGTAGCTAGGTACGAACTACGAAGCTACGAAGTACAAAGACAAACCCAGTTTTACCACTTTTTATGTTATCCGTAGTTTAGGTATCTACTATCTACGATCTAGTATCTACTACATACATATACCTACGACTGTACGTATCACATACAGTAAGTATTACGTATACGTACACTCGATATTCGTATTTCGTATTCGTACATACGAGTAAAAATACTGATGGTACTCGTATTAGGTAGTTAGGTATGGGTAAATGAGACTATCACGCATGCGAGTTCGGAGTTGCGTAGAATAAAAAATACGTAGGTAAAAGGTAGGTAATCTAGGTATTAGGTAATGGGTTTGGGTAATGGGTATAGCACTTGTCGAATTTATATTTTAAAATTTACCTACGAGTAAGTACTTGAAATGTCGAACGTCGAACTCGACTCTGAGAATTTTGCTAAACTGACCAATTTTCAAATAGACTTATCGAGCTTACCCAAAAACGTTGAAATCGATACCCCTACCAGTCCTACCCCCTGCCAAACCTAAATGGCTTCTCCAAAAGCCAAATAAGTACATAATAATGTATTATAATCGCAATTAAATCTCGGTCAAATCACAAAATAAGACAACGCAAACACATCGCATCGCATCGCAAGATACGTAACAAGTAACCTTTCTTACTGCTTAAGTGCTTATACTTACATTACACGTAAGAGCGATAAACACTCGCATCTCGTATCTATTCTATCGAGCACTTGTATATGTATGAACAGTACGTCTACGTATGTATTGTAGCGGCGCGGCGCAGCACGCCGCAGCCTAGGTAAGTAATTAAGATTTTCAATACACGCGCAACACTATACTCGTATACAGCATCCGCACCGCATCTGCTTCTTTGAATCACGTCGTCGCGTCGTATTGGTATGGGGTTCGGGGTTCGGGGTTCGGGGTTCGGGGTACCGGGTACTTCACTTGCACTTACTTATACGAGCGTACAGCGTATGGTACTCGTATATAGGCACGTCGAATCGAGCTGAAAATAAACCAGTTCATTTATGGAACGTGTACGGGTACGGGTACGTGTACGTGTTTGTGACCTAGTAATGGGTGTTTAGTCCGAACCGAAGACAGGGTGCTCGTTAAAGATTCCTTCGAATTAATTATCGCGAGTCGAGTCGCGACTAATTCGCGCGGTTTTTTTCACGCTTTACAGCTTTTCAGCTTTTCAGCTTTTCATTCGGTAGTCGGTACCGCGGCGCCGCGCCGCGTCGTATCATCGCCGGCAACCGAGAACGAGAACGAGAACGGCGAATTAAAATATCGTTAAAATTCAACGTTAATACGCTGATTGTCGTACTAACTCGCGGGGTATAATAAGTAAGTACCCTAAAAAAAAAAGTCAACGGGAGGGACGCAGACGGTCACAGCCGCGCTGAAACCAAAACCGAAATACAGATGAGGGACGAGGTGACGAAGCGGAGACGCCAGAGGTGCGCTCCTCAATTATCTACCTAGTTCGTTACATTTCTCGCGGTTTTCGTCGTTTCGTCGTTTCCATGCAAATTTTTCCATATTTATGCGTTTTTATAAAAAAATAAATAAATATAGGTACGGTAACCGTTTTTACAGCGACCCGCGACCGAGACTAAATCCAAATTACAGCGTTAAAAAAACTCCCCCACCCCCTCCTCCTTATCACTACGATGCGATGGCGAGAACACTATATTGTTAGGTATATTTCAACGGTACGATAGTAGGTACATCGAATTGAGACCATTCGCGAAAAAAAAAAACGAACAGACAAATGATTACATTTCACACATTAATGAAATCAATTTTTGATTCGTTTTTCTTGCTCCAACTTCAAACAAAATTGAGACATCCCGGATATCCGAGTCTACATAGGTTATACGAATTGACGAATGCTGAATGTAGTATCTATGTACTTGTACATCTACATAGATATGGACAGATGTAGATAGGCATCTAAATTTATACAAGCACGTAAACGTGCAGATGTTTCAATGAAACACAAGTAAGCACCCATTCTCCTTTACCTATTGTAAGTACCTATACCTAGTTACCTACATATCCAGATAGGTAGGTACTGATTTGTAGGTTGAAAATTGAAACAGCGCGTGTAATATTTATATCGGATAATGGACAATGGACATCACCTTGGGCATAGGTCGACGTCATTCTAAAATTGCTCTCGCGAAGACTGAAGAATGAAAGAGAAAGAGACGTAATAAAGCGATGAGCAATACGAGCATTCACATTTACGTAAGTAAATATGCGCCCAGATCTACCACTATACTATTATGTACAGCTGTTGATAGGCTGATTGGCTGAGGCGTTGGTTTTGGCTTTGCTACGAACGTTCGCGTTTCTTATAACATGGGAAATTTATTTTCAAATTTTGAAAGCAACTCCCCTAGGGAAATTCTATGCAAATAAGATTTGCAATGCTAAAAACAAAAAAAAGGGAAAATAAGACAATACTTCCAAATATTCCTTAGAAATCTGAAAACTACTACTCAATTTTGATTCCTAGCGATGAATTTCAGACCCAAGGAATCATCCTAGACGAAGGTCAGAAGGTCTTAAATAGTACTTTACTTTTTACCCATGTTTACCAAATAATTTGAGGTCTCTCTGAACTTTCCCCAGAAATGATTCCTCGGGTTCGAAATTCATTGGAGAAAATTGAGGGCGGGGGTAGGTTATGGGTGACAAAAAAATAGATTTTTCAGAAAATGCGCACAGCAATCCCCCACGCATAAATAAATGTCAAAACCGACAATTACCTCAGTTTCAGTCAACCCATCGCCAAAAAAAATAGGAAATTCGAGAAAAATATCTGATTTCCCAACAAAATTACTTCCTGAAAGTTACAACTGAGATAGAATCGATTTTTTTTTTTAAATGCTGCCTTTACCCTTGGCTCACAATTCAACAAAACTCGAGCATTCATTTTTGAATTTTTGATAATGATGGAAAAAGTGTGAATTTTGACTTCACTGAGTACAGCGTAATTAGAGATTGTCCAAAAATGAAGTTTCCATGTTCTTTGAATCTATACATGTGCACTTATCATTTACACAAGGTGAAGGAAAAATCGTAAAATCTGGGCAAAGTGATGAAGAGGGGTTTTTTTATCTTTGAAAAGCTCAACTCTTTTGGAAATTGAATCTCTTCTTTCAGCAGCTTTTTCCTGAAAAGTTAATTTTTCATGTTTTTGTCCCACTTTTTCAGAACTACCCGACCAATTTAATTTTTTTTTAAATTTATTATATTCGGAAAGTTTTCTTCGTCATTTATCAGAGGGGTTTTAGTCCAGTAGAATTAACCAAAAACAGCGGGTCATAAGGAAAGACTCGGTGGCCAACCGATTTTTGACTCTAATAGTCCATTTTCATGTCCTGACCATGAATCTGAGGTATCCGGTCCCGTCTGGTGTGCGTGTCTCCTCCAAATTGTGGATCTTTGCTCCTCAAATCAGGTTTTTGGCTCATAACTGCCAAAATATTAGCGCTAGAGCAAAAATGAAATCAATGAAACTTGTTCTACGTCAAATTTCCTATGAGATGACTTTTGAATGGTATTCACAAACCTAAGAAGGTTGGAGCTATAATCGATCAAAGGGAGGGGTTTCTCCAAAAATCTGATTTTTGGCTTATATCTGCTGAAATATTGATTCTCGTGTAAAAATGAGGTCCACAAAACTTAATCTACATCAAATTTCCAATCAAATGACTTATGGATGATAGGAATTTGATAATACAGCGCTGCAAATTGCATTAGACTCGTTTCATAACAGTGATGCATATACTATACGTATTCAGTACCCTTTTGTATCAGAATGGGAAACATCTCTCACGCATACTTATTATGAATAAAATTCTACGCCCCTTTTTCTGCTCAACTGATTGGAAATTTGATGTAGATTAAGTTTTATAGACCTCATTTTTCCGCGAGAATCAATATTTCAGTAGATATAAGCCAAAAATTATATTTTCGGAAAAAACTCCTCCCTTTGATCAATTATAGTTCCAGCCCCCTTAGGTTTGTGAATACCATTCAAAAGTCATTCATCTCATAGGAAATTTGACGTAGAACAAGTTTCATAGACCTCATTTTTGCTCTAGCGCTAATATTTTGGCAGTCATGGGCCAAAAACTGATTTGGGAAGCAAAGATCCACAATTTGGGGGAGACGCGCACACCGAACGGGACCGTACACCTCAGATTCATGTTCAGGACATAAAAATGGACCATTAGAGCCAGAAAACGGTTGACCGCCGAGTCTTTCCCTATGAAGTGTTAATTCTACTGGACTATTTGGGGAAATTCCAACTTTATTTCAAAAATTTAGTTGATCCATTTGAAATTAGTACAGTATTATAGGTATAAATCAATTCGACGCAATAACACAAAACATTGACATATCCAAAAATCCTCCTGTTAAATTACAAAGAACACTTCCCCGAATATAAAAAAAAAAAACTGGTTAGGGGGTCAGGTAGTTCTGAAAAAATGGGCAAAAACATGAAAAATATAAAGTTTTCAGGCAAGAGCTTTTAAAAGAGGTAATTTCAATTTTCAAAAAAGTTGAGCTTTTCAGGGCTAAACTCACATTTTCATTACTTTTTTTCAAATTTTACCATACTTTCTTTTACCAGGTATAAATAATAAGTGTATAGATTCGGAGAACATGGAAACTTCATTTTTTAGGTAGTCTCTGGTTATGCAGTGCTCGGTGAAGTCATAGTCATAGTTCGAACTTTTTCCATTGTCACCAAAAATTAAAAAATGATTCCTCAGAGATAAGTATGTAGAATTGTGAGCCAAAAGTAAAGCGTAACTATTTTGAAAAAAACTTTTCAGGTAGGTAGCAGTTATTTTTTTTGAGAAATCATTATTTTTTGGAATTTTTCATCGATTTTATTCATCTTCTATAATCCAATCGATTAATCGGTCCCAAAAATTTGAGTATTCTTCATTGGCCAGAGATACGTGACGTCAGAAACTTGAATTGTTTTGATTAGAAAAAAAATTACGTCACATATAATTTGACCAATCAGAAAAATTGGAAATTTTTGTTTACTTATCTTCGATTAATCGAAGAATAATCGATGCTCGTCCGATTATTTTATTCGGGGTATGAGCATCGATTATAATCGATTATAATCGTAATCGTTGCACCTCTGTATATATATATATGGACCAACATAACCTCGACGTCACCTTTTATAAACAGTACCTTTTCGTCACCACCTTTAAATATGCTTCTGTTGGTTTCTACACGTGGTATTTAAAACCAGCATAGTTTTTATAGTGTTTATACGTCTTTGCCTCCCTCAAGTCAAATGAATAAGCAGGTGGCGCGACATGATAAAGACTTTTATTACAATGGACTTTAAAATCTGTATATTGTAGGTATATACATAGCCTCCACGTCACCACAAAAAAAAGATCGCGATCTCATGTGCATGGTGAAAAAAGCAGTTTTAGGCGAGTATACACAGGGGGACGTCTGCGTAACCACCAGGCGCCTCTGTCACCTTCATTTTGGGTTAAAAAGAGTTGTTTTAACTTGATATACACAGGGAAACGCCTACGTCACCGGCAAAACGCCTTCGTCACCGATTTCGGTGACGGAAAGGATACTTGCCTATATAAACGGTGACGAAGAGGTACTGTTGGCATATATATATACATAGGTACACACTACACAGGCATAAGTAGACGTAGGTAGTAGCTAGGTACGCCACGCCATCGCCGCACCGCGCTGCCAGTTCATGCACATCTACATACGAACAATACGTGCGTATGTAGGTGAATGAGTATGCGAGTGCGAGTGCGAGGCGAGACGAGACGAGTGTCAATTGTAAATTAGTAAGAGTAAGAGTAAGAGTAAGAGTAAGAGTAAGAGTAAGCGTGAGAGTAGGTAGATATACACATAAGGTGAATGCGAGTGTGAGTAGTAGAGTGAGGTATGATACCGGATGACGATGATGCTAACTCTAACGCTAACCTAGAAGAATCATCGTCTGGAGGCTGACTGCCGACGCCGACGGCCATTTAAGTAATAGGTACCGATCGTACGGCCAGTATTTTCGGCTTTACAATGAGCAACGACGCGGTAAGCAGCATCAATGGTGGCAACAGCAACAGCAACAATCGACTCGACGATGAAGAACCGCATGCTTGACCGTGGGCATCGTGGACATGAACGTGGACATGGTCGTGGACGGGGACGGGGACGATGACGTCGATACGAAACATTTCGATTTCGACAACAACATGTCACACCGGAACCGAACCGCACCGCACTACGCGTAGGTAATTATTTCAGTACAATATCGATAGAGATAGATAAGAAAAAATACAAATTTACATAATATCGAAACGTGTATCGTGTGCTCGAGTTGCGAAACATTAGGTCCATTCCAAACCATAAATGTATCTAAAGGTGTCTACTGTCTACACTGTCTACGTACACTGTCTACCTAGATTCTTGGGATACCTACGAAAATGCCGAAAACGCCGAAAACACCGAAAACACCGAACACGCGTAAAACGAAGCAATACTCGAAACTGAACGAACACCTCTCGATGACCACTGACCAACAATAATGCACATATGTGTAATTGTGTACCACATACCACATACCACATACCATATACACGTGCAACAAACCTACCTGTAGACCTACGTCACATGCCTAATTAGATACCTATTTACCTATTATGCAATAATTTATACATATAGCTATAGCCATAGCCGTAAGCGACTACGACCAGCTTGTAAGGCTTGGGTGGTGAGTCTGGTGAGTAGCGACTAGCGAGTACGTTTCCTTACGGACGGACGTAACGTACACGTACACGTACACGCACACGCACAGTACCTACTACCTAGACCTAAAGCTACTACAATACACGCACCTTATCACTTCCGACGCCGAGGCTGACGCGACGCGACATTCCGACCACCGTATTTCTTTCGGTTCACTACATAAAAGCGAAACTAAACGACACAAAAACACAAAAAACGAAAAACGAAAAACAAAAAACAAAAAACAAAATGACCGCGTGTCAAAAAAACCGAATGATACACCGGTATTTGAGCAGGCAAGGGGTACCGGCAACGACGATACGCGAAATTGCTATGGTACGAGGTACGAATTACGAAACGTAGTCTACCGTCTACCATCTACCGTTTACGTAGCGTGAGTAGACGTACTCGTAGGTATTACGCAGATAGACGCGGACGAGGATGCGGATGCGGATGCAAATGCAAATACAGACGCAGACGTAGACTTAAACGTAAACGTAAACGTAAATGTAAACGTAGACGTAGAAAATAGCGACAACGACGAGAACTATCGGATGGATCAGATTCGGATTGTTGTTGAGTCACTGACTGGCGAAATATCGCGTACATTTCTAGAGCATCGCGCCTCTCCTTCGCTACCTCTCTCTTTCTCGTTCGTACTCGTACGCCGTACGCCGTACGCTCGCTCTCTCAATAGCAGCGGCATCGGGCATCGGCATCGGCATCGGCAGTATACCGCACAGCCGGCGAATACACGCGCAATAGCACATAACGCTCGCGCACTTTCAATAAATCCTACTAGCGGCGAGACGAGACGCGCCGCGCCATCCGCCACCATCCCCAAGGCGCTGTTTAAGTATACCCGTCCCGTACGCACGGATGCGGTACCTTTTATCGTACCACTTCACTCGTGAATTGAAGTGCGATTGTAACGATTAACAACAAGTCGTTCGTCGATCGTCGATCGTCGTTCATCCAGTAATTGATGGCAGACCTACTGGCCTAGGTCTACGCGTCTAGGCGTCTAGGCGTCTAGGCAGCACGCTATACACTATACAGTACCCACATCTTTCTACTCTCTCAATTATAAATCAGTAAAAATTACCGAAAATCACTGAGAAACAGTCAGAATTGCTGCACAGGAGAAAATCAGTGAAATTTTTTTCACTGAAAACAAATCGGTGAAAAAAATCGCTGGAAATCAGTGAAAATTCACTGAAAACTCAGTGATATTTATGAAATTCACTGAAAAATCTGTGTAATTCTTTGAATAATCAGTGAAAAATCACTGAAAATCAGTGAATTTCGCTGATTTTTCCTGTGCTGCAATTCTCACTGTTTATCAGTGATTTTTCACTGATTCGAAATGAGAGAGTAGCAAACAAACATTTATTTAGGTAGGTAATTACTGATTTTGTAGCATTTCCCACTAATACTGAAATTATCAGCGAATAGCGAACTGCATTCTCACCAGGGTGCCCATGATGATTCGGAAATGACCCCCCCCCCCCCTCCTTTAATGGTTTTCCACTCCAATTTTTCCGAGTTTTCCAGATCTTTTATTTATGATTTTGATGAAGTATGGAGGAAGGGGTGTGATGTAGGTATGTAATTAAAACCTAAAATTGTAGGGAAGAATGATTTGAAATGCATGGCGACTAACAAATTGAAAAAAAAAACATTACTTTTCACAAGAGGTTCATCTCATGTCAACTCAACCAGGTTTTGACCTTGGGTCTTCCGATTTCGCTCAAATTTTTTTACGAGTTCTCCTCGATGATCTAATGAAGAACACCGTCAGTCTGATCCCAATCCTGCAGGGGGCGGGGGATGGGACTTGTAATTTTCGTATAATTAGGATTTTTTGCGAAATGGCTTAACTTTGAAAGAGCATATCTCGAGATTGGTTAGATCTAAGATGAATCTGTTCATGCGGTTTTGTAGAGAATTGAAAGCAGATTCAAAATTGAAAAATCACTTTTTGAAAAGTTCAAAGTTGAGCATTTATGATGGAAGCTCAACTGCCATGATAAGTACAAAAGATGAGGGGCCCCATTTAAAAATCTGAGAAAATTACTATCAAGAGAACTTTTTACGTATTTTTCGACTAATTACTTTTCAAGATGGGATCTCAATACCCCTGAAAGGGCACAGGGGTCTTAAATTTTGGTCAAAATTCAAAAAAATGTAAAAAGCAATATAATACGTACATCGATTTCTACTAATTCGAAGGCGCTGAGTTCGAATATTTGCTTATTTTTGGGATTCGCCCCTTTAGTGCCCCCTAGCTCCCAATTTTGAAAAAAAATATCGATTTTTTAAAAAATTTTAGTAATTTGGGGGTCAGTGTAAGGAACGAAGGAGGCGGATCGAGAAAGTAAGTTCATAATCGAGCTCAGCACTCTCGAATTAGTGGAAATCGATATGACACATGCTATTTTCATCTTTTTGAATGTGTTTTTTCAAAATTGAGAGGTAGGGGACACTAGAGGGTCGAATCCCAAAAATAAGCAAATATTCGAACTCAGCGCCCTCAAAAACCCAACAAACGACACGTCATACGTTATTTTTCATTTTTTTGAATTTTGACCTCATTAGGGGGTTCATACTTCATAGGGGGGTTCAGAGGGGTCGAATGAAAAAACTAAGACTAAGCACATATTCGAGCTCGACGCCTTCGAATTAGTAGAAATCGATATATTTCTTCACTTTTTCTGTTTTTTTTTTTTTTTTAATTTTGACCAAAATTTAGGATCCTTGTGCCCCCCAGGGGTATTGAGATCCCATCTTGAAAAGTAATTAGTCGAAAAATACGTAAAAAGTTCTCTTCATAGTAATATTCTCAGATTTTTAAATGGGGCCCCTCATCTTTTGTACTTATCATGAAAGTTGAGCTTCCATCACAAAAGCTCAACTTCGAACTTTTCAAAAAATGGTCATCAATTTTGAATCTGGTTTCAATTCTCCTCAAAACCGCATAAACAGATTCATCTTAGACCTAACCAATTTCGAGATATGCTCCTTCAAAGTTGAGACATTTCGCAAAAAATCCTAATTATACGAAAATAACAAGGCCCATCCCCGCCCTCTGAAGGATTGGGATCGGAATGACAGCGATTCCTTCATTAGACCATCGAGGAGAACTCGTAAAAAAAAATTGAGCGAAATCGGAAGACCCAAGGTCAAACCCTGGTTGAGTTGACATGGAATGAGCCAAAATTTTCAAATGTCATTTTTCGGCAATAAAAACGATTCAAATTCAATTCTACCTCCCCTCCCCTCACTATCCACTGCATAAAAACTTGAGTATTACAATTTATTAGAGAAAAGATTTCAAATCAAAAGAAAAAACCCCATTGTAAAACAAAATTATAAAGTTTTTAAAATTGAACCAAATCATGCCAGAGTACTATCAATCATTTTAGAACCCTTTGTACATATACTTGGTACTTACCAATATCTAGAAGAGTAAGCATAGTAAAAGAACGAAAATACTCTATTTTTATATACGCAACGTTTTTCGAACACGATGAAATGTTGATCTTCAGGCTTAGAGTGATCTAAGCTTGATGATGCTTTGCTAATTACTTTGTGGAGAAGAAAAGTTTTTTCTTTCTTTTATCAATCATTTTGTTCGAAAATCAATGCGTTGAGTTGAGCCCGAGCAAAGCGAAGTTAAAAACTTTTGCGGAGGACAATTTTTTCGAAAAATTCATAATTTAATGGGCAAATAGGTACGTGCATTTAAATATCACGTTTTATGTACATCACGGTCAACACAAAATAATGAATAAAGAAATCAGTCGCGTATTATAACAATTTGGCCTGAGCGGAGCGTGAATGAAACTTTTTGAAAATTTCAAATATAGGTAATAAAATACCTAAGTAAAGAAACACTTTTCTGGATGATTTATCCTTCTTTTGGAATTTTAAAAATTTCACAGAAAATTCCAAAATTTCACGTTTTCCTGATTTTACAAGATTCTCAAAATTTCCCAAATTCCCCAAATTTTCCAGAAAGTGGATACGCAAAACTGTCTCGAAATGAAAAAAAAAAACAATGGGTAGGAGGGGGCTGAAGTTTTTAACTTGAAAGGTAGCGCAATTAGAGAAAAAATCGAAGACTTGATTTTTCATAATCCGCCTTCATGAGTAAAGCGATGTTATAAATACGAAATTACGACCTCACACTCGTGTAACTGATGAACTATCGCTTTATTAGACTTTATTAGACAACAGGTGTGCACAATACGCCGACAATAAAATCTGTTCATTCTGATTCGTCGTCATTTACAAATACGAGTACGAGTACGAGTAAGTAGGTATAACTAATCGTCAATCGAGAGACTGTATTAAATAGGGTGCCATTTAATTGCACAACAAAATAGAGGGTTTGCACGACAAAAAGTAGGAAACTAACGACGAAATAATGGAACAAACGATGAAGGAAAATTATCACATTACAACAAATGATTGAACGACAAAAAATAACATCACGCGTCAAAATAATATATTCTAGCGACGAAACAAAAAAATCACGGCAAAAAAATTTAATGAACAATAAAAATAATTTTCCAACGACTACTTTTGTAACGACAGATAAAATGAAATCCACGACGAAATTAAAATGAAATTCACGGCGACATTGTACTTAAGAAAACATTGAACACTATGTCCATGTCAAAATTAGTTTCAGGACTCAGGACACTATGTCCAGTTGAGTTTTTCGAGATACCTATTACTTCTAAATCGCGGTATTTGGAACATCCAGATGGAAAGTTTTTGGACATTGCGTCCAGATTGAGGGTTTTGAGACTCTATTTCCATTGTCTATTCCCAAAACTAGTTTTAGGACACAATGTCCCAATTCAGTTTTTTGGGATAATAAGTACTTCTAAATTGAGGAAGTCGAGACGTCTAAATTTGAAGTTTTGGGACAATATATCCATGTAAAAATTAGTTTTAGGACACTATGTCCCGGCCAAGTCTTTTGGGATATTATTTCTAAATTGAGGTGAATATTTGGGATGCCCATGCCCGAATTAAAAGTTTTTGGGGTATTTTGTCCAGATTGAGGGTTTTGGGACACTGTGTGTGGCCATGTGAAAATTAGTTTCAGGAGTTTCACTGATTCCCATTCCTCAGCGAACCAATTTCATTTCTTGTTCCATCAATCGAGTGGACTGAAAATGACCGAACATCGCTATATTCAAGAATAAAGTAAATATGAAACCTCGTTGCTGATTTATTCGCGAGTTTCAAAATCATTATTTTCAATTACAGCAGTACTTACCTACCTACCTACCTACCTAGCCAGAATCCACCATAGGTATTACGGTAGGTATCTAACCATCGCGCGCTTGTGTCCGCGCACCGAGATGAAAACTTTTCGCGTCCTTTACAAACGATTAACTTCGCATTGGCAAATTATCACTCGCTTTATTTCGCCATTAATTACAATTTATAGACAACACGCTCGCACAGGTATAAAGTTAGTCATAAAACAGAGAGGGAAGGGCCGGTAGAGCGAGTGTGTCCCGTCTTCTTCCACCGTTCCGTTCGTAATTAAAGATTTTCCATTCAAATTTCAAATTATTCGCGGTCGTATTCGGTAGATAGGTAGGTAGGTAATCTAGGTATGTATCGCCATCTAATCTCACATCATGTTAGTCGAATCTAGTCGAGTCGAGTCACATTTAATTAACCATCAATACAATTGTCCATTCGAACGTCCCAAGTCCTCAAAAATGAAAAAATTGGATGAAAGCGCGATACGTACAATAAATAATTCGATAAAAGTATCAGTCTTAAAAATTTCAGTAGTAGCAAAGTAAAGCGTTTGTAGCGAAGCAGCGCGAGGAATTGAGGAAGGACGTTCGGCACTGAATGTGTGTATATGTGTGTGCAATTGAAATTGGACAAACCACATGTCATAATACGTACTTACGTAGTACGTACACGTACATTAGAGAACTACATAGTACATACAGACACCAAGTGTGTACTGTGTAGGACTGTAGGTGTACAGACTGTAGACTACAAAAACAAATTAGCCACTAGATAGCTAACGTAAGAAGATACCTAGGTGTAGGGGTAGGGATAGTTCTAGGGTCTAGCGTTTAGGTATAGGTACCTAGTCTACTAGTCTACCTTGCTAGTTGCTACCTACTAAAACACATCGACGACTGTGCGACGCGACGCTCATCTTCGAACGTGAACGTAGCTGACGTAGCAGCGGTAGCGAGAGCTGCCGCCGCGCCGTAAAAATACGACGATCCGGACTCGGTTTAATTGCTATTTATTTCGATGTATAACGCGCGTTTATTTAATTTATTGTATTACGAAGACTCGCCCGTCGCGTCGTTAATGGCAGTTTCTTCGACGCTGCTCTATACAATTTTGCGCACATATTTTTACGTATAGGTAGAGGTACGAGAAAGAAAATTTAGATGGTTGACGCGGCAAGCTGCGCGAGACGAGATTGAAAAGAATATCGGTTATCACCGTTATCAGGTACATATAGATAAGTAAGGTTTACAGCTTACGGTGCGTCATTTATGTAATGGAAATATGCCAATTTACGAGTACGTATCGCCACATGTAGAATCCCCCCCCCCCTCACCATATTTTTAGACATCGATAGCTTATTCGCGTAAAATTTTCAAAATGTGGTTTTCGTGAAATATTTCGTACTCGAGTTTCGAAAAAAATGAAGAAATCACTTATCGAATGGTGTATTTTGATTAGTACTTTTTCTCATATTTTCATTCCAGTGGCGGGGTAGGGGTGGTAAGTCGCAAATTGAAAATGGGGCACGCTGCAAAAATTATTTTTATGTACGAATTCATTGAAAAAGTCACATAATGGTAGAAAACACGCTTCAATTGACATTCTTGCGATATTTTTACCGGAATATCACATTTTTGCTTTAATTGTCTGATAAAATATCAAAATATTTCCAAAAAATCGGAAAATCAACCAAGGCAGCTGAAATCTTGATCCTCTTTCCAAAAATTACACGTTCATTCAAACGTTTCAAAAAAAATGTCCTCCTTCAAGCAAGTGTTTTCACCAATCATAGGTGTTTTGAGCAACTATTTGGACCTTTCGAGTACTCGAATATATGTATAGGTAATTGTATTGAGTTTTGCCCCCCCCCCCCCAATTAGGTCATTTTTGGTTTTCTAGTCAAAATGACCTCGGAAATGAGCTCAGGAGGTCGAAAACCATGCATTTTGAATTTTGATACACAACTCATTAGACTCAAAAATTTTAATGTTGCCCCTCCCCCTTGAGACCTCTTTGGTTTTTTGGTCAAATGACTTCGGAAATGAACTGAGTAGGTCGAAAACTGTCTATTTCGACACCCAACTCGTTGAGATCAAAAATTTTGAATTTTGCCCCTACCTCTTGGGGCCTCTTTTTAATTTTTGACCAAAACTATGTTGAGTTAAAAATGGATTCAGCGGCTTTGAAAACCTCTAGATACAAATTTTCAGAATTTTGGCGCGCTGAATTTTTAGGGAGACCACCATGGGACATGACTTCGCAGTAGAAAGTACCTAGCTGCCTACCTATCTAGATATATGAGCATTGAGGATCAGAAGGTGTAATAATAAACGATAAAAAGGACGGACGCTGAAACGCGTACTACGTAGACGTACCACGTAGTACGTAGTACGTACACTCGTGATTTACAGCGAGAAACGAGAATGAGAAACGTTAAATGTCGAACAATGGAATATACGTTGTCCTAGGGCAGTTCCACTTTCGACGACTCGAGAATAACAATCTTTTCACCTCCTACACATCGCAACGTAGGGCAGCGCAGCGCAGCGCAACGCGTTCTGCTTTCGTCTGTTTCAAAAATATATGCGATACCAGTTTCGAATACATTTTACACTTGGAACTTACGAGCACTACGTGTAGTCGTATTCGCAATCGCCAACTTCTCCAGTTTCTAATCTACATCTCTACCCATCTGTTACTGTATCTGTATCGGTATCGGTATCTGGATTTGGATCTGGATCTGTATAATGTACATAGCGTACAACGATGTTTTCTACTACGATGCGATGCGATGCGATGTACCTAAACCGCATAGGTACACGAACGTTCGGGTATTTTACGATAGGGTGCAGCGGGCGCCAGCGCCACGTTACTTGGATTTGAAAAAATAGAAGCACGCTCGATGTACCACCCACCTACACCTAGTACATACCTAGTTCCTACTTCCTACTACCTACCACCTACCTACGTAAATGATAAAATAGCGATAACGGCATGATAACGGTGGAGCGAGCTAAGGCCGGACGCGGGACGAAAAGCTGCGCCGGAGACGCATACGAGGCTAGGGTGGCCGTGCTTTGGGAGTTCGACAAACAATAATATGTTGCATTTTCCACACACTGACACGCTGACATGCTGGCACGGTGCCGCTCATTCCCATCCCCATCTGCGTCTCTGTAACCATAACCATCGCGATAATAGGTACGATACATACGTATAGTTACTAGTTACGTACACTCGTAAACGTAGATGTAGGTATACGACAATTTCTTAGGTAGGCAGTGACATCGGAAAGTGGGGTACTAGAGGGCATTGTACCCCCCCCCCCCGCCCCATCGCATCGGATAGGCATTTTTAAAGCATTAAAATATGGGGCGAAATGTTTTTTGGGGCATTGAAAACTTAATTTTTTCAAAGCTTTGCCCTCGCTTCGCACAATCACAATTGTATGAATTATTTGAGGCAACATAGCATAAAAATGATTCTTTTTGCCCCCTCCCCCCCGAAAATCTTCCTGGTATTCTAAGTCTCGGTACTCATTTTGTACCCTCCCCCCAAAAAAAGCTCCCGACGCCACTGTAGGTAGGTATAGCTACAGCTAGGTAGTAGATAGTTTATATCTATTGTCTATGCCATCCGTACACCTAAACTTACAGACAGAAGACGTTCACCATTACCAGTCTACGTATAAATACGTATAGGTAGGTAGTAGGTAGCTAGGTACTCTCTAAGTTTGAATCAGTCAAAATTGATTGATTTAAATAGACAAAATTGAGTCACTGTTGTAATCAGTGAAAAAATTTACTGATTCAATTAGTGAATTTTCATTATTGAATCAGTAAAAATAATGATTCACTGATTGAATGGGTAATTAATTACTGATAGAATCAGTCAATTAAATTTTTACTGATTCAATAATGAATATTAACTGATCGGTAATTTTTCGCTGATTGGCAGTAAAATGTCGCTGATTAACGGGGGAATCAGTGTTTGTCTATTTCATCAGTCAATTTTGGCATTTTTGACTGAGTCAAATTTAGAGAGTAAGGTATACTTCAAACCTCGTACCTATACCTCTGCATACGCATCGAATATGAACGCACACGCGTGTATAGTGATACCACATATCAAATATTAGGTATTACAGACGTACACTCGCAGTTAAGACTTACATAGTACTTACTACTTACTACTTACTCGCATCGCATCGTATCGAATACGTGCGCGAATGCAAGTGCACTGCATACTCGTGCTCGTGCTCGTGCTCATGCTCATGCTCGTACATAGCACATTTACCACATTCGTGTAGGTACGTGCTACGCGTACGTGTATCCATATATGTTCTATCCATATTCCCCAACTACGAAGTACGTGGTAATTCCGCTTTGAAAATGGTTACAAAAGAATTAAAAGTTGCTCTATTGCAAAGGTTTACTTTTGTTCTTAAGTTTACGGCCGAGCAGAGGCGAGGAGGACACGCCACTATCCCGCCACATCCCCACTTATCAAGAGACAATACCGAGCGCATTAAAACTATTTAGCAAGCTCTCGTTTGCCTTCGCCTTCGCCGCCGCCGCTGCCGCCGCCGCCTCGTACCTACACTTTTGAAAGCTTTACTGCTAAAGGATAAGCTCGAAGAAAGATAATTATCTGTAAAGTAATTTCTTCCCTGGTGATATTGTCGAATTAAGTTTGTAATTTAAATCCGCGCAACGTTACGCTAGACCACGTCGCGGACGCGGACGCGGACGCAAATGCGAACGCGAGCGCGGGCTACGTATATTCTTCAAACTCGATATTCGGGTCAAATAAGCTACAGTTCAGCTACGAGTAAATCTAACCTAAACGCTGATTTTATAACGCAATTAATACCTCTATACCTCTACCTCCATCTCCGGCTATCTTCATTCTCCGCATTTTACCAGATTTTACCACTACCTGTAGGTACGAGTTCTCTCCGTCAAATTCAAAAATATCTTATCATACGTGTACCTAGTACCTAGACCTACGCACTACGAATATTTGTAAATTAGACATCGTGCTTTTATCCGAAACAAATCGCCCAACCAACAATTATAGGAAATCCTTACCAATCATTCAACGAATTTGTAGATTATTTCCAAGCCGCGAAGAATCCCGAATATATTTTCATCTCATGACCCCCCCCCCCCCCCACTCCACCCGAACTCAAAGAAACGGAATATCGTGAAATATGCTAACGCCATCTATACTGCATTGCGCTTCCAACATTACGAGAGTTACAGGCACTTACGATACGGCAAAGAACGCCAGCGCCATCGCCATCGCCATCTACCAGAAAAAGTTTCCAATCATTCGGACCAGAGCCAAAACATAGAGCTATTTTAAAACTTTCACCGGCAGACGATAGTTCAACAAATCTTAAACACACTGATTAGATACCAATTACCAACTGATTGGCTGATTGATCCCTAATTTGCATTTGTCGCGATCAATGTGGTTATATGTACGCTGAGAAAAGAGTGAGATAATAGATAGGTACATTGAAAGAACGTAAATTTGCTTTAAGGCGAACTTAGGGGAATGAGTACATTAAATTTTACCCTCCCAATTGGTTTCATCGCATTTTTTATTACTGAAAACCAATTGACAGGGTAAAATGTAATGTACTCATTCCCCTAAGTTCGCCTTAAAGCAAATTTACCTTAATTAATGAATCTATTACCTTAAATTTACCCTACATTTTTCTCAATGTAGATCTTAGCTAGATCGAACATACGCGTTTCTTAGCATTTCAAACCCCTTGCTCAAACTTCGTATCAGTTGATCATGATCACTGACTGGACGAAAAGTAATAGAAATATACACGATACGAGAAGAAAGGGCGAAGTCATAAGTTTTCTCAATTTTCCCATCCATTTTCTGTAATCGAGTATTCACGACCAATTAAGTGGATGAAGTACGTTTTACCCCACCACTTTTCGTCGAAAAAAAAAACAAAATAATATTTTTCGGAGTAAGGAGCAAATGGAGAAAAATTCTATACGAATCGAAAACTTCCAATTTTAAGCCTGCTTTCTCAAATAATGGTAACTTCGTTGCGTTAAGCGGTCAAAATTTTTCCAAAATTCACTGGTTTTTGTGGTAGGTATTCTCAAGAAAAAAATTGAAAGCTCGAGTTCGACGAATCTCAGTTTTCAAATTCACTTGAGAATAACACGAAAACGGAGACTCTATAAGAAGAATTTTGACCGCTTAATGCAGAAAGAAAATTAAATCCTCTAAAATTTTGGTTCCTAACATTTTTTTCATATTATGACGCTTAATTTGCCTAGAAATTTCACTTTTTTGGAGGCAGTCTTTAGAAAATGAACTTGATATGGAGTACAAAAATTCTTCATCAGGAAACGAGTGGCCTCTCTCTAATCATTTTCTTATGCGAATTAACTTCTAACGTATAATCCCCCCCCCCTAAAAAAACCTACACTTTCGTGAAAAAAAAATCAATTTGACGCCCGTAGTTAGACGACCCTAAAAATGCGAAATATTCTTATTACGTTTGATTATCAAAAACGAAATTATTGTTCTAAGAAATCACATCTTTTGGATCTCGAATGCTGCGTGACCAGACCCGGTGAGAGGGGGTGCAGAGGATGTATTTGCATCGGGCTCACATTCTTTTTCAAAAATATCAAGGGCCCGTAAACGCCTTCAAAAAAAATTGTAAAATAACAAGAAAAATAAGTAAAAATTCACATTTTTAGGCCAAAATTTTATCAAAAATTTTCGCCTTTGTTATTTTGGGCTACAGTATGTTTCATATTTTCAGGACTTTTACTCGATTTTGACCCAAAAAGCTAAAAAAGTTGACCTACCTCAAAATTTCACTTCAGACCCACGCTCAAGTTTACCCGAGTAATGCAGATAGGTAGAGCTTAAACAATGGTCTAAAAAAGGGGGCCCACAAAAGGCTTTGCACTAGGCCCGCATTTCCTCTCGCCGGTCTTGTGCGTGGCTGAGCTCTATTGCTATAATTGTTGCCATTTTAGTTGGCGGACCCAGTACATACATATACATACCTAAACCTACATTACCTACATATACGCGAAGACAAAAATCGCTAGAACGCGAACGCGAACAGTGCGCTGCATTGCGTTTCATTGCAAATGTAACAGTAACTGGTAAAAGTCCAAACATTTGCGACTTCGGATGTCGGTTAAAATACCGAAATGCCAAATGCCAAATACCAA
Source organism: Pseudococcus viburni (assembly GCA_033439095.1). Lineage (NCBI taxonomy): Eukaryota > Metazoa > Arthropoda > Insecta > Hemiptera > Pseudococcidae > Pseudococcus > Pseudococcus viburni. The sequence continues at coordinate 216,174 of JAVBJF010000300.1, read as the reverse complement.
ATATCAAATACAAAATACAAAATACATTAAGAACGACAGGAGCGGACGGCGGCGAAAGAAAACTTTTTCTATACAGCAAAAACAAAGATAAAATTAGATATATACTACCCTAAGTACGTATTTGTACGTTGGCAAAAACTTGCCAACCACGAATCGGCGATACGAGCGAGGTACGTCTATGACTCGCAGTATGTAACGTAACGCAACTTTACGTAACGTAATGTACCACGTAATACGTATACAAACTCAGGAAAGACAGATTCCCATTATTTTCTTTATAGTACGCAAACCTATATACGTATACCATAATACTTACTTAATAAAGAGATGATTTGCTGCAGTTTGAGATTTTGAAAAAAAAGAAAAAAAAAAAGAAGGAAAGGACAGGGAAGGAAAAAAAGAAATCTTTCCTCGTATACGTACGTAGACGTACAACCAACTTATTCGTACCCTGCCCTGCGTTCTTCTCTTTCTTTCCATGTCGCTTTTCGCTTCGCGGAGTTATCCGCTCGCTAACCAACCACTACCTACTTAGTTCACTCCAGTTCGATTTACTTAAGAGTTAGTTTAGCTTTCGTTCATTTTTAGCGCAATCAATAGTATATTATACGTATACTCGTACAATTACAATTAGATTATACAAAAACAAAATACAAATACATACAAACGTAATACACTGTACTCCAATCCACGTATCCGTTCATCTTCGTCTATTTACATTATACACAGTGGCATAGTATGCCTATTGCCGACATCCTAGGTACCTACTACCTACAGTACCTACAATCCTAAGCCCTAGTGAGTGGTTCAGAAAAGTAAGAAGACGAATTTCTAAGAGGTAATTAGTCAGCTCACATTCGTGACTGCAAATTTTCAATTTGGGTATAGATAGCGATAGCGTACCTATAGCCGGTTAAGTTTCGTGAACCTGTCCTTGAAAACCGATTTCGACCATTCCGACCCTACAAGGGTCGCCTATTCCATTTTAAAATAATTTTGGATCCCTAGCTCCAGTATCGGGGGGGGGGGGGGGGGAATATGTGTTTAATTTCATTATTTTCTCATTTTTCGCTAACTACAGATGAAATTTTGTCCTTTTTTTCGGATAGCTTCTAAATAGTTGGAGAAACCAAAAAAATTTTCAACATTTTTAGTAAATTTTTTGCCGAGTTACGCCCTTTTGGTCTTTTCTAATGAAAGGTCAAAAGTACAGAGGTTTTTTTCCTCTCAAATCAAGTGTTATTCATCTATAAGTAATACCACAAAAATGTTGAAAATTTTGAAAAGGTGTCAGCCCAAAAAAGACATCTGCGCAACAGCGCAACATTGGTATATATCGCACTCGAGATCACGTTTCTGTTTCTGAGTCAGATTTTCACAAACAGCCATATAATTTACACGAACCTATATTTTAGTGGAGGCAAATTAGCATCATTTAGAGAGAAAAAAACATTTTTGCCTAGTAAAGCTTTTATTGCGGAAAATTGTCAAGAGTGGTCTCCTGAATAACCCTAAACAGTTGCCATCTCGCAGACCTCACGCCAATTTTTTTAGGGTTCACCCCCCTCCCAAACTGTGTTTTCACATTAATCTTCTCAGGATTTGATTTTAGGGTAAAAATAGTTCAGTAACTACCTTTTTGTTCTACATTCAATTTCCAACATTTTTTATGCATGAAATTTTTTTTGTACGACCATTAGCAGATACGATTGAGGGTCTTGAGGAAGGGGAGTTCGGGAAATATACTATTATTTGAAAACGCGATAATAGGTATAAAATCAGTACTTACTAATGTGCATGTTGTGGGCATAAAAATAGTAGTATTATGTAAATTGGTAGTATTGATAATTTTAACCCCCCCCCCCCCCCTTCAGTGTGCCTACCCCCACCTTACCTCTCATTCATATTGCCACTACCCAATATATTTCGTATTTTATGATTTTCCAATCCAGCGAAGGACGAGGAAGAGGATGTACCTAGACGATGTTCAGGAATAAGTGCCGAGTTATTTTTACTCTAAAATCAAACCCTGGGGAGATAATGTGAAAAAACAGTTGGGGGAGGGGGGGTTAACCCATCTAAAAAAAAAATAGCCTGAAGTCTGCGAGGTGGTAACTCTCTGGAGTTATTCAGGAGATCACTTTCGACAATTTTCCGCAATAAAAGCTTTACTAGGCGCAAATGTTTTTTTTTTCTAATTCGCCTCCACTATTTCTCCAAAGGGTATGGACGGATAAGGGGTGAATTTGGCCCCCGGCGATTTTGGGCTCCTAAACACCCCAAGTCATGTATATTGACTAGAAATAATTTTTCACAAAATTTTGGACCCCTACCCCCTCTCTTTTGAAGCTATGGCCATTTTATTGCATCATTTTCAAGAATTTTTAATTTCAACGGAAGTGAAGGAAATTTTCTGTTCTTTGGCACAAAGTTACATCTGGTAGAGGTGTATTCGTGATAATTTTTTCAACAATTTTGGTGCACTCCTTCACGTTTTTTCGGTCATTTGAAGTTTTCAATCGTGAAAAATACCATATAAGCGTTTGCCATTTTCTCATGTGTACTACCTCTTTCTTCATCCCCAAGCCCCCATTCACACCCTTTTTCTCTAATTTATGTATATTTCAACGACATGGAGGATATGTGGAAAATAAATTCACCATCACTCCTCCTTGGACGGTTTCTGTTGCCGAAATGTGACTCAAAAAAATTGAAATGGAAAGATTTTGATTTCCGACTAATTTTGGGTTGTAGAACACGAATATGACATTAATTATTGTGTATAATAATTTTCTTGCTCGAGAGACCCGATTCAAACTTGAAAATGAGAACGTTTTACGGAAAAATGACGAAATGAAAAAACCAAATCCAAATCCATATTCGTGTTCAGCAGGTCAAAATACCCCGAAAAATACGTTTTTCGCGATCGTTTTACTCGAAGTCTCGAAATTCATTTTTTCCCCATTAAAAATCAGTGAGAAAGGTGAATTTTGAAATTTTAATCAAAACTATTACGAAAAGGGTGTTTACCGGGGTATTTTGACCTGCTGAACACGAATATAAAATTGGTTTCCTTATTTGGTTATTTCTTTCTGTATAAAGCGCTCAAAATTTGAAAAATCTGCTAAAATTACAACATTTCTGTACGGTTTTTTGCGATTTTCACCCCTTAGTTCAAAGAAATCGCCGAAACCAAATACATAGTAAAATTCTACATAAAAAAACGTATTTTTTAGGAATTTTTCCAGAGTGGTCGCTCTTCGCTTATATGGTATTTTTCACGATTGAAAACTTCAAATGACCGAAAAAACGTGAAGGAGTGCACCAAAATTGTTGAAAAAATTATCACGAATACACCTCTACCAGATGTAACTTTGTGCCAAAGAACAGAAAATTTCCTTCACTTCCGTTGAAATTAAAAATTCTTGAAAATGATGCAATAAAATGGCCATAGCTTCGAAAGAGAGGGGGTAGGGGTCCGAAATTTTGTGAAAAATTATTTCTAGTCAATATACATGACTTGAGGTGTTTAGGAGCCCAAAATCGCCGGGGGCCAAATTCACCCCTTTTCCGTCCATACCTTTCGATTTCGCTTCCTCTCCCTCGCCATCCCACATCACCGCGCCATTCAATTCCACTTCATAAGAACATACCTAGATTTCTCGATGACCAGTATTATGACCAACTGATTCGTGGTCGCTCGAAACCGAAATGGGTAGGTCTAGGTATACCTAAATTTCGCGATTTGATTAGTGATTAGTGATTACCGTTAACGGATAAACGGAATACGAGTACAATACGCCGCTGGATGCTCGAACCACGAAATACCGTTTAATTTAATCGTTTCCGTTATTTCTCAATTAAAACCAATTCCCCATTATAATACATATGTATTATATATATATATCGCTTTTTATTACAATCGTGGTCTACAGCGATACGTACCAATTGTTTTTCGAGTACCTCCATAAAAGAATAATACCTACTTAATCGGTACCTGGTACATATACAATACACATACACATATACGTATGCAAAATACACAAATAAGACCGTAATACGCCACGACAAAGCAGTAATTCAGAGTACGATAAATCTTTGATCAGCCGCATGCCGCATAAATCACGTTTTTCCTTTCTTTTCTGTTCTGTAAGTACTCGTGTTTTTTACCGAAACACCGAAAGACGGAGGATTTAATGCATCTTTCAACTTGGGTAAGTATTATTACTTTCTGCCTCGGACGCCACTCACTGCGATTGATCGGCGACCACCGATTCGATAAGGCTCTATTCGACGCGACGCGCCGCGACAGTCAAACGTATAGGCAGTTAAATTATTCGCGCTACTTTAATACGAGAGGCACCTTCATTCTGCAGCCTTAGCCTTAATTCCCCGTACGTGAGCCGGTCGTATAGTCGATGGTTCGAGCAGCACACTAAACACCGTACACACGAAACGTCAGCGTCAGCGTCACCCCTCGGCCAAATTGGCCGAAATTTAAACGACCATTTTACAGCATATTAAAGTTGTTTCAACTTTTTCCCATTATTCGCTCGCGAGTATATCCGAAGTGGCGATGGCGCTCCGCACTCGGCACCCCTTCTCGTCCGTCTCATTGGTCAACGATGGCGAAACGGTCGTAAAAATTGGGAAGCTTTAAGCTCGTCGAATTTATACCCCGCTTCCAAAAAGGATATTTTTCAAGAGACCACCGCACCGCCTCGTCCCTTCTCGTTATACCGTCGCGTCGCTTGTACCATTCGACGTCCTTTTCTCTTTTGTTTCAGGTTCCCTCTACTTCTTCTCCCTTCGTAGTGTATACTTTTCTTCGCCGCGTCTTTTTTTATCATCGCTTTTTTCCTCGTTTTGCTCGCCAATTTCACTCTTCTTCTACCGAAACCGAGTCGTAGTGTACACTGTAGCTGTAGCTGTACATATATGAAGTAAGTCCACGTACTGGCGTAAGTCTAACGCAAGTATATAATACCGATGGTATACGCTTTCGAAAAGCCTATCCTGCGGTCTGCGTTCTGCGTTCGAATAAAAATAAAATTTTACAAAATTAACCGAGGTAAGCTTTTTATATACGAGTACGACGTACTCTCGGCGGCGTAGTTTCACGCGTGTTTGCGACACTTTTCTCCTTTCATCGCTTTAAAACCTTCTAGATAAGTAAGCACGATAAACAATTACTAATGAACGTCGTTTCCATTGTATCGCTCTCGCTATCTGGTTTTCCCTCCTATTTTTCGTTTTTTGTTTTTTTCGTTTTTCGTTTTTCGAAAGAAACAGTTCACCGAAAACGCGAACGATTATCAACGAATTTTTCAAGTCAATTCACAGAAGCGCGGAGGCGTAAAATACCCATCGACGAGGCAGAACAGATCGCGAAATGGATGAAAGACAATTCGTATCTTTCGCGAGTCCGACCCGAATCTAACGACTAACGATTCGTTGCCAGTACTGGCACTGACCTAACAAAACTACAAAAAGAACGAGAATCGTCGTTAGTTTGAAGAAATCAACTCAATTTTTCAAATCGGCCAATTCTAGCTGCGAAAATTTTCCAATATCAATATCAACGTCGGCGAAACCTCGAAGAAAATAAACTTCGTTCAACGAAAGATCCAAGTTTGTCTGTTTCAACCAAATATTCGGACTTCGGGTCGAGGGAGGTGAATGTGGGAACTATACATATCACGTATGTATGTACAAATAGTAAGTACAATAAGTCGAGTATCCGAGTATCATAATTCATAAATATTTGAAAAATACGTATTAGGCAGCTTACCAATCCCACTGTATTAACGTACTAGTTTGATAAAAATTCACGTACCTGAAACAGAAAAGAGAAAAAAATTCGTTAGATGTCGATAATACGTGAAACATTCAAACATCGGAATCTATGAAAAATAACGAAAATGGTAAAACGATAATTATAAAAGCCATCAAAACAAACGAATCAATGTTTTCGATTATCGTCATTTTTTCGAATACCTACTACCTATAGGTCCAAAAATACTCCCTTTTGACCCACCCCCTGTTATGTGCAGGGTTAAAAAAAAATTGCTGTTTTTGGGAATGCTGAACAAGTACCCACCTACATTATGTCTAGTAAATCTCTTGGCCCTAAAAACTGGACAGTGGTTGAACACTTTTTGCTGTTTGGTCTGTAAACTACTATGAAAAGATGCTAAAAAGTGATGAAATAATGAGATAGAAATTGTCAAAGAAATATTAACTGGATGTAAATTGCAAAAAAACTATCCATTTCCCTCGACATTTCAACTTCATTTCTTTCCATTTGTCATCATTTCTGATTTTTGGTATTTACTTTCAAAATGTAAGAAATAAAATTGACTGATTTCAATAGACAGAATTGAGTCACTATTGAAATCAGTGAAAAAATTTACTGATTCAATCAGTGAATTTTCATTATTGAATCAGTAAAAATTTAAATTCACTGATTGAATCAGTATTTAATTATACCTACTGATTCAATCAGTCAAATTAAATTTTTACTGATTCAATAATGAAAATTCACTGATTGAATCGGCAATTTTTCACTGATTGGCAGTAAAATATCACTGATTAACAGGGGAATCAGTGGAATTTGATTGATTATCAGCGACCTAATTTTGTCTATTTCATCAGTCAATTTTGGAATTTCTGACCGATTCAAATTTAGAGAATAGGATCTATTTCGGTATCTACGTTTATCTACAACTAGAACCCGTTTATTGGATGCAGTAACCAGTAAGTAATGGGCATGATATACGCGAGTATAAATACGAGTACCTATGTAAATAGTAGATAGGTAGGTAGGTAGGCAGGCAGGCAGGCAGGCAGACACGTATGTAATAAGGTAGTTAGGTATAAAAGAAAGGAATGAAAAACCAACTCTTTATTCGGATCTTTATACTAGAGAACATTTACGAATTACTATGCGAGTAACGTTACCTAGGCAGGGCACAGAATACGGCAAAATACTGGCGATGGCGATGGCGAAGAGTATATACCGACATAGTAGGCCAGTAAGTGTAGTTTTGTAGTACACGACTCTACACGTGTACATTCTTTCGTTCTATTCTACAGCTATGTATGTACCTACAATGTACATACTACATACAATAGCAAGAAGGTAGATAGGTAGGTAGAGGTACTAGGTAGGCTGGCAGAGGTATAAGGAACGAAATAAGGAGAACTTGCATTAAGAGAGAAATACTTATTACTAAACCTACTATACACATAGAAGGGGATATCGCGTCGGCAATTTGTGCGCGAATCGAGATGACAAAGAAGTTGGAAAAAAGAAATACGACATTTTGACATGTGCCAATCGCAATCACGTCGAAGATAGACAATAGACATCGACGAGGATGAGATAAGTTGCTATTGCTTTTGCTTTTGCTTTTGCTACGTTACGACCCGTTCGTCGCGACGCGCAGTTTATTTATTTGCGAATCAATCTGACCGAACGACATCGACGCATCGCATCGTAATAAAAATACTACTCGTATACCTTCGACCTAGTATCTTACATACAAATTACCCATCTTTCACTACCTCAGTAGAGATACGTACAGTGCATTTACATAATAATACGCGCTGAGTTATACCTACGCGTCAGTCTTGTTTAATGGCGATGGCGATGGCGAGCAGATTGTCTATGGCTATGGCTATGGCTAACGTAAGAGGTCGCGTAGTTGCACGATTTTCCTTTCATTTACGGCAAACCGGTTATGCAATTTTATTAACGTCCATGAAAAACACGGCTCGGCACATACTTGGAATTGGAAAAACTCCGGTGTAAAAATGAAACTCCGCGAACAAATTCAGAGACAACACCCGAACGCTAAAACTAATTTTTACTACCGAATAAAAACGTTCCGAACAACTTTTGCGAAAAAAGATCTTCAGAAAATGAAAATTCACCACTTTTTCCTCATACATGTTTTCCAAAACATGGCCACTAATTTCGAATTTTGTTCCATTCCCTCCCCTTTTTCTTCAACATCGTGGTCAAGGGCATCATGGCATTCCTTTCTCATCACAGCTCATTAAAAAGTAGGTTTCCAAAAAACTTGGGAATTTAGATAAATTCTGTAGAAAGAAAAAATGAAAATTCTCCCTAGCGTAGCGAGGTAACATTTTTTTTTGGATAATTCATAATTTAATGGACAAAAGACGTATGCATTTTGAATATCAATTTTATTGTACATTACGGTCAATAAAAAATCAAATAAAATATACAATAATTTGGCCCAAGTGGAGCGAGGGCGAAATTTTTTGAAAAAATTTCAATAAAATAAGCAAAGAAACACTTTTCTAAATGATTTATCCTTTTTTTGGATTTTCGAAAAATTCCAGAGAAAATTCCAAAATTCCCTGACTTTTCCCGGTTGGTTTTCCAGAAAATGGACACCCTGTTTTCAGACCTTTTACATGCGATATTCATGAAACATGGAAGGGAGAGGGGGTAATTTTTTCGCGAGATGCCTTTACAACCCGAAATTGTGAAAAAATGATTATAAAATCACTATACTATTTAGGAGATTTTATAGATGCTTCTTTTCCGGTCACAAAAACGACTTAAAATTGAATTCTGAAAATTTTTGACACCTCCCCTCCTCCCACGCACTCGCACAAAAACTTGAGAAGTTGAATGTATCACAGAAAACATTTGAAATAAAAAATGTTCTCCTTTACCTTTCCCTTTCAAAAAAACATGTGCCTTAAATGTACATATAAATTCCACGCAAGTTGCTGCAATCTTTTCGGATTTCGCCAGTAAATAAAAAATCGATGATAAGATAAAATATCAATCATTTAGGTGAGAATTTCTGCGAAAAGAGACCTTCAAAAGTTGACATTTCGAAATTTTCCAAAACGTGACAAATAATTTTGAATTCTCTTCCATTCCCTCTTTTTTTTCAATATCGTGGTCAAGTGCAAAATGGTATTCTTTTTTCATCGCAGCTCATTACAAGTACGTTTCCAAAAAAAAGATTTAAGAAAATGAATTTTGTAAAACAGAAAAAGCGTAAATTATCCCCAAGTATAGAACCAAAAAAAATCCATTTTTGAAAATTCCACAACAGAATGAACAAAGAAACACTTTTCTATATGATTTACCTATTCTTCTTTTGAATTTTTGAAAAATTCCGGAGAAAATTTCAAAATTCTGTGACATTTTCAGATTTTTAAAATTTCCCGACTTTTCCTAGTTTTCCAGAAAAAAAACGAATTGAAAAGAGGATGAAGAAAGATACGCGGTCACAGGCAAAATGAGTTACTCCTCATTTCCTCTCAGCATATTGAAAAAAACGATGAAATTACAGGTGTGGAAATTCATTTTCTGTGCAAATTTTCGTTCTAGCTTCGCTCAGGCACGAAATGTTTCTTTTCTTTAAACAAATAAAATGACGAGTAGTTTTGAGCCTAATTCGAGAAAAATAAGATCGTTAGTTCAATGAAAATCACATGCCACGGGATCCGAGAGAAAGTCGCGTATGCGTATGGGAAAGATGAAAAGGTGCAAATATGTGCGACAAACATGATGCAACTTTTTTGAAATTGGTTGGATGTGGACATCACCGAGAAAGTCATTAGGTAACGATCTTACATTCCGCGTAGCTTTCCTAGCGTTGGAAATGGCTTCAAAAATTCGAATAAGAATATCTACGCGACGAATGATCGATTCATTCGACGCTTCAATGGTAATGTCTAGATGCTAGATGTACGATCAACGATGTCTACGTCTATAGATGTCCACCAGTCCACCAGTCCACCAGTCACCGTTCCACCCAAGTAACAACTAATTGCAGACAGCAACAGAAACGACTACAGACACGGCACGTTTGCCTCATTCAACGCGCAAAAATTAAGAGAGCTTAATGACCCGTTCGTTTTTTTCTCTTTTTTTTTTGGATAAACATCGCGTATAATATTAACTTAGTACCTTTTCTCTGGAATATTTCGCGTCTTCTTCGCGTCCTAATGCTCGTAATGTCGTAAGTCGTCCAAACTCGCAACTCGCAACATACGTGCGAGTAGTTCGAACTGAAATTGATTAATTACTTCTTTACGCGAAAGCGAAAACCAGACGTTGCGTTGCAACGCCAACACACGTCGAACCGTTCGGAAAGGCGAACGGACGAAGCGGGGAGTACGCGTCTTTCGTCTTTCGTCTTTATACGTACTAACTTACGTTAGTTGGTAGTAGGTACATACATCGTTCGCTAAATTCTGTAATTCTATAATTTTTCGCTCGATCGATTATTATCGAGAATCGTTCGACGTAACGTAAAACATCCGAATACTGACTTACGTTCATACGGTAGACGGCGCGTACGATACCACCATAAGCATATTGAAAGCTCGTATTCGCGAAAACTTCAAAGTTCCATCAAACTTAATTGATCATCGTCACCGCCGCGCCACGCCGCGCCGCGCCGCCTCGCGTAAGCCCGAAACACGATATCAACCCTTATTGTTATTATCTCTACGCGTAGATACTTCTATCGACTATTCGGCTTCGCGTTAAATTTCTTTCCTTTCTTCCTGCCTTCCTGCCTCCCTGCCTTCCTTCCTTCCTAGGGAGTTTTCAATTCTGACTAGTCAAAATCTTCACCTCCCATGCCCACGTGCGCGTGCGGTAGCGAGGCAGCATCGAATATCATAATCGTTTTCACGCAATTCCAGGAGTACGAAATTTATAGGCCTACTTAATAACAAGGTTGAACGACCCACGCCCACAACGCGGCGGCATCGCGGCATCCGCATCGTGAAAAATTTACGCGCCTAATAATAAATAGATAAATAAGTTGGAACGTTGCGCGCGCGATATAAAACAACCTAGAACTTCAAAATATGGTGCAATTTGTTCTCGACTGAAGCAAAGATAGGGCAAACGTTGCGTCGATTTTCCACTCTCAATTGCGAATTGAATAGACGAACGTTTCGTATTAACGTACGAGTATATCGGATTTCAGTCGTAAAAGCGAAATTTCTCCGATTCCTTGACCACAAATTATACCTAAGCGAAAGCGATGGAAAAAAGAAAAAAAAAACTCAGCCTCCGAACTAGCCATAAAATTTTTTTCGCTTTCGAAATTCCGGATAGACTACGTATACGTATACGTATTATCGTGCGTATGTGATTTGATTACATATATGTGTGTGTAGGGCACTTGAATCGTGCGTGCGTGCGTCGCATCGCGTCTCGTATCAGTCCACGGGATTTCTACTTTTGCCCCCTTTCAAGAAGCTACGTAATTTCGACGTTTACTGCCGATACGGAATACGGATACATATCCGCAGACAATCGCTGCGACGGGCCAATGGGGAGGGGGGAAAGGGGACAGCCGCGCCAGACCGATTAAGCGTAATAAAAATTTTACGTTCGTTTGAAAAACTGCGGTACGATCGCGGCCGACCCGGCACACATTTCAACCGGTCGAAGAAAACCTACCAAAGTACCTAGTAAATAAAACGAACGGCAGTCGAAGCTTTTCCAAGTCATTTTACTTTTACGATAATGTGAAATATGTAGGTAATGTAGGTATTTAGACGCTATTAATACTTAGTACATAGCTACATAGCTACATAGGTACATAGGTACATAGGTACATACACATAGGTAATACCAAAGTTGGAACGCGTCCACGTACGTTACCCAAGTACCTAACTAATTAAACTGTACGTGTACACGGAATAGGTACCTCTACCTATGCAAGTAGGGGTACTAATGGTGCTATGTATGTACGACGTACGTCTACGTAAACCCTAGACGTAGACGTAGACGTATACGTAGCTTTAGAGCCACTTTTAGTTGCGTTCTACGTACCTAGTACCTACCTACACCTACCGTGTGCTATAACGTATCAAGTAAAAGTAAGCCTGCTCACAAAGGAGATATCTCAATCGGCAGTAAAATCTTGGACCGAAACAAAAATAAATCGACAGTAGGTACATCGTAAAAGAACTCTATATTAAAAATTTCAGATGCTAAAGCAGAGTGTCTTTAAAATTTCAGAGATGATTTTCCCCGACTTTTTCAGGTTTTCCAGACCAATTGTTCGAAGTTTTCCATACCTTTTAAATATGATATTCATTTACCAAGAGAGAGGAGGGGGTAATTTTTCGAGATGCGTGTTTATTCGTAATCATACCGAGGCCACAACATAATACGACATGTACATAAGTACTTACATCCCGAAATTTTCCATAACAATGATATGAAATGCATGGGATCTAATGAATTCTTTTTCAAAATCACTAGGTACTTTTTACGAGATTTTTAAATGCGCCTCACCTGCCTCTTCGGGCCAAAAAGATATTCAAATTCGATTCTGAAAATTTTTGAACCCACCCAACTCCCTCTCACCACAAAAATTTGAAAGCTTGAATTTGTTACAGAAATTTTTTTAAATGAACAGGAAAAATTAGGTCTACCTATTTCAAAGAAAAATTATGAAGTTTTTGAAAATAAAACAAATTATGCCAGGGTGTCTACCAAATCAAGGTAATGAAAATTCGGATTTCTCCGGGTTAAAAATTAAAACATTACCTATTATTCTTATTTTATTGCTCCCCTCCCCTCCCCCCCCCCAAAAAAATAAAAAATACATGCCTCAAATTTATAAATTCACGCAATTCCCTTCAGATAAAAAAATAAATGAGGGAGTCATGGAGGGAGTAAATATAAATTATTTTGTTGAGATATGCGAGGGCAAAAATTTTTTGCAAAAAAGATCTTCCAAAGATGAAAATTCACCATTTTTCCCTCATTCGGGTTTTCTAAAACATGACTAATAATTTCGAATAGTGTTCCATTCCCTCCCCGATTTTTTCAAAATCGTGGTCAAGGGGTATCAGGGGGCATCATGGCATTTCTTTCTCATTACAGCTCATTAAAAAGTAGGTTTCCAAAACACTTACATTTTAAATGAATTCTGTAGGAGGGAAACATGTTTTTCAATAATTCATAATTTAATGGGCAAAGACATCCATTTAAATATCAATTTTGTTGTATGTACATTACGGTCAACAAAAAATGACGAAAAAGAAATCAGTTAAAAGGTGTAATAATTTAACCCGAGCAGTGCGAGGACGAAATTTTCTGAAAAATTTATAATAGAATAAGCAAAGAAACGCTTTAAAAGTTTTTTTTTAAATTATTGAATTTTATTATACTAGGCGTGTGTAATTACCAAGACTGTTATACCCAGTGAGAGGAGTGGGTCGGAAAGAAGGGTTTATTTTTTAATTTGGTGTTGGAGTTTAAGTTCTTTTATCAAAAGGTAAACGGCTGAAAAATGAAAGCTGGTAGATATCCGATTTTCAACCACCTCCTCCCGAATTGATTGGAAGCGATTTCAAAAGGTTTTAGAGCTTCCAGACAATTTTGGAAATGTCTAACACTGAGAAAAAGCCCATCAGTAAAAGTAACGATGATTTATACCACGAATATATTACACTGCAATTTCATAAGGATATTCCAACCGATTTGGGTGGTCGAAAATGGAGTATAGGTACACCAAATTTCAGCTTTTTTCGTTGATATGATCAAATTTTAATTTTTCAGGGCTTTGGTTAATTTTGAAATGCTGAAAATTCGCCAAAATTCGAGAAATGAACTTTAGCACCTGAAATTTTGGATAATTATGGGGTTCGTTTACGATCTATTTTCGACTTATTTTTGTTTCGAGCCAAAATTTTAAAATTTTACTGCTTATTGGAATACCTCTCTTGTTAGTATGCTTTTACATCGCGTACAAAAATCGAAAATCAAGGAATTGAATACAAACAAGATTAAGGGATGATCACTTACATTACGTAAGAAGCACGTCAGCGTCACCCTATACTCTGTGTAAACTGTACCTACAGCCGCCGCGCCGTCTAAAAAGTAGTTGCACATTGTACAAATGTACGGTGCTCGGAGGGAAAAAGTACAATATAGCGCGTAAGGGTGCATTACGCTCACACGTAAGTATCTGTTAAACCATTGATTACGGAGCAGAAACAAAAAAAAGCGTACTAAGTAGTAAGTACGTCGATGGTCATTCGATAACTGAATACAATTTATAACCTAGCGCGATAAATCCTTCAGCGAGACAACGAAAATTGTAGTACTCGCTTGCGTTATGCTACACATGTGCGCTATGTGTTCTTGCTTCTCGGTAATCGGATACTCCATGGTCCATACACCGATCGTACATTACATACCTACACCACACACCACACACCACACATCACATAGCACATACCAAAAATTTCACTTCACTCAGCCTTTCTTTACCTACTTCATTTCACTTTACTTTATTTTACGCTAGGTTACTAAACTTCATCATTATGGCATCGTTTACAAGCACACGTGCACGTACAAGCAGCAAGCACGTTAGGTACTAGGTACTAGACAGTAGACAGTGTAGACACTGAGCAGGTGGCAGGAGGCCAAATAGAGGTACCTCTACCTATGATATCTTATGTTGCGTTGAACCTGACACTTCAAAAGCACCAATTGTAAGTCCGCTTTCTCTTCACAAATAACGTCCATGAGAGATAAAAAAATTTGAGAAGTGGCGCAAAAAATGGAAAATAACAAAATTCAGAACGAGCAAAGCGATTTGAAAATTATTCGAAATAATTTCAATTATGTATATCGGAAAAAGAAGCACGTTTCATGTCATCGACTTACTGTAATAAGATATTTTTTCAAAATTCATCGTTTTTCTGAAATTTTAGTAGTCAAACAAAATGTCAATAACTAATAAAACTTTTCTTCCGAATTTCTCAAAGATTTTAAAAGTTGGACAGAATGTCGATACGTTTATCCTTTATACTATCCTGCAAATTCTAGCTTGCAAAAAAAATTTACCCCATGCCACAAACCAAGAAATACTTACGTGTATTAGAGAAGTTCAACAAAATATATCAGGTAGTGCAAAAATTTCTGCAACTCTCGACATTTGTAAAAGTCAAACAAAAATCTTGTCATTATACTTATGTATCAATTTCCTTCTCCACATTTTTAAAAGTCAGACAAAATGTCACTACGTTTGAAACGTGAAGCAGAAAAAATTATTCACCCCAGTCGAAAAATATGAAACGTGTTAAAACAGAACACAATGACAGCTTGAGAACGTTTCACCCACCCAGTTTCCTTTCTCAATTCATATGTAGATACAGTATTAATTTTACAGATACCACTAAATAAGTATATAAGATTTTTTTTAAAAAAAAGGATACCGAATGCCGAATTCACTCGACGTCGAAGAGGGAAAAACATTTTCGAAATTTTTTCACCATTCCTTTTTTTCTCTCTCACTATTCACACCTTTTATACTGACAAAAGTGGAAGGGAAAAAATGAAAAAAATTCACCGCGAGGAAAATTATATTTACTCGATGTTCTCTCCATTTCTTCAGTCTTTCATGATAAGAGTGAGCATCGATCTAGATTTAAACGGTATTAAACTACATAGTACAATAATGATAATTGATTTGTAATTCGACCGACACTCATCATCGCTACAGACAAACGCAGGTGTACACAGTGGATAGTAATTATTTGAAAGACATCATCAGGAATTTCCGCATTAGTATAGCAATCGCGTAAAATGAGTCTCATCATTCATCATTCTCCGTTATTCGAAACCGTCGCATAGTAGGTAAGAATGTAAGATTCCTTTACGCTCAAAGTTACTGTCTTTAAGTAAACGTAGGCGTACAACAGCTATACTATTCTCACTCGCACAACTACGTTTCGTTAAATTAAAAACAGCTACTCAGCATAGTACATCATTGCATACAGTACGTCTACAATGTACGTCTAGGTCTACGTATGCCTAATCTATACGCAGACGTACTGTAAATACTGTAATACATACTTATATAGATACCTATCTTTACTCGCGTACCGTGAGGCGTGAGTCATCACCAGACCAAACAGCATTTACAAAATGAGTTCTACGAGTACAATGAGAACGATCAAATTTAGACCAATCAAGTTAAAAACCCGGATTGTCAAGAAAAAAACATGAAATATTTTAAACATGTTTAAAACATTGAATTTCCAACACATTTACGTTTTAGGGGGGGGGGGGGGTAGGTTTAAAAATTTTTTAGTTGAATGCACACAGTAGGAGAGGCGCTATTTTTAAGTAGTGGAAAAATAGTAAAAAAAATCTTGATCCAAAGAAATTTGAAAAAATTGAGAAGTTGATTTGAATGCAGCCGTATTTCTCAAAAGTGAGAAACTTGATATCCTGGGATAAAAAATGCCCACAGTTCATTAAATATAAAAATATAACACATACATAATTTTTTTAGCAACGTTTAACAAATGTAAGAAAACATATTTTTGGAAGGTGAAAAAAGGGTAGCAATTAAACATGGAAAAACGGTGATCTGACTTTATGTCCCATTTTCTCAGAAACCTCTTGACCTACAACGTTCAGGTTTGTACAGTTCAATTCAGGAACATATCAACCATGTTTTAACAGGAGGGTTTGAGGAAATTCCAACTTTAACCCAGAAATATCACCTATTTACCCAAAGTTAGCACCGTTTTATGCAATTAAATTAACGCAAATATTGAAAAAAATTGACAGTTTTGAAAATCCTTCTGTTAAATTATACAAAAAACTCTCCTGAACACAATAAAAAAAACAGAAAAAAAATCGGTTGTATAGTTTCGGAGAAAATGGGGCAAATACATGAAAAACTAACTTCTCAGAAAAGAGGGTTTAAAAAAATGACTTCAAATTCCAAAAAAAGTTGGGCTTACCAAGTTTAAAAAACACCTCTTCAATTTCCCCCCCAAATTTTAGCATATTTTCAACTACGGTGAGCAAATGATAAGTTTATAGACTCAAAAAACATGAAAACTGCATTTTTTGGTAGAATACACATTAGGGTGGCCCCAGTGTAACCAATAAAAAAATCGAGCAAATCGATAAAAATACTTCAAATAGACTTTTCAAGGGAAAAGGATAAAAATTTCGCTTCAGGAAGCATTTAGGGTTCTAGATCCAGTTCTGGGGTCATTTTGACATCAAACCATAATCACTACCAACGAGGGGGAGAAGGAGGTGTGTCGAGGTGAAAAAAAATCTAAAAAAAAAATCAGGCGTGGTATGAAAATCTACATTTTTTCTCATGGTGTCCGTTTCTGTTGGGATTTCATCAAAAAATCTGAAATAGGCATATAGAGGGGGTGGCGGGGAGGGGCTAAATTGAAAATTTTTCATACTTATCGAAAGTGGTATCAAAATCAATGTTTTTTCGTGTTTACAACACTCGCTTGTCAACTACTCTGAGAAGTGAAAGTCAGACCGGAAATTATCACAAAAATTGATTATCATTTTTATTTCAAACTTGACGAGCTCAACTTTTTTGAGAAAACAGAATTTTCACAACAAATCACAAGGGGAAAATGAACTTTTCGGAGCTTTCGCTAATCGGCTGTCATATTCTGCATACAGTGAAGGGAAAGTGCGTGAATATCGTGGAAATCGATTCAAAAATTATTTTTATTCTCACTTTTGAAAAATTTTTGAGAAAAGAGATCATTTTGAAATGCCCTAAATGAGAGAGGTGAACTTTTGAGAGCTTTCTGAATTTCGAAGACAGTTTATTTTATGCATACAGTGAAAGTCAGACCGTAAATTATCGCAAAAATTTATTTATATTTTTATTCCAAAGTTGACAAGCTCAACTTTTTTGAGAAGACAGAATTATCACTCTAAATCACAAGGGGAAATTGAACTTTTCGGAGCTTTCACTACTTGGCCGTCATATTTTGCATACAGTAGAGGAAACGTGCGTGACCATCTCAATAATTGAATCGAAAATTTTTTTTGGGCTAACCTTCGAAAATTTTTTTGAGAAATAGGTCTTTTCCAAATGCTCGCAATGAGAGAGGTGAACTTTTCAGAGCTTTCTGAATTTCAAAAAGACAGTTTATTTTATGCATACAGTGAAAGTCAGACCGTAAATTATCACAAAAATTTATTTACATTTTTATTTCAAAGTTGACAAGCTCAACTTTTTTGAGAAGACAGAATTATCACTCTAAATCACAAGGTGAAAATGAACTTTTCGGAACTTTCGCTAATCGGCTGTCATATTCTGCATACAGTGAAGGGAAAGTGCGTGAATATCGTGGAAATCGATTCAAAAATTATTTTTATTCTCACTTTTGAAAAATTTTTGGGAAAAGAGATCATTTTGAAATGCCCTAAATGAGAGAGGTGAACTTTTGAGAGCTTTCTGAATTTCAAAAAGACAGTTTATTTTATGCATACAGTGAAAGTCAGACCGTAAATTATCACAAAAATTTATTTACATTTTTATTTCAAAGTTGACAAGCTCAACTTTTTTGAGAAGACAGAATTATCACTCTAAATCACAAGGGGAAAATGAACTTTTCGGAGCTTTCGCTAATCGGCTGTCATATTCTGCATACAGTGAAGGGAAAGTGCGTGAATATCGTGGAAATCGATTCAAAAATTATTTTTATTCTCACTTTTGAAAAATTTTTGGGAAAAGAGATCATTTTGAAATGCCCTAAATGAGAGAGGTGAACTTTTGAGAGCTTTCTGAATTTCAAAAAGACAGTTTATTTTATGCATACAGTGAAAGTCAGACCGTAAATTATCACAAAAATTTATTTACATTTTTATTTCAAAGTTGACAAGCTCAACTTTTTTGAGAAGACAGAATTATCACTCTAAATCACAAGGGGAAAATGAACTTTTCGGAGCTTTCGCTAATCGGCTGTCATATTCTGCATACAGTGAAGGGAAAGTGCGTGAATATCGTGGAAATCGATTCAAAAATTATTTTTATTCTCACTTTTGAAAAATTTTTGAGAAAAGGGATCATTTTGAAATGCCCGCAATGAGAGAGGTGAACTTTTGAGAGCTTTCTAAATTTCAAAAAGACAGTTTATTTTATGCATACAGTGAAAGTAAGACCGTAAATTATCACAAAAATTCATTTACATTTTTATTTCAAAGTTGACAAGCTCAACTTTTTTCAGAAGACAGAATTATCACTCTAAATCACAAGGGGAAAATGAACTTTTCGGAGCTTTCGCTAATCGGCTGTCATATTTTGCATACAGTGAAGGGAAAGTGCGTGAATATCATGGAAAGCGATTTGGAAATTATTTTTAGGCTCACTTCTGAAAAATTTTTGAGAAAAGAGATCATTTTGAAATTCTCTAAATGAGAGAGGTGAACTTTCCAGAGCTTTCTGGATTTCAAAAATTCAGTTTATTTTATGCATACAGTGAAAGCCAGACCGTAAATTATCACAAAATTTGATTTACATTTTTATTTCAAACTTGACAAGCTCAACTTTTTTGAGAAAACAGAGTTTTCACTATAAATCACAAGGGGAAAATGAACTTTTCGGAACTTTCACTACTTGGCCGTCATATTTCGCTTACAGTACACGGGAAGTGTATGACTATTGTAGAAATTGAATCCAAAATTATACTCATGAAAACATGAAAATTTCCATTGAAGTGAAAAAAAAAATGAACGAAATGCTCACAGTTCTGTGTTGTAATAGATTGTAGATTAAAAACTTGAAGTGTGTAAAATATGTTGACTTCTGGCTATGTATTAAAGGAAATTCTGTTTTTTGAGAAGATGCCTCTGGAATATTCAAAGAAATTCCAGGTTTTTGTCTTGTCACTTTACAGATGAGTTGCTGGTAGTTTGAGTGTCCCCCCTCATGGAAGTCCTAATTCCTGAGTACTGTATGCATTTTTTGAAAAAACGATTTTTTTCAACATCAGAAACCTACCCCCCCCCCCCTTAAACAAAAAAAAAGTTTGAAACTTTTATGTGTTAAAAACGCGTTTTTTTGTCATTTTTTTGGTAAATTGAATGAAAAATTCATCCATTTCAACTAAAATTTCATTGAAGGGAATGAAACTAAAATTAGAAAACAGTAACCCTCTCGAATTATGGGTAAAAATCAAACATATTTTTTAATAAAATAAAATAAAAAAATAAAAATAACATCAAAATTAAATTTTAAAATCATACATACCCATCCAGAGTGGTACAGAAAAAACACACGAAATGTTTCAAACACTAAATTTCCAACACACATGAAATTAAGTTTAAAACAAAAATAAACATATCTATGTTTTTGGTTTTTTAAACACATTTTGTGCATACCCTGTTGAAAACATTCAGTTTTGTTATGAGAGTGGGGGGATGGAGGCGAGAAGAGGTGACGAAATTGAAAGGTTTGTTCTTTTTAAATCATCACCTTCCTATTGACCAAAAAAAGAGAGAAAAATACTAGCACACCTTGCTAGCATTAGCAATCATATTATTTTGGACTCTTTTTGTTAGCAATTACCTACGCTAGCATTTTATGCGAGCTTTATGCCAGAATTTTTATGTACCTATTTATTCACCAGAGCCATTGCCAAATTGTTGTTATTTATTCTGAAACTCATGTATTTTGTCTCTAATTACTCCATCGCTTATGATTAACATTTTTTAAATTTTTTTTCCTATTTAAATTCAGTACCTACGCTCATCAAACATTTCTATGTTACCATCGTACTTGAATATTGTAGTGGAGTGTAGGTAATAGGTATCTATTTTTATCTAAGTATGTATTTATGTTAATTTTGTATTCTAAAATGTATCAGAGAGCTCCTATGCTATCCACGTAACCTGCGCATCAGCATAAGTTATTATGAAATTATTTAGAAGGAAAAAATGTGATGTAAGCATCCGTTTGGATTGAAATATACCTATGATCACTCTCTCTCTCTCGCTACCTATCGATTTTGTGTCTTTATAGCTGAAAAAAAACCATCTTGAAGATTATTATTTTAAACGTAGCGAATTATGCTGCAACAAAAATTCCTGCCTCATCCTGTTATTTTTCCGAAAAAAATCTCATCGAGATTTCTGAACAAGAGGAGCAAATAATACATTTTTTTGATCGTTGTACTGATTATCATCTACTGGTCACCCGGTACCCGTTGGCAAATGAGATGAGATAAGTAAGTATAGGTATTGTAACGTAATTATATTCATTATTAGCTTGTTACCGCTTCATTATTCTTGTACGGTAAGGTAACCATCGACGCGGCGAAAACACTAGAAAATGAGACGAGAATTTGAGAAACGAGAAGCATACCGTGAATATAACGTCGGCGTGCGATGGCGGCGCGGGGTGGGTGGCGCGGAATACCGCAAACGACATATGTGTACGTAAACAACAATATATCTGGCTACCTACAGTACCTATACTGTTGTGCAGTGCATCTGCAATTCTGCATACCTAATACCCAGTACCCAGTACCCAACTACCCACCCGCACATCTACGTATCATCGTTCATCGTTATTGTTTGAACAACGTCAGCATAGTTAATAGTTATTCAGGGAACGGTGCCGATGCATCCACTTCCCGCCTCACGTCTCTCGCATTGCATTTTACTTACTCTTACGAATTTACTCGCTGCGATATTTCATTTCACTAATCACTACGCTGTTTAATGATGTACCTTTGTTGTTATCGCCGCGCGACGCCAGCGCCATCGCCACCTCGACTCGAGTCGCGTCTCAACATTCGTGTCATAGATACCAACGAGTAATTATGCTCCGAATTCCAACTTCCAAGTCAGGTTACTCGTACATAAATACCTACATACTTATACGGAATACAAACGCACAACACACCGGCAATACTGACACAGCTCATAGCATATTATAGACATTTGACATTCGTTGCCAGTTTTTTTTCTGTTTTAAAATATTATTAGGCCAAGACGACGGCCAATCGTTTTCGTAAGTTGAGAATTCAAATTGATAAGGCAGGGGTGCCTTTTGGATTGGTTCATTAACTTTTCAAATTTTTGCGGCTATAGCTTTCTTGTGGCTTTTTTTTGCTTTTCCCCCAACTTTACACGTATTTTTCATCAGAGGTGCCCAGAAACTTGATTTCTTAAGGACGAAGTCCTCGAAAAGATAGGAAAGAGGGGACCCACTCCCTTTCAGAAATCACAATCCAACTCTAACCCCCCCCCCCCCCCACCATTACAACTCGACAATGCATCGCTGAAATTACCCCCAAATCGAAATCTTTCAAAAATTTCGATCTCGCCTACGCTCGGTCTTATTGTTTTACTCTTTCCATAATTTTAATTTTCCTTTAAAATTATTTTTGATGCTTTTGATTTCTCTCTTAATGATTTTAAAATTGGTAAGATTTTTTTTTGTAAAAAAATTATAATTTTTCTTGAAATTTTCTGCCCTTGTTTCGCTCGGGACAAATGGACAGTTTCTTAGGTTTTTTCAATTACATTTTTAATGAAATTGATATCTGTAATAGGGTTTTAAAAAATGGCAAATTAGAAACAAACAAGGAAGTGAATGAGAGGGAGAAGGGGTCAAAAAATTACTCAGGTCACCAAAGTTGTGCTATTCACCCGTCCCCAAAAGTCAATCTGTTTTGTGTTTTGAGCCTGAATAAATTAATTTTCAATCATTCATTACATGTTTGATGCAGCCAGTAGAATCAGAAAGTAAGATACAAGGAGTATATTGTACCCTTCACGAATTGGCGACCGGGGAGCAAAGCATCAAATGCCTCTACTTCCAAATTACACAAGGTAGGCATTTTCTAAGCATTAAAACGCCTTTTTTGGGTATTGAAACTTCAATTTTTTCAAAGCTTCTTCCTCGCTTTGCTCGGGCATAAACACGAGTACAATTATTTAAGGCGACAGGCGAAAAAAAACTCCTCTTTACACCTTGTTTGTAGAATCCATCAGGTATTCCAAATCTCCATACCCACTTCGTACCCTCCCAAAAAAGAAGCTTCTGACGCCACTGTCTGCAGCTACCTTCTACGTGTTTATAGTTCGGTTGAAGTCCAGGGTAGTAGGTCTATAGGTCCGCAGTAAAAAGGAACTTTGTAGGAGGGTAAAGAAAGCCTCATTGATGTAGGTAATGTATCATATAGGCGGTTGAAAAAATTGGAAACCGGAGTTGAGATTTTTACAAATTTTACCCCCTCCCTCGCCTCGCCTCGCCCGGAAAAATACCTTCGAAACGTCACAGGTTGGTTTAAAAGATAGCCTTTTTTATGATTTAGGGCCCGTAGACAGGAGTAAAGCGAGGTAGAAAGACTGATTTTTTATGGTTATTGAAAGCCGTAAAAAAAGAGTGATGTGGGGGGGGGGGGTACGTCCTTCAAAGCTTTGGGGTCTCAGCAGCTCTGTTTCAGAAAAAAAAAACTCCGACAGCGAGAACTGAATTAACTGACAAACCTTCGATAACGAAGGAACGAAGACTGAGGCTCAATCAAAGGAGGAAATTGTTGAAAATTGTTCGAATTTTTTCACAAAAAATCGCAGCTCTTTGTCGACTTTCACGACCGCGACCGTTGGACCGTTAAACGTAAACTAAACGCCCTGCATAAGCGTCACCTTTACACGGTATAGTGTACAGTGTACACCGTACAGCGTAGCGTATACGTACCTGTGCACAGCTCCGGCGCCTTATACGTCACCGAGATGAAACGATTCTCCACACTGAACGCCAATTGCAGTCCGTGATTCAAGATGTGAATGCAAGTCGCGCAAAATATAACGACCCAGCCCCAGCCGCCTTCCGGATAGTAATGCCTTTGCAATAATCTGCTGGATCTGATGTACTGCTGCTGTTTCTTTTTGGTAACAGATACGGAGGGTGCCGGCGATTGCGACGCGGTTTCCGCCGCCGCCGGGCGCGCTATCCCAGCGGTCGACTCCGGCGTCGATTCGCCGCCGGCCCCGCATACCGGAGACGTTTGGGTAGCGGTGTCGCGACGAAATTCGTCGCAATATTGACGCGGCGCGTGTATGGTGGCGGCGGTAGGCCAAGAACGTGTTCTCGACAACGAAGAAAACGGCATGATACCCGAAGTTTGGACGAAAAGAAGAAAGAAGCGCTGCGTTTTCACATGATGACCAACCAATGCGGAACGCGGCGAGCAAGGTGCAACACGGAACGCAGGTACCCTATTCCGCTGCAAACGCACCTGGACCAAGACGACCTCGACGACCAAGACGAACAAATGCAGCTTACGCGGCGCTGCGCCGTACGAGTACAGATCAGCTAACAGACATACTATATATTGCCACTGGCGAAGGCGAAGGCGATGGCGTTGTTCAATTTCGAATTTAGTCAAACTGATGAATGGATGTAAGCAATCGAAACACTCTAATTATTGTTGAAATGCCAATGGACGAAATTGCGTAAGATTCGCGTTCAGAAGTTCAGAATTGAAAACAAACGTACTGGAACACTGCAAATAGCTGATGGTAGCAAATAGCGAATAGCGAATAGCGATCACATCTTTAATCACCTACATACGGGGTACCATAAGTATATAGTTTGCAGTTAGCAGCTAGCTACTCGTAAGTACGCAAGTTTTTCACTTTTACTGCGACCATTACGAAAAACTTGTAAGTTTTGCGAACGCTGTTGCGCTCATTACGAGCGCGTATCGGTATGTAGTAGCACGGTAGCTCACAAACCGTTCGGCAGCGGAATACCTTCCACCTTCTACCTTCGCCACCTTCGCTACCTTTCGCGTAAAACACGTTAAGACGAATAAAAATGTACAACAATGAGTACGTGTACGTACCTATTTACTAGTTAACGACGCGACGGATCCGATATCGGGAGCGCCAATTCGCAAAAACACGCTATTTCGTATCCGTACTCATATTACCGATTCCAGAGCAACATAAAACCACGCAAAATTGTACGTGGACGAGGCGTCGAGGTACATTATACCTATACAAAGGTGTAGCGCGTATGCAGATGATGATGCACTAGCATCTGCATCTTGCTTTTTCTACACAGTCAGCTCTAGCTAATATACCTTTACCTACTCACCCACTTATGTTTAATATGTAAAGAGAAAAAGAGAAAGAGAAAGAAAAAGAAAATGAAAATGAAAAAAGACGCGCCACACCGAGTGAAATTTTATACACCCGTTGAAAATGTCGAGAAATATTATAACGTGGTGTAACAAAATGCGAAATGCGAATGCACATGTACCCACCAGCACCTCCTACCTAATCAAACTTACGCAGATGTGTTACGTGTAGGTAGCTAGGTACGTGGTACATGGCTCAAGTATCTCGCTCTCGCTAGGTCGCTAAGCGCTCGTCTCATCTTGTCTACAAATAAACTCGCACCTATTAAAACTTCAACGAGGTACCTATACCAACGTATGCTTTTTCGTTTTCTTACATCACTTCTTTCGTAAAAGGATAAACGGATAAAAGGATGTAAAATTTTGAAACGAACAAATTTAGCGAAGGCCTGACGCTGGGGATGGCGTTGCCTCCACTTCTCACTACCTGACGAACAGCTGTTCAGGCTGTTCAGTTCAGCTTCTGCTTCAGCAAAACGACGACGAGAAATAACAACGCGTACCGGCGAAATCGAGAACGAATGGATAACGATAGCGATAGCGATAGCGAAAAAACGAATGAAAATTTCGCAAAGATTTCGGCTCGTACTCGTACATTTTTCTGAAAAATTGCGACTGACTATTCAGACATACGGATATTCGACCGGCTCCGTCCTGTGATCCGCTTTATTGGTCGCGGTGATGCTTCAATTCATTAAAATACCTACTCAATTCGAGCAGAAACGGTATAACGTAACGTAAGCCACATCTGAATAGGACGATAAACGATTGATAGATGAGATGATAGGTAACTGATTAGATGGTTGCACAGCTAGTACGGTGAGACTGACTCGTGAGTAGAATGCTAGAATAGCCGAGACACACTGAGAAACTCGCGATATCCGGCACCGTTGCCCCTTTGCAATGCTGTTTCAAGAGTTCCATCATTTGCACGTGCATCGACGACCCGATATTCGAGATTTGCGTAACAAGCAGAGGCGGCGCGGCGCGACCAGAAAACCGAAGAAACGAAGAAACGACGAAACGAAAAAAAAAAGCAAACAAACAAACAAACAAAAGATGCGAGAAATTGTGCGGCAGCAAAATGAACGTGCGTATCTGTGGCGGCGGTGGCGAAAATAAACAAAGCAAAAAGCACGTGAGTACTGACAGACTGCTTTTCAAACGTAAACGGCAGCGCGATGGGTTCGAAGCAGATGAGCGGCGCGGCGCACGCTTGAGTCGGCGGTGCGGTGGCGACGGGACGGTTACGGTATCGCTGCCGGACGACCATTCCGCCAAAACATACGCATCGCGTACCTATTCGATACCGCGAGCCACGACCGCGACCTACCCTAGGACCATAATTTAATCTATTCGAAGACGTGATTACCCGAAACGAGTACCGAGTACCGAGTACCGGGTACCGGGTAGGCGGGTGCCGGGTACATGCACGCTGCACGTTGCAAATACATACATATACACATGTAAACCTATAGATTTAGGTACCTACGTATACGTATGTAGCTATGTACTCGTGGTAGGAAAAAAAAACAAACAAAGTAGGTACAATTAATTATACGGACACTTATTACCGTCAATTTGCAATTTCCTCAACTATAAAACCAATCCCGATCCAATCCGATCCTCCACTCGTTTCATTTCACCACCCAACTGTTCGACGAGATTCTCACCATTTGAATATTTTCTGTTCAAATAAACTGTATCGCTGTAGGAAAAAACAGCTTACTTGTCCAACTTTCGTTTTTTTTCCCCAAAAGTTACTAATTTAAGAAACATAGTAAAAGCTCGAATTTCCTCGGAACAATATTCCACGGAAATCGCAGCAGTATAAATTTTGAACTAAAATGGGTAACAATTTTCAACGGTTATAGATTGTCAAGCTTTAAAAACACAGCGAGTACCATGATGTACCTCTGCCTTTTTCCTTTTGCAGACTTTCAAAAAAGTGGAATTTCCGTTGAAATTTCATCGAAGTCAAACACACGGCAATTGGAATAAGGGTTCGCAAATTCCCTGGCTGAAAAAATGAATGGAGTGATAAGTATTTATCTGACTCAATGCGGAAGGGGAAACGAGAAAATAGGGCGCAGAGAATTTAAAATTACTCGCCTGGACGATATAACAAGGTTCTAGCATTTCAGGCGCCATTAGAATTCATTCTTGGATTTGATTTCATTACAGTAATGCAATTTTTCAACCCTCAGATATGTGCTAGGCGATTTCTTTCATCGGTGTTAATAGAATTGCCTAATCGGTTTGCCGTAAATAAATGGAATTCATTATTGGTCGTTTCGCACTAAAATCAAAAATAATAATTTGAGATTTTTCAAGCTACTTTTTTTAACTTCCAGACAATTTTCACAGTACCCCCTCTCCCCCCTCTCCACCCATCATCGAACATTTCACTAATTGGTGCTGAAAGCTGAAACAAAAATTAAACACGCCGCGCCGCGCCGGGCTTTTCTCGACTTTTTCTAGCTATTCGAATCAATTTTTCTTGCAGAAATGAAAATGCAATTCTATTTGATTTTCAACAGGGATCGCGCCCTTGAGAATGGGGGAAAACAGGTTACTTTTTTTGTTTCAAAATATTACGAAGTTCGTACAACTATTTTGAGGTGGAACTTCATGCGTCGCATTTCTTACAGAAATATGTAAATTTATCGAGTTCGAGCGGAACGAGAGCGACAATTTTCTACGAAACAGGCGTTCGATAGCTCGCATTTCATTACTTCAATCCTTCACCTCTACCCTACACCAGGGTGTCTACTGGATCTGAAAAATGTAAATTCTTACTATTTTCTGCCCCCCCCGCATACTCGTTTTATGTAGAATTTTAAACACTTTTTGATAGTTTCATTCTGGCGAGACACCATTTATTTGGTAAAAATAATACTAATTGATGAGCAAAATAAAAACATTCCAGGTGTCGAACAAATTCTCAAATCGAACAGGCAAGATTTTAGCAGAACCTTTCAAACAAATTTTGCAAAACTTTTCTGCTGAGCTTTGGAAAAACATATCCTCCTCCCTACTCTCCAATATTTTTTCAACTGCCCAGGAAAATTTTTTAGGCATGAACAGGTCTGTGTCATGTCATCATGATCATGTATGATGATCATTGATCAAATCTGTTCACGAATGAAATTTGGCCACTCATGAACAGGCCTCACTTTTAGCAATGGAAATATATTCAAAATCCTTCTTTTTATTGACCTGCTTATGCTTGAAGATTTTTCTCTGGGTGATAAATTTCAATTGGTTTCTAATTCCCGCTTCTCCCTCCTCTTTACCTCCTCAAAAGGCTGTATTCCACTTCATCTATGAATTTGGTCCCAGCGAAACCAAAGCAAAAATTTTAGAAAATAAAATTTCAAATTGGTTCTTACCAAACAAAAATACTCTTGAAACGAAATTCGTGGATTTTTTACCGATAATAAATTTGAGGAGAGGAAGACTGAAAAGAATGAAATTTTCAAGAAATAGGAAATTTTAAACACAGATGAATTTCACGACAGTCTTATCCATAATTATGATTTTATCAAAATATTAAACGTCGGAAATAAAAATAATTTGGCCTGAGCGAAGCGAGGACAAGAATGTTTGAAAATTAAAATGTGTATAAATATCAAATATGAGCTAGATATCCTCACAAATGGGACTTATAATGAAATATGGTTTCAATTTACAGAAAGAAAAATTTATGCGTCATGTATGTATCAAACAGGTTTCTATTAATGATCGAAATGTGTTTAGAGCCAAAAACCTTTGAGAAGTCGCCATTTTATCAAAAATTTACAAATGCTCGATATACGTCGGACTTATTTTTGTTTGAAACATTTTCATCAAATTTAACAGCACGCAACTGCGATTACAACATCTCAATTGACTTTTTTCGGACGAATTACGAACATGTGATTTTTACAAAGTCTTTCTACCGCGTCTCTTTCCCTGTCCTACAAATACGCCGCGCTGTAAAATCATTCTACTTGACATAAAATTTTCAAATCTCATCCGCAAAAAATCATCGAGAGGACGATCGATGCCACGCCCGAAAATTAAGCCGCCGAAGGTACAACATCTATAACTGGACGAAGGAAATCGTCGCCAAAACTCCGAAATACTACGTAAGTTTCGAATCGTGCCGTTATTCCAGTTTCAACACGGAAAATTTTTCCATCCGCACCGCGTATCGCGTTTGAAAAGATTCGACGACCAAGTGCGGACACAGGACCACAGGAGCAGTGGAGCACGCACAAGCACACAAAATAAACAGAAACGGAAGAAACTTTTGCAAGGGAGAAAAAATAAATGACGTAGGTTGCGTTAGTAAGGGAAACGTGCGAGCTCGCGATTATAAAGCTTGTATTCGTATTCGTTTCACGCCGGCATGCGACATCGACACCCATAACGACGAATGGATTAAGACACCTCTCTACTCGTATCTAGTTATAATCGTAAGCCCGTATGGCGTATACACTACACAAGCTCCTTGTTTCATTTTCGGATCCAGATTCATTCGTCGCCAATCGACGAGGTTTTTTCGTGTATGGTAAGGTAAATATGTAGGCCTACAACACCCATAACCATAGCCATAGCCTTACAGATTGAAATTTCTTCTGTCAATCGACGTAAGTACATAGGTATGTCTATGTACAGTATACGCGAGTCTGGATATAGAAACACCCGTAGGCGTCAAAAATTGGTTTTTGATTTGAAGTTTACCCTTGATTCTATTCCTTCTGAAAGGACCAAAAACAGTGTCAACGCAAAAACCAATTTTTCACACTTAAGGGTGGTTTCTACACACAGGTTCACAAAGTAGAAGTAGATGTAGGTAGTAGGTACACTGCACTGTACAGATACAGACAGACACGTACGCACGTTGCGCTGGTTACGAATATACAGGGTGTTTCATAGTTGATCGTGTTCCTTCCTTCCTTCCTTCCTTCCAACCAATGATTGGACAAATCACCCTGAGCCCAAGTATGTATGTTTGCCTAACCTTTGAACTGCAGGGGCTGAGTTATGCTCTTTGAAATTTTTTTTTTAAATTCTGCTAGACACTTTCTACCGAGCGCTACTCGACAACCAAGATGAGTAGAAAGTTGCGCTTTGCGGCAACGGATAGACCCACTTTCTGTAGAATTTTTCTATGGTGTTAACAATTTTTGTAGGTGAACTAGGGTGGGTGTACCACATCAAATATTCAAAAAAAAGTCGACGATTTTTTCTATTTTTGTAAATAACTAAAAAAGTTGTCCTCTTTTGGTATCATTATTAACAATGTTTTTAGAACAGAAAACTCTGATCTTTCCAATAGAGCAAACCCCACTCCTTTATCTTGCTCGAATCAAAAGTTGAGAGCATTTAATTAAAAACACCACTTTTTATGATTTTTCAAATTTCAAAAATGTCTATCTTTGCGACTAAATGAGATAGGGAAATGGGGTTTGCAGCATTGAATTAAATTAACCAAGTATAACACTACTCAAAATTGAAATAATATCTACTAGTTCTTCATTGAAAAAATTTTTTGTCAAAAAAAATTCAAAAAATTTTTCATTAAAAATGTTTATTTGTAAAATTGAGGTACATATATCATTCCTATGTTTTGTAGTGTTATACTTGGTTAATTCAATGCTGCAAACCCCCACCTCCCTATCTCATTTAGTCGCAAAGATAGAAATTTTCGAAATTTGAAAAATCAAAAAAGTGGTGTTTTTAATTAAATGCTCTCAACTTTTGATTCGAGCAAGATAGAGGAGTGGGGGTTGCTCCATTGAAAAGATCAGAGTTTTCTGTTCTAAAAAAATTGTTAATAATGATACCAAAGGAGGATAACTTTTTTAGTTATTTACAAAACTAGGAAAAATCGACGACTTTTTTCACGTTTTTTCTGAATATTTGATGTGGTACACCTACCCTAGTTTACCTATAAAAATTGTCAAAACATAGAAAAATTCTAGAGAAAGTGGTCTATCTGTTACCGCAAAGCGCAACTTTCTCCGTACAAAGTGCCAATACAAGCAGAATTCAAAAAAAAAATTTCAATGAGCATAACTCAGCCCCTGCAGTTCAAAGGTTAGACAAACATACATACTTGGATTCAGGGTGAGTTGTCCAATCACTGGTTGGAAGGAGCGAAGTCAACTATGAAACACCCTGTGTGTATCTACATCTACATCTACATAGCTATCTAGATCTACTATGTACGAGAAAAGCGTCGCGTCGCGTCGCGTCGTGTCGTGTCGTGCGCGGTGGCGCTGACGTAAGTATCGCCAGATACCGCGATACCTAGTTACCTACTTACAGTACGTTTTATTACTAATATACGGCTTATGGCTTACAGATTTAGTCACCCGTAAGTACAGTACGGGTAAAAGAGAACCACTTTCGAGCGAGGGAGCGGAAAAAAAGCATCGCATAACGAACGAAGCGAGCCGGAAGAGGAGAAAAAAAACGCAACTTCTAGTCGCGCAGTTCTACGCTGCGGTGTCTTATTCGAAAAATTAGGTACTTCGTTTTTGAAAACAGCATAAATTTTGCATTACTTATATCGAAAATTTGAGTACATTTTTCTCGGCAGTGACGCGAGTAAGCGTAAAAAATTACGTACCTAGCTAAGTGTAAGTACCTATACCTACTACCTACTACCTACCAACGCTACGTTACGCTACGCTACGCTATATTCGGGAAACCGCATTTTTCAGAATTTTCAAAATTAACCGAACCGACTGATTTTTTGCTTTTGTCCTCATTTTATGAATTACTCTGTACTCGTATTACCCCTAAGTACGTCTAACGTGAGTATACCTCGATTTGTGTCGCGTCGCGTCGTTGCACTTTCTTCATTTTTCAAAAGGTCGCGGTCGGCCGAGAGCCGAGAAGTTGTTTTTTTCCTCGTTACTTTCGTATTCTTATTGGATGATACGTTTTATACGTACGTACGTATCATTATCATTCTTATTCTCATTCTCATTCTCGTTCTCGTTCTTATTCTTATTCTTTTCGTTAAATAAGTATATTATGTACGTTGTACGTCTACTTATCTACCGTACTACATAAAAACGGAAATATGATAAACAACTCCGCAATATTAAGGAACGTTAAATTATACGTCGCGTCCGGAAAAAAGCGAAGAAATTTAATAAACACGCGGATTAAGTAGCGGCGACATTTTTCTCCTTACGAAGGAAAGAAGGAACTCTGTAACGAAGAGAGGAGGGGAGGGGAAGCGGCCAAAAGCGCCAAGCTACGGTATTAGCCGATATAGGTCGCCTCGTTAAACGCGCCAAAATTAATGAAATAAAAAATTTTAAATATTAGTTGCGGGCGCCGCACAGCGTTTACTAAGTAATCAGTCGCTCGTTTCTCATCTTTCATTATAATCTAGCGTTTGTTTTTCTTTTTCATTTGCCCGTTTCTTTTCCTTATAAAGTGAGTGCTCGGGTCGGCGGGGTCGTGGTCGAGTTTCAGGGTGTCGAAACAAAAGTGAAAATCGAAATGCAACGTCTGAAACAAACATCGTGTACGTAGTTCTAGTTACGTACTTACGCGTACCTTACCTATGTGTTTCTTCTCTTCTTTCACGTCGGAAAATCGACTCGAAAATCTGATTCGTGACTTCGAGCGCGAAGCGAATACGAAAATATCGAGGCAAAATTTACGAATTTGATTTCTAATGCGCGTAATTTTTTCAATTCGACGTAAAAAAAATAAATAAATAGGCATCATGCATCGTGACAGATATGGTACCTAGCTATTTAGCTAGATACAGATACCAGAACATTCGCAGTTAGGTTAAATAAAATACGATCCTTCCTAGACCTAATATAAGTATGTTCTGGAAGGGGTGAGGGGGCATTACCACCTCTGGAGCAGTCATTTGCTCCCTCCGGAAAAATTTTCCAAAAACCCTTCTCAACTTGTTCGCAATTAGGCGTATACTAGGGTGACACTTATTCTTCAACTTTTAAATTTCTATTGGCACTAGGCTGAATTTTGTTACGACTATATCCCGCCGACACGATATAAAAAGAATTTTCAGCTCGATTCCTTAACATTAGCACGTGTCCCACTGGCTTTGAAGTTTGAAAATACGGTAATATTGTGCACACTAGCCCGTGCTTCCAGCTCCGTACCCACGACGTGCCGTGAGGATTCATGTTGTTTCGCGCAACGCAACGCTGTTTAGTTGAGCTATAAAATAAAGAACATGACCATACTCATTGGTAGATTTAGGATGGGTCCCGGGATAGCCCCCCAAAAGTAAAATTAGCCACCACCCCCCCCCCCCCAATGAATTGTTAAACATTTCCAAATTACACTACTTATCCTATGTAAAGTTCCAGCATCCATTCCAATAGGTTGTACTGTTTGTGAAAATTCCTTTTCTATGTACTATGAAGCATATCAACTCTTGGCTTCGAAGCAGCACGCTCCAGGTTCGTTTCTCTAATTTGGCAGTTATAAACATCTAGCGTAATGTGTCGACGAAGTACTAAAAAAGTCGCAGAAAACTTTGGTGCCAAAGAAAACCGAAAGATTAAATTGTGAACAGTGGAGTCGGAAAAAGGGATACAAGGGGTGCATGACACCTCCTCCTTCCACAATTCTGGAGGGTGCAAAGTATCATTTACACCCCCATTACATCAGATAAGAATTTTGAAAGCATTAAAACATGAAAAAATGACTTTTTTTGGGCGTTAAAAATTCAATTTTCTCAACGGGCATAAATAAAATCACAATTACATATATGAATTCATTTGAGACGACAATGCCAAAGAGGATTCTCTTTTACCCCCCCCCCCCCCCCAAAAAAAAAAAAATCTTTCTGGTACCTATTCCAAGCCTCTATACCCACTTTGCATCCTCCCCAAAAAAAGCTTCCGACACCACTAACTGGGGCTTAGTCCCTCCAGATCCATTCTTCTAAATCCGCCTATGAATATGACTTACATTTATTAGGTAATATAAAAAGTAAAGGTGACTATGTGTGAGTCATAGAGACAGGGTGGAGTTGAAAAGGTTTTTCAAAGATTGGATAACCTTCTGGAAAATTAGTCCAATTTTTTAAAAATTGAAAGATTTTTCAAAAATGGGGCAGTTTTTTCCATAATCTAGACAACTTTTCAAAAATTGTAGTTTTTTATAAGCTAGATAATATTGTGAAAATTGGGCGATTTTTTCTACAACGTGGACGATTTTCTGAAAATAGTATCTGTTTTCCAAAAACTTGATCAATTTCCCAAAATTCCCGTCCTTTTCCAAAACTTTGGCGATTTTTTAAAACTTGGACTGTTTCTTGAAAACTATCACACGAATTATTTATAACTCGTGGAATTTTTCTGTGTCATTTTCATTCGTTTCTTTCATTCAACAATTTCGATGAATGTAAATTTTTTAAGAAACGAGGGAGGGGATCATTTAATTTGTCAATTTTTTATAGCCTACATCTAAGATTTCATTTGACCCCATTTCAAAACAACCTCAGCTACAGTCCTGGTTCAAAATTTTCATCAATCAGGAACTACCTACATCGCAACTTCTGTTCCTACATATGTAAATACCACGGTTCCTACATCAATAGCACTTTTCCCACATGTTCCTGCATAAATACCACTGCATTTTTTTTTAGCCCTTTTCATCGATGGAAAAGTGATTAAGAAAGACTGACGGCACAGGCGCAGACGACAAAACAATCATTCGACGAACCGAAACATTTATATGAATAAAAACATCGCGTCGCGTCGGTCGTGTCAATCGCGGAAGATTTATCTACGCGGCATCGCACGCGTTGGAGAAAAACGTTTTTCCCATTAATAAAATTTTCATTTTCATCTCACGAAAACACAAAATGGGATGAAAAAAGAAAAAAAGATGTTCAGCGACCGTAGAAAGGCGATAAGTATACTGCCATATACCTACACCTAGTAAAGAAAACGATACCCGCACCATTGCAACTTTTCAACGTCGATGTGATGTCGGTTCGTTGACCACGAATTCGTTGCTCGCACGTACCTACCTAATTACCTATAGCCCTATAGGTACCTAACCTATACCTACAGAACGTAGCTGTAGGTAGTAGGTCTATACGGTCTAGGTACAAGGTGCACACTGCATACATCTACATCACACACTGGACGATTGGACATTCGGAATACCCGTAGTCGTAGAATACGATGCGGACAGAAACGATAACTGATACGAGTACATTACTAAACCACTATCACTGCCAGATACCAAGCCTACCCAATACGTGTGCACGACGCGACGCACGACTTCGTACGTGTAATACGTATACATTTTACATTATAGCAATACAGAAAAAATAAAAATGTTCCTGCAACCCGGCCCGGCCCGGCCGAATCAATTGGTAATGGTAATAGTGAAAAATGATCTTACGTTATAAAAACTGACCAACCGGCCGAGCGTAAGGCTTATCCTTCACATCGCACACCAAACCGCGTCTTCGATGCCCATTTCCCATTATCCAATATGGAGGTACCTACTGTCTATCTTCTTCTCTTTTTTTATTGAAAATCCACTCGGTCCGCTCGTTCCTTCGATCGATCGTTCGTTTGTCCGTCCGGCCGGGCCGTTTCGTTTCGTTTCGTTTCGTTTTACCCGCTATACGATGCGATGCGATGCGATGCGACTTATTCGCGTTTCCAAAAACACCGCGTCATTAATTTCGTCTTTTCGCAGCCTTTCTCGGTTTCTGTTCGCCCCCGTGCCGCGCGTCACTCTCATTTCTTCTTCGCGGAGCCATCAGCTATCGTCATTCGACCCGTACCGGACGCATTTACTTAATTGCCTCTTCGAACAGTATAACAATGACAAATAAACATTTCTAATAATACAACGCGGCGCGGCGCGGCGTTTTGCATTCGAAACTCGAGTCCGCGTTTCCATTTAATTTTTCTCATCGCGTCGCGTCGCGTCGTCGCATTCGCCTTCGCTTTCGTTCGCTGCTTCCTTTTCACTGGCTATACTGGGTTTTCTTCACGTTTTTTTCTCCATAGTTTTATCGACGTACTCTACATAGCTGTAGGTCTAGATAGCTTCGCTTTATGAATCGTATATCTCCAACCTATTATATCTCACTACTAGGTATGTACTATGTACTAGGTAGGAATTTGAAAAGTAATTCTGAAACTGCGGCCATTTCAGTAGGTATAGGTACAGAGATAATAGTCGGTATTTTTCTGATAATAGGTACAGATATCTAACCTATATACTCGTACAGGCCCCTCCGGTGTTCCATATTCCACCTTTGAAAATCTAGACGCGATACCGTATTTAAACAGTTTGCGATGCGATCTTTCATTATACGCGCACTTCACCAATGGTCAATCAAATGATGTTGGAAATTGCGAGGACGCGGACACACGATCACGAGTAAATTGCCTAAAAGAATTGTCGAAATGATTTTCTCGACTGTACCTAACTGAAAAAATGCAGGTATGATACAATCCTACACAGTGTGCCTATATATGTAGTATCCAGATATATACCCGATGTGCAAAACTAGCAGAAAAAAGCAGAAAAATCGACAGAATAGAGCAGAAAGTCGCACTATTGTGCGAAAATTCTACTCTCTCAATTATAAATCAGTGAGAATGATCGAAAATCACTGAGGAACAGTCAGAATTGCAGCACAGGAGAAAATCAGTGAAAATTTTTTTACTGAAAACAAATCAGTGAGAAAAATTACTGGAAAATCAGTGAATATTCACTGAAAGGCCAGTGAAATTTATTAAATTTGCTGAAAAATCAGCAAGAAGGGTATGGCCGGATAATGGGTGAATTTCAACCTCAAGCGCGTTTAGGCTCCTAAACACCTCAAAGTGGTGTATATTGACTAAAAAAATTCACAAAATTTTGGATCCCTACCCCCCTCTCTATCGGAGTTATGGCCATTATATTGCATTATTTTCAGAGAGACCTATCCAAACTCGAAAACAGCGAATTTTCCAACAAAAAAAATAACAAAATGAAAAAACCAATCACATATTCGTGTTCAGAAAGTTGAAATACCCCGATAAACACCCTTTTCGCGATCGTTTTACTTGAAGCCTCGAAATTCACGTTTTTCACCATGAAAAATCAGCGAAAAAGTGAATTTTGAAACTTTTAGCAAAACTATCGCGAAAAGGGTGTTTGTCGGGTATTTTGACATGCTGAACACGAATGTGGAATTGGTTTTTTCATTTACCTAGTCATTTCTTTTCGCATAAAACGCTCAAAATTTGAAAAATCTGCTAAAATGACAACATTTCTGTACGATTTTTCGCAATTTTTACCCCTTAGTTCAAAGAAATGGCCAAAACCAAGTACGCAGAAAAATTCTACATAAAAAATCGTATATTTTAGTAATTTTTCCAAGGTGGTCGCTCTTCGCTTATGTGGTGTTATTCACGATTGAAAAATTCAAATAGCCGAAAAAACATGAAGGAGTGCACTAAAATTGTTGAAAAAATTATCATAAATACACCTCTACGAGATGTAACTTTGTGCCAACGAACAAAAAATTTCCTTCACTTCCGTTGAAATTGAAAATTCTTGAAAATAATGCAATAAAATGGCCATAACTCCGATAGGAATGGGAGGTAGGGGTCCGAAATTTTGTGAAAATTTTTTCTAGTCAATATACACTACTTGAGGTGTTTAGGAGCCCAAGCCCAAACGCGCCTGGGGTCAAATTCACCCCTTATCCGGCCACACCCTTTGCTACAAATCAGTGAATTTCGCTGATTTTTCCTGTGCTGCAATTCTGACTATTCATCAGTGTCTTATCACTGATTCAGAATGAGACAGTACCTCATTGTATTTCATGTTGCACCCTGCTGTTCTACGGTTGTATGTCAAGTGTTTCGATATTATTTTTCAAACATCAGGGTGCACATCGAAGCAAAATGGGGAAGAAAAAAACAGAAAGGAGCCGAAGTGAGACTTTCTGCTTTTTTCTGCCCTTTATTCTGCTACATAATTATGGTACTTTTGCACACACGTACTCGTATTTCCCTTACACAATTTGAAAAAAACGTTACCGAGACCATCTAAAAACTAATTAGGTCTCTAATCTCTGCACTGTGGACGGCTGGTAAACTGGCTACGAGAATTAAATTTTTTTCCCCCTAAATCAACACTTTCTTACAATCATTACTCCAGAATACCTTTTGCTTTTTACAGCTATATGGACAAACACCCTTTTCCCACCCATCTGTCCACTTAATACACTATCAACTATCACGTATCACCAGCGCAGCGCAGCGCAGCGCTATCTCACAAACCAGCAGTATAACTCGATATTCGCGTTTACGGGTAAGCAAGTAGGTAATAGGTATACAGAGTGTACTAACGTAACGTCGATGTCGCAATGAGCGCTTTCTGCTTGAATTTCTCTAAACGTTATCGCACGGCGAAAACTTTCGAATTTGAACACAAAACAGGACGAAACAAAGTACAATCGACCGCAAAGGTAAATAAGTATTAAGTAAGTAGCTAAGTGCATAGATAACGATCGTGTCGAAATGCACGTTGTAGGAGATGAATCGACGTTTATTCAGAACTGGGGTGGATCGGAAAAAACCTATAAGTATGGATTTTGACGAAAATTGCTGAGAAAGGAAGTTCATTTCAAGTGCGAGATCTCCCAAAAATGTTTACGCCCTTTCCAGCTCAGAGAAGACAGGAGCTAACAGACTTTAAAAAAGGATCATGAAAAAAAAGTTGTCTCCTTTGAGTAGTGCCATTTATGCTAAGAAACCTCGATCATCCCTTCTCTCCAATTAAGGAACGATTCGAATTTTTACATCTCCCTGAATCATTGATCTCGAAATTGAATACCGCTTTTGTGACTTTTTTCCCTCTACCAAAGGTTTTGAGAAGTTGCAGATTGCGAATTTGAAGATTTTTCGTAATTTCCAGAGTGCAAATTTCCAGATTAGTGTCTAAACGATAAAATGCGATCGCAACACCGTAAACCTGTCGTCGTTTCCATACGAGTAAACGTACAGCATCAGCACATATTAAGTAATGCGTCGAAAAACGTAACACGTCTGGTCGCCAACAACGTTGTCCTGCACCCCGCCACCACCCACGGAATCGTAAATTAGCGTCTGCCCAAGAGTTACTTGTTTCGTTTTCCGACAGAAAAATACTTAATGTGTAATCGCGTATCCGGGAATCGTAAAGTAACGGTTACATTGCTAATTTTTTTCGCCAAAAAACAAACGAAAAGGGATGCTAAATTTACCTCTTGCTCACTTGCTCACTTGCTCGTTCGATGCATAGTGATTCAATAATCGTCTCGACTTGAGAGCCCTTTCCATTTTTACACACACAGCATTTTTTTACGGAATAAAAATTCTTATAAAAAAGTATCTTGAACCGTATTACAATTTTTTTTCTAATCATTCAGTTCAGTTTACGAAGCACGTGGAGATTACATTCAAAAAATGATCGCTTCGAATCTGAATCCAAAATCGGTGAAAATTGGGTAATTATCATCGAGTATACGTTCGGATTTCAGAGTCAAATCCGATGATTTGTCAAAAACTCAACTTTTTCATATTTTTACCGTCGCAGTCGGATCGCGTCGATTGGTTACTCACTTATTTTCATAAATTCTCTGATCTTTGTACTGTACGAAAATTCAACACTAACCTGAAACAGAAAAATGAAATACACGACGGATTAATCGACTGCCAATCATTTCACAGCATACAAGTATCTATAGATAATATTTACGTAGTAATTACAAGTATCTACCTACATACATATCTACTACCTACGTATGTATAGGCAATTTCACAAATAAAAGATTATATTCGAAAAATTCAAATACTGAACCTAGGTAGTTACTCGTGTGGGGGGGGGGGGGGGGTACGACTGAGGTTACACAGATTTATTTAAATATGTACTACTACCTTACCTTTGGCTCACAATTCTACACAACTCTGAGCATTTATTTTTCAGTTTTTGGTAACGATGAAACAAACAAAACTTTGACTTTGCCGAGCACAGCATGATCAGAGCCTGTCCAAAAATGAAGTTTCCATGTTCTCTGAATCTATACACTCATCACCCCCCCCCCCCCCCGGTAGAAAAAAAATTGTGAAATTTGCAACAAAAAAAAAGTGATTGTCTTGAAAAGCTTAACTTTTTTGGAAATTGAAACTTCTTCATATCAAAGATCTTTCCTGAAAAGTTCATTTTTCATGTTTTTGCCCCATTTTTTCAGAACTACTTCACCGATTTTCTTTTGCTTTCCTATAATCGGAAAAGTTTTCTTTGTATTTTAACAGGAAGATTTTTGGATACGTCAATTTTTTGTGTTTTTGCGATGAATTG
Source organism: Pseudococcus viburni (assembly GCA_033439095.1). Taxonomy (NCBI): domain Eukaryota; kingdom Metazoa; phylum Arthropoda; class Insecta; order Hemiptera; family Pseudococcidae; genus Pseudococcus; species Pseudococcus viburni. Next base: position 175,836 of record JAVBJF010000300.1, on the reverse strand, counting down.
ATTTACATAGTACTGTGCTGATTTTGAATGTATTGGCGAAATTTTTGGGATAAAGTTGGAATTTTCCTAAACTCCGCCTCCGTTAAATTAGGCACAAAGAAAACTTTACCAAACATAATGAAAAAAATTAAAAAAACCATCGGGTAGTTCTGACAAAAATAGGACGAAAACATGAAAAACAAATTTTTCAGGTACCTATGAGCTTTTAAATGAAGTAATTTCAATTTCCGAAAAAAGTTGAGCTTTTCCAAAACTGAAAAAACCTTTCCATCACTTGTCCCAAATTTTTATAACAGTTTCTTTTACTATGTGCAAATGATGAGTGTTTATAGATTCAGAGAATATGGAAATTTCATTTTTGGGCAGTTTCTGTTGTTTTTACTCAATGAAGTCAAAAAAAAAAAAGAAGTCAAAGTTCACACTTTTTGAATCGTTACCAGAAATTTAAAACCAAATGCTCATAGTTGTGGTGAATTGTGAGCCAAAAGTAAGGCGATATTGAAAAAAAAAAAAAAAAAATTCAACCTCAGTCGTAACTTTTCAAGAAGTAAGTAGGTAATAGATACATAGTTTCGTCGAAAAATAATTTATTTTCTGGAATTTTCAATTTTTTGGACGATAGGTTGACTGAAATTGAGGTAATTGTCGGTTTTGACATTCATCTATGCATGGCGTATTACTGTGTGTATTCTCTGGAAAATCGATTTTTTCACCTACTAAACCTACTCCAGCCCTTCACCATCAAGAATTGCTACACGCTTCTCGGAAATACACGCCCAAGTTACATTTTCTGTATTTCGAAAGCCGCAAATTGGAATAGGTGAGCCCTGCCCTCATCGTGCAAGTCTCAACATTTAGATAGACGAGTGCGGGTACTAGGTAGGTAATTAAAGCAAATTTGGAAAAGCGAATTACGACTGATTTGCAAAATCCAGTCGGTCGTCGGTAGGCAGTTTTTCTCGACAAAGGTCTACGGCATGTCATGAACCCATATCGTGTGCTCGCTTCTCTATCTCTCTTTTTTTATGGACGAGACCGCTGCGCCCCGCGCCTCGCCTCGCCGAGAAGTATCGTCCTTTGTACAATTATCATTAATTGTCGTCTCGATTAAGCCGGTCTACTTAATGCGACAGTAGAACGCGACTCGACGCGATTTCCACTTTACAGCCAGTTTCTTTTTTTAAATTTTCTTTTTATAGGCCGTTGGCGCGGTATTTTGAATATAAAAGCGAATAAAACGCGCGTAATTTTGACGAATATTCTTCGAATAACGCCTCCGCGCCGTGTACCGAGCAGTCCGGAAATTCGGTGCTTTTCTTTATACTCTCACTCTTAGACTCTCTGGAACAGTCGCGTCGTCGCGTCCTCGACGTCGTCGTCGTCGTCGTACGTGTACCCTGTATAGTGTATAGTGTATAGTCATCGCCAAGCCGAACTGCTTTTTCGTTATTCCCTTCGAGCCGCCACCCGCCGGTCCGCCAATGGTAAACGACTTGAGAGAGAAACTTTTCGCTTCCGTTTGCACCGTTCGTTTTTTTCTCGTTTTTTGTTTTTTCGGCGAAACCGAGTAACTTTTTCTTAATTTCTCTCAGCCGCCTTTATCTGTTCCGCGCGGAATACTAAATTAGTTTTAACAATTAGCGAAATCGTTATGGAGGGGAAAGGACGGATCGCGAGTAGGTATACGTTGCGTTGCCAACGTCTTTTTCGTGAGACGCGTCGCGTAGCGTCGCCCCATATACGCTTATGGTATGGTAGCTAACTAGTAGATACCATGCCTTTATCCCCAGCAAAGCTCGCCTATTGTTAACAATAATTACGTACCATCTAAGAATAAGAGTATACTTTGCACGCTGACAAACTAGCGTCTTCAAGGTGTCTATAACAAAATTTGTTGAACAAAACGCCTTACTTCGCCTGACCTTTTTGCATGACTTTTCTGACTTTTTTATGAGCCGCCACCACCCCCTCCCCCACCCCAATAATAATTATTACGAAAAACTTCAAAAAATAATTTTTTTAAATCACAATGACCTTTTTCTTTGCTCAAATTATTTATCAACGGTGAATCAGGGTGTCCCAATATTTTAGAAATGATTTTCCCTGAAATTTCCATGTTTTCCGATATTTTCCAGACCTTTTACGTATGCTATTCGTGAAGCATGGAGGATTTTCAGATTTCCATTTTTAGGCTACAAAAACACTCAAATTCCATTCTAAACATTTTCAAATCATCCCCCCCCCCCAAAAAAAAAAAAAAACTTGAAAACTTTAATTTATATCAGAAAAAAATTACAAAGTTTTGAAAAATGAAACAAATTACCTATGTCAGTGTGTCTACCAAATCATGCAAGTAGAAGTTCGGATTTTTCCGGGCCAAAAATTCAAAAATTTCTTCACAATTCATTACTCCCCCCCCCCCCCCAGCTGAATTTCTATAAATTATTGAATATTATTCAAATATAAATGGAAACAAACAAATGAAAACTTAAACGCGAGAAAACAAATTGTAATTGCAAAACAAACCCTTGTAAGAGAATGATAACTACTTTATTCCTGCTCTGGATCACTTTATTCCCGCTGCAGAAGTCGCCAATAATGGTTCACTTTTACCATTGAAAACAGTTTCATAAAGTAAAGCTCATGTACGTGAATTGAATAAAATAATTTTAAAAAAACACGTGCCAAATTCATAAATTCCACGAAAGTCCCTGCAATCTTTTCGGCTTGCCCCAGTAAATAAAAGTCGACGAGGGGGTTAAAATATTAATCGTTTTGTCTAGATATAGATTAGATACATAATTACCTATTTATACTAAAAAAGACTTTCAAAAGTTAAAAATTCATCACCTTTTTTTGAATTCTCTTCCATTCCCTCCCCTTTTTTCTTCAACATTGTGGTCAACGGCATCATGGCATTCCTTTCTCATCATATTTCATTTAAAAAAACGTTTACAAAATAAAAAAAATAATCTTAAATGAATTCTATATAGAAAGAAAAGATGTAAATTACCCCCCAACGTAGCGAGGGATATTTTTTTCAACTCATAATTTAATCGACAAAGACATGAATTTAAAAAAATGTGTGCATTACGATCAACAAAACATGATGAATAAAAAAATCAGTGAAGAGATTGGCCCGAGCGAAGTGAGGGAGGCATTTTCTTTTTTAAATTTCAATATAGTGTGCAAAACACTTTTCTATGTACGTAGATGATTTATCCTTCTTTTGGATTTGCAAACAATTTCAGCAAAAATTTCAAAAGTCCCCGACTTTTTCAGATTTTTTAGAAAGTGAACACCCTGTGAATGGAAATTGTTTTCAATTTTTGAATAAAAAACTTGACCTCTGAGTCAAAAGGCTTGATTAGCTTGACCTCCTGATCAAAAGCTTGACTTTTCAGGACCGTTAGACGTCCTGGTCTTCATTCTCAATTTACGCTACGCAGACGTACCTGAAAATTTTCATCTTTTTGAAGGCGACATTTTTTTCATCTTTTTCAACTCTTACCCATTTGATTAAATTAGGCGTATATTTGTGACGAACAGCTATACTTATGAAAACCAACAATAAAACGTACCTATACGTAGAGTTGCTGGTTCTCTGGTTGGTTGCCAATTTCTCTGTTTCTCTCTTTTTTTGTCATTTCATATTACATCTCTCTTCATCCTCTACTTTTTATTTTATTATTATTTTTAATCAAGTACTGCTTGCGATATAAGTAAGTATGTGATTCTCGTCATTTTTACAAAAAAAAAAAAATATAATAATAATAATAATGAATAAAAAAGAACGGAGCGGGTATACATTTTACCAGTATTCCTACTTATTGTTCGTAATATAATTAGGTCTAATGTCCGACTCGCAGTATTTTGGCCGAGCAAGCAAGTCGTATTACCTTAAAGTTAATATAGTGCAGGTAGAGCAGGTCGGTCGTTAGGAATACCTAATAAAATGATATCACGTTTCTTGGAGCAATTTTTGCTTCATTCCACGCCGGAATTTTCACTTTCTTGTTACAAATTTCGACGATTCGTACGATTAGCAGCTACGAACGTAGTTGTTATTCTGACAGACGAGCGAAATAGCGTGGAGGAAAAAATCAAGATTTTGGCAGAAAATGAAAATAACGAAGGGAGCGCGGTGCGACGATTTACGAGCACGAGCATATCTGGTGCTCGGCGGATCTCAGATTACGGCGTTAAAGCCGCGCATTGTGTATACCGACGACGTACCTATACTTTATATGTACGTTAACGTACACTATACAGTACAGTTACAGGTACATTACATATTTAATACATAGGTAGAGGTAACTGCTACCTGTACCTATATATATATATATGGACCAACATAACCTCGACGTCACCTTTTATAAACAGTACCTTTTCGTCACCACCTTTAAATATGCTTCTGTTGGTTTCTACACGTGGTATTTAAAACCAGCATAGTTTTTATAGTGTTTATACGTCTTTGCCTCCCTCAAGTCAAATGAATAAGCAGGTGGCGCGACATGATAAAGACTTTTATTACAATGGACTTTAAAATCTGTATACTGTAGGTATATACATAGCCTCCACGTCACCACAAAAAAAAGATCGCGATCTCATGTGCATGGTGAAAAAAGCAGTTTTAGGCGAGTATACACAAGGGGACGTCTGCGTAACCACCAGACGCCTCTGTCACCTTCATTTTGGGTTAAAAAGAGTTGTTTTAACTTGATATACACAGGGAAACGCCTACGTCACCGGCAAAACGCCTTCGTCACCGATTTCGGTGACGGAAAGGATACTTGCCTATATAAACGGTGACGAAGAGGTACTGTTGGCATATATATATATATATGTAGCATGTAGCTAACGCAAGTAGAAGTATAGGTATTAGGTACATAAATATCAACGGTAGTCGGTAGATAAGTTGTATTTGTATTTGTATATTGTACTTTGTACTGTATTGTAGGTTTAAGAGAATAACGAAGAATGAAATTACAGACGCAGACGAATGTTTTTGTCGCTGCCGAGTCGTCATCGTTAACGTGCTGTCGCAGTGTCGCGCTCGCTGTACTCGCTCTAAGCGTCGTATTACTCATTCTTAATTCGTCGGCGCTTTGGCTTTTCTAAAATTACAAACTCATTTAAGATACCTACGTCAAGTCTAGGTATAGGTATAGGTATAGGTACTCGGGGGCAAGATACTCGAGTTAAGTCGACTCGGGAGAGCGGCACAGTGCGGGCAGCGTTAATGCCGCCGCACCGCACCGCGCCTCGCCACGCCGCATAAACAGCCGCTCCGTAATTTTACGAATCGAAAGCAATCCCAATCCGTGGGCGCTGCGCTACAGCGAATTTCGTTCAATCGACATCAAGAAGAAACGTCGAGGCGTCGGCGTTTCTTCTTTTTTTCGCTTCTTCGATTCGAATAAAATAAATTAAACGAATAATTCGCGCTTTCGGCTCACGAAATTCGGATACACGAATTAAAAGCAATCAAACTTTTGAATTACAAGTAACGAAAAATTGAAAACAAAAAAACAAAATAGGTTCGTTTCGAACGGTAATAGAAACTCGTTCTCCGTTTCTTTGCGTATAGTGTATACACTTATACAGTTATACACTAAAGTAGGTACACTGCAAATGTACGGCTACTCCGCTTAAGGCGTACTACCTTTGTACGTATTTGTACCAACGCGAATGAAAATAATATTTTCAAATACAAAACGCTTGTTTGCTCTTTGCTCGTGTATCGTACTTACAAGACCAAAGCCAGAATTTCTTCAGTCACGGCGAATAGAAGAAACGCAATCAGGGCATGAACATTTTTTAAAATTGAAGTGAATTTTAGAAAATTGTGCAGCTAGAATTTTCTCAAACAAGTAAAAACGTGTAAATTACTGCGATTGATCCAGCGTCTGCGTCGCGTCGATAATTTAAGAAAAAAGGTTTCCATCCGTTTTCCCGAAACGAAATTCACAAATAGGCATCTTCCAGAGTAAGATATTTCCTCAAAACTTTTCTCCCGAATGTTTTTTCCCGAAGGTAAAAATCACGCATGCAATTTAAAACTTCTCGCTACAGTTCTTTGTTTCATGGGTTGCTCAACCCAGAAACGAACCGAACCGAAATTGACATTACACGTGTATTGATGGGGTAAATAATGAAAATTCTGAACTCGAACGACATTTTTTTGCTGGAATACAATTTTTCTAATTTTTATTAACTCGTGACTGCAAATTTTCTTCAAAAACAGATTCGCTTTTTTCCCCACTTTTCAACTCGTGCCTGGCTCAAATTGCAATTAGTCAAGTCGTTATTGCTATATGAGGGGAGATGAGAAAATTTTTCTCGATTTGAACCAATTTTTCAAAATTGTTATTTGCTTCTCAAAAACAAATATCTTTTCAAAACTTTCGAAGAAAAGAAAATTGTATCTATGTACAACGTCTAAATGGAGGTACAGGAGAAATTTATAACTAGGTAACAAAATTGAGGTTAGGGAGAAGTGCGGGAGAAATTGACAGCATTTTTTTACTAAATTCAGACTCGATGAGAGGGAAAGGGGTAACGTAAAATTTTAAAATTACTAAAATTCAGCCTGGAGGAGGGTATAGGAAAAATGTCGAATTAATTAAATTTAACCCAAATGGGGCTGCCTTGAAAAAATTTCAATTACCGAAATTTAGCCTTGAAGGAGGGTGCATTGCCGATTCTCATACTTGGGAAGAAACATTCGGGAGAAAACTTTTCGTGAAATAACATTACTCGGGAAACTGGCCATTTGGGAATTCTATTCGGGATATTCATTTTCGGAAAAACACATTAGTGCGGAAGGTTTTCGGGTAATATCCTATTAGGAACTTCGTTTTGTGAAAATGACCGTGAACCTGAGAAAAAACAAGGTTTGAGGTTTACCTACACGAGGAAAATTTTTTCTAATGGCTTATTTTTTGAAAAAAGTTGAGAAATTTGAGAAATGGTGTTGCGAAACTTATTACGAAGAGCTTCCAAAAATTTTTTCTTCTAAAGAAAAGTTTTATGAATTTTCAAAAGAGTGCAATGAATTTTTCATGGACCCGTTTTTTCCACATATTCTGTCGCTCTTTATATTTTGATCTTAATGTACATTAGGACCACGGAGGATGCGGCCGCAGTCGCTCAACATCCATGTGGGCGCCACTGATTAACGACCAAGGCACTTATTCAAGTAGGTATAGGTTCGTGGTACGTACTACGTACCATACGAGTGTTACGTGCGTAGTAAGTCTATCGTAAGTACTTTGTATTTAGCTACATTTGACTCGCTTATACAGTATATAGGTAAAATAGACTTACACAACCGGAAACACAAGTACTACAATAATATAGGTAAGTAGAAGTACATATGGTACACAAAGCCAAAGCTGAAAACGACGCGACGCTACGGCGTTAATCTTTCTATCTAAATCAAACACTTTACACTGATTTCCCTGTAGACGCGTTCTAGCATATGAATGATTTCTGTTTAATATCCGGAAAAAAAAGTTCACATCGTCTATATAAAGCCATTTCATTCGTTTTTTAGCAGCCTTTTTTCTCTCGTTTTTTTCTATTTTTTTATTTTTTTGCAAAAAAAAAAAAGCCTACCAGTGTTTACGCAACCTGCATGGATCGCAGGTCACACTCGCATCACGTCTGTATAACCAATGTCGCCTATACGTATACATTCGCCTACTCGCAAGTCACACCTACGGAAGTCCTTTGACCAACATCTCCCCGGAGATTCGTGACGCACGACGAAAGATGATGAGGAGAAAAAATACATAAATGGTTAGGTAAAGGTACGTAATACGTATACCTATTACCTGCTACGTAGCTAGCTAGCTACGTACCGAAATTAGGAATTTACCTAGGATACCTCGTACCTAGCAATTTCGATACGAATTCTCGTAGGCGAGATTTACGATGAATACGACGGAAAGTATTAGGATATAGTGGAACGTAGGAAAATGAAAAATACATACGTAGACATACCTTTATATGTACGTAGTACGTAATACGTATACGCATAGGGAGAGGTATCACACAAGTCACACACATACAGAATAATAACGATAGCAGGCAATCAACCGTACAAAAGCTCCTACTTACTTAAATACTTATCTTACAGTTAGTATAAATACGTAATACGTAACATTTTTAGATTACGTTCGCCATCGCCACCCGCTGCGCTATACACCGTTGAGACGTTAACTGATACAAAATGTAATCTCGGACACGTGCGTCGCGCATTTCCTCCTCATTCCTTTTCGTTTTCATACAAACGTAGCACTTTCACAGTTTCACACGTTGGCGCCGCACCCCGCATCGTCTTTTTACTTTCCGGACAGCGCGAAGCGTTGTAAGGAAAGTATTGTTTTCGGGTCGAAATTCGTTTTCGCCAATATTGAGTTTAGACAAAATCTGACTTTGTACAAGTTTGTTTTGACCATTTTCCAGGTGATGTTCCGTATGTATGTGTGTATGTATGTATGTATGTATGTATGTATGTATGTGGGATAAAAAATGTCTGTGAACACGATTACGTCCGTCCTAATTAAAATATTTCGTTGAAATTTTAATAGGAGTTGGGGTTTGCAAAAAGGAAGGCTATGCCAAAATTTCAGATCGATAGGTTCACCAGAAAAAATTTTACGAGCGATTTAATCCAAAAATCTTTGAGTTTGGTCATTTGCCGCGTTACATTGCATGTAATCGTAATCTAAAACGCGATAACAAATAATTTCTCTCCTTATCGATGGGATGACGTATTTAGAGAAAACCAAAATATATCTCGCGTCAGCATTTTTGCCTATTTCTTTCAAGATAACGTATATTTTTTCCCAGCTAGCATATATTTTCATGGGCAAAATTCAGACAATTATGGTACCTAGGTAATACCTTCGTTGATTTTTCTTTCACACCTGTCCGGAAAGTTTGTGATGCTTGCATCACTGTTTATTTTCCTACCGTAATAGTACATAATACGCGTTTAGACCGTAACAAGTACAAGAAGCTCCTGAGAAGTCGGGATACGATCAAATATTTTTCTCTCTTCTCTCCGAATCATTTTTCGCATGTCGTTCTGCATTAGGGTGGATCGAAAAAAAAAACATATCTTGGATTTTGACCAAATTTGATGGTATGGTTTACTTTGAGTGGGAGAACTCCCAAAAAAATTTTCAGCCTCCTAGTGGAAAGGGGAGGGGAGCAGGAAGTGCTCAAAGTGCGCCTCCTTTTGAAAAGAACGTTGTTTTTGGTGTTTTTTAGTTGATCAAAATTGTGTGAGAAGCCTTCGTAGGACTTAAAAGATGCGATTTGAGTTTCTACATCTCCCTAAACCATCGCCATCCTTCTCCGATCAAAACTCTGGCTGCTACCAGGGGGTTGAAAAGTTGCAGATTGCAATATTTCAATAATATCAAATTATCACTGAGCTGGGATGGTTTTTTTTTCATCGAGTAAGTGAACAAAAAATTTTTTCAACCACTGAAAGTGAATTTTGAAAAAAAAATTGAAAATTTTGTACACCAGTGCAGCCAACAGCAAATCATAAAATTCCAAAATACGGAATTTATATCGACTTTGAATTGATTATTGTTTCGCCTGAAAATATTATGTATTTTTTTTCAATCACTGAAAGTAAATTTCGAAAATTTTGTATGTCAGTGCAGCCAGTTACAAATCGTGACATGCTACACTATGGAGTTTACGTCGACCTCGAATTAATTTTTTCATCGTTTGAAAAATAGGTACACAATAATTTTGTTTTCAATCATCAGAAATAAAAATTTTTGAATTTTTCTTTGAAAATTTTGTACGTCAGTGCAGCCAGTTGCTAATTGTGATATTCTGATAATATGAACTCGATTGCATTATTTTTTCGTCAAGTGATTGAACCAATTTTTTCTCCCAGTCAATAGAAGTACGTTTCGAATTTGAAGACATCGGAACATCACAATTAGCCACTGGCTGCACTGATGTACAAAAGTTTCAAAGAAAAATTCAACATTTTTTATTTCTGATGATTGAAAACAAAATTATTGGGTATTTTTCAAACGATAAAAAAATTAATTCGAGGTCGACGTAAACTCCGTAGTGTAGCATGTCACGATTTGTAACTGGCTGCACTGACATACAAAATTTTCGAAATTTACTTTCAGTGATTGAAAAAAAATACATAATATTTTCAGGCGAAACAATAATCAATTCAAAGTCGATATAAATTCCGTATTTTGGAATTTTATGATTTGCTGTTGGCTGCACTGGTGTACAAATTTTTCATTTTTTTTTCAAAATTCACTTTCAGTGTTTGAAAAAAATTTTTGTTCACTTACTCGATGAAAAAAAAACCATTCCAGCTCAGTGATAATTTGATATTATTGAATTTTTGCAATCTGCGACTTTTCAACCCCCCTGGTAGCAGTCAGAGTTTTGATCGGAGATGGATGGTGATGGTTTAGAGAAATGTAGAAACTCAAATCGCCTCTTTCAAGTCCTACGAAGGCTTCTCACATAATTTTGATTGGCTAAAAAACGCAAAAAACAGCGTTTCTTTTTCAAAAAGAGCTTGCTCCCCTCCCCTTGCCCCTCGGGGGCTCAACATTTTTTTGTGAAGTTTCCACTCAAGGTGTACCACCTCACCAAATTTGGTCAAAATTCAAGATAATGTTGTTTTTTTTCGATCCACCCTATTATTCATCATCAAGGTGTGTCAACAAAATTTCCTTATCCAAACACAAAACTTTTGTGCGACTTTTGCGGAACCTTTGGCGAGATATTTCCACTCCCTTTTTCCTCCAACTTGTAGTTTTCAAGGTTCGTACGGAAATTAAAAACCTAAAATTCGTACTGTTTTTGTGTTTTCGTACTACTACGAACCAAAAGAATTTTTCGAGAGAAGTTTAAATCAATTTTGATCGCCAAATGTCGAATAAAAAAATTTATGACGCTTGTGTCACCTAAATATATATTTCAAACTATTTAAGAAAATTCATTCGGATCGAGCAAAGCGATGGCGATATTTTTTTAGAAATTCACGATTTATAAGAAGACATTTTTTATGAAAAGTTACGAGAAGAGTTTTGTCAAAAATCGTTCCAAATTTCATTATTCTAATAAAAAGCGAACGAAATGAAAAAAAATTCAAGCTCCAATTGTTTTACTTTTTCTTTACCTACTTCAAGTGATAATTAGGGAAAAAACGGAGACTTTTCGTTAAAATTTCACTTTTACAGGACCTGTTGAACGCACTGTGTACTTCGATGTCGCAGTCGCAATTGGTGTTTGCACATTTTCTTTGATCAATTCCACATTTCGTCTCACGTTTTCGTTCGAATGCGAGTGCATAATAGCGTAAGAAGTTGTAGATAGGTAGAGGTACGACTAAGAACAAGTTAGGTGGTAGGTCTAGGTAAGTTAGATACCGGTGCATCGTGCTTGTATTTGATGTAGCTAACGTAAGCCACCTAACTATGCGTACGTTATCGCGCAAAGAACGTGATTCATGAAACGAACCGAAGATTACGGCACGTCACGTTGCAAAATAACACCCACCAGCGCAGCGTCGGTAGTCGGTACTCGGTACTCGGTACTCGGTACGCAACGTATTCGGGAAAATTTGCGATTTCTCTCGTCTTGGGTCTTGACAATATGAAGGTGCGGGGCGATCGCGCCCGCGATAATTAGTACGACGCGACACGATACGATACGATACGATACGACCAAAGTTCGTCTCGCTACGAAATTTGAAACCGCTGTAGAAACGTCAGCCTCACTTGTACGGGTACTAGACCAAGAAGATACGCGTACACAAAACATATTCGCATTTCCATTCGCATTGTTTCAATTTATGCAATGTAAATTGTAAATAAGCATTAGGGTGTCCACAACATTTCAGAATTGATTTTCTTTCCCCTACTTTTCCAGATTTCACAGATATGATGTGGAAAAGGGGGTAATTTTATGTCTAACGATTTTTTTTTCAAAAATCACCACTTTTCACGTGATATTTACTTGTCACTTTTCTGGCCACAAACAAGACTCAAATCTAATTCTAAACATTTTTACCCCTCCCCTCGCACAGAAACTACTGAACCAAACATAATAACGGCTAAAAATTACCTTTTTCTTGAAACAGGACCAAATCGAATCAAATCGAAGCAAATGGAACCAAACATGATAACAGCCAAAACTGGCGTTTTTCTTGAAAAGGGATAAATACATTTAAAATGAATTTTCACGAAGAGAAACGATTAGTTTTATGATAAAATTAGCGAATAAACACGTTTGTAAATAATTTATCATTTTTTTAGATTTTTAAAAAATTCCAGGAAAATTCGAAAATTCCTCTGCATTTCCAAATGTTTACAATTCTCTGATTTTTCCAGGTTATCCAAGTTTCCCAGAAAATGGACATCCTATATTAGGTAAGTATGAGGACTCGTACAGAACGCCATTGTAGATTAAGATAGCTCACCGATAATTTGAACTTTTCAAGGAAGAGCATAAGCCATCATAAGGTCAATACGGCCAATACGGCCAATACGGTACACCGCGACCGTAGTTTCAGCCGGAAGATCAAGATGAATAGGAAATTCTTTGTTTCGTACACTCAAAAAAATAAAAAATGAAAAATGTTACAAAAAACAATAAAGTTTATTAAAAAGTATAATAACGAGTCACCATTCAACAAAAATGCTCTAATTGCAGTAAAATTCATTCATCTAATATAATAATTTTTACCATTTATCGCGATAAATAACTACCTATCATTATTTTTAGAATAAATGGTGCTCCGTTATTATTATTTTTGGATAAAATTTGTTATCATGTTTTTTCAAAGAAATTCGTCATCGCAGGAAGCAGTAGGTAAGAAGTATACAGTACATATACCTACACTAAGCGCTGTGCCGTAGCATCAAAATTCGACAACCACGCACGCAGACATCCATCCGTTCGAGGATAGTCGTTAAGCCAAGAACGCGAATAACCGTTATCGTCGTCGACGCGACGCGGGCGCCTCTCATACCCGATGCTACGCGGTTCATAGCTATTAGCTATATAGGTATATCTATATACCTAGACCTACATGTGTACATTGTAAAGCGTATAGATAGGTAAGGTACCTACACCGTGTTTGTGAATTTGTGACCAGATTAAGTAAATGTATATATAGATATGGAAAGTAAAAATTTGGAAAATAAGCGCGATCGCGAAGCAGAACGCCAAGCCGCCGAGCTAAACGCTCTACCCTACGATAGTTGCGGAATTTACGACGAAAATCTGGCGCGTAAAAAAATTATCATCTTCAATTATGCTTTTGCGCTTGTCGCATCGACAGCGCAGCGTGGGTAATTTCACAACATTTTCAATAGGTACCTATACTACCTAGTACCTAGCTACCTACTCGTGCGTACAATTTTTCAAGGGGTTAAATTAAATGAAAATTGTTGAATAAATTTTCTGAGAATCGCTTAAAATTTTCTAAATATTGTTTAAAATTTTCAAAAATTATTCCACATTATTAAAATAAAAAAAGCCGTCCACTATATTTCAGAAATGATTTTCCCTGACTTTTCCAGACTAATTTTTCGAATTTTTCCAGACCTTTTGAATATGATATTCGTAAACCACTGGGAGAGGGGGTATAATTTTCCGCGTGATGACTTACATTGCGAAATTTTTCATAAGAATGATATAAAATGCATGGAGTTCAAAGATTTTTTTTTCAAAATCACTAAATACTTTTTACGAGATCTTTAGATGCTCTTCTTTGGGCCAAAAAAAAGATTCAAATTCAATTCTGAAAATTTTCGAACCCACGCAACTCCCTCTCATCACAAATATTTGAAAATTTGAAATTTATTACCAACAGAAAAAATTCCAAATATGTACTTGAAAAGGAAAAACTAACGAAAAATTAAATTTTGAAAAATGAAACAAATTATGCCAGGGTGTCCACCAAATCAAGCGAATGAAAATTCGGATTTTTCCGGGCTGAAAATTCAAAAAAAATCCCCCCCCCCTCTGAAAATCACAAACCTCAAATTTATAAATTCACGCAATCCCCTGCAATTTTCTAGTTCGCACCAATAAATAAAAAAGTCAATGAAGAGGTAAAATATAAATCATTTTATGGAAATACATATAAGTATAAACGCGTTGAGTTCAAGCGAAGCTTTGGCGAAAATTTTTGCGAAAAAAGATTTTCATAAGGTAAAAATTCACCACTTTTCCCTCCTTCATGTTTTCCAAAACATGGCCAGAAATTATTTCGAATTCTGTTCCATTCCCTCCCCTTTTTTTTTCAACATCGTGGCCAAGGGCTGGGCATCATGGCATTTTTTTTCTCATCACAGCTCATTAAAAAGTACATATGTTTCCAAAAATTTCAAGATTTTAAATAAATTCTGTAGAAAGCAAGAGTGTAGATAACCACGAGCGTAGCGAGGGGAATTTTTTTTTGAATAATTCATAAAAGACCAAGACATGCATAATGAATATCAATTTTCCTGAAAGTACATTACGGTCAACAAAAAATGATGAATAGAAAAGTTAGATGAAAGATGTAATAATTTATACCTATAGTAATAAATTAAGCAAAGAAACACTTTTTTAAATGATTTATCCAGCTGTTCAAGCTGATTACAGCGTTTTCCGGAGCAATTCTAGCGCGCTGGAGAAAAAACAATTTCTGCTGGTGCTGGAAGCCCTGATCGACTTGAAAGCGGTCTCGATCGCTTAGAGGGTGAGGAGGGAAGGGGAAGTCATCGATATCATTATTTTCAAAGCAATCTTCAGATTTTTATCTCGTGATTAACTATTTCTAAGAAAAATGAGAGTATCAAAAGACCATTTCAACCTTTTACAGGAATCCTCCAAAACTTGAAAAAAAGCAACTTAGGCAACTCAAAATTAGATTCCTGAAATGCGGACGATATAATATGTATTTCAGGGGGCCAAATTTCGGCTCGATCGGCGTAGAAGGATTGTACAGCAGCGCAGCGTACGAGTACAGGTTCCCTCGTAAGACAGTTTACGGTGAAATTTTCCAACATTTATTACACAGGCGGCTTATTACGCCTTGTTTTGATGGATGAAAAGTTGGAAAAACGGTAATGCGAGCTGCTGGTGCTGCTCGGTTGCGGTATCGATAAAATTCCTATCGTTTGGCGTTAACTTTACAATCGCGTTCATTTATTACACGAGCGGCGCCCGCGCTGTTACAAGTACTAAAAAGTGGTAAAACATATACTCTCGTATTTCGACGACGCGGCCAGCATGGCATGGCAACCCCTTGCCATATATGCTGCGTTATTCTAGTTATTGTTCTTGTTGTTATTGTTGCTAGTGTCATCATCATTACGGACTATAGTACGTTACGTGTAGACAGAGGACCGAGATGTATCTACTACCTACACACGAGCACAAGTACTACGAGTAGATATATGTAGTATACCTATTACCTACATATATGTACGTACTACGTAGTACGTACGTCGTACACGTAGGTAGTTAGAAGTGTAGTAGGTATTATATTGAAAACAATAAGGCTCGCAAAAGGTGAGGTTAGGGGGTGGCACGACACGGCACGGCACGGCACGGCACGGCGTGACGCGTACACGTAAGTTTACGTGCGGCTTCAGCACAGCAGCCGAGCTGGCTGATCGTCATGTCATCCATCTCGCGCGTGGGTAGGTACATTACATATTATCTGATATTATACGTAGTACCTATTACCTAATACCTATACCTATACCTACACCTATACGAGTACGTAATACGTATACTTATGTAGTATCGTATCCCGTATCCCGTATCCATATTAGATATACGAGTATAGTTTTCAACGTTTCGCAAAGACGCGGTCACCTCGCGCTGCGCCTTTTACCGCCGCCGCGCCGCGCCGCACACCATCTTCGGCCTCGGCCCCGGCCCCAGCCCTAAACCCTGCTCTCTCGTACAAGTATAAGTGTACAGTGTACACAATCCATACCACTACACATACGCCAGCCATCGCTATCGCTGCCGCGGTGCCACCGACCACTTTCAAACCAAAAACAAACGTTTAAAAGCTGTAAAACTCCCGGCAAAGTGTTATACGTATTCGTTTCCAAAGTTTTAATTTAACTTCGCAAGTGCCATGTTTTTTCCTCTCGCTGGCGCACGACTAATAAGTACACGCATGCATGCACGTGGATGACCTTCGGGACATTCTTACGGCCGCGGCCGGTGCGGTGCACAAAACTGAATAACATTTTTCCTCCTAATCAGTAATAAACCGTACACCTACACCTGGTAACTAGTAACTACCTAGTATCTCTATCTACCTATACATTTTTCTCAAAACAATCTGTTTTCCAAAAAAAGGTATATATGACGAATAAGGGGTAAATTTGACCCCAAGCGCAATTAGGTTCCTAAACACCTGAAGTGATGTATCTTGACTATAACAACACTACCCCCCTTTATTCTAAGTTATGGCCATTTTATTGCTTTATTTTCAAGAATTTTTAATTTCAGGGGACATTCCACACTAATTTGAACCTAAAATGAAGTCGAGTCTTCCGATTTCGTTGAAAATTTTTTATAAGTTCCCCTTGATAGTCTGTTCACAAAACTATGATCATTTCCCCGCTGATCCTCAAGAGAGCTGGGGATGGGCCGGAATTTTATTCAATTTTGTGTTGATCGCATGAGACTTGTTCTCGTTACTCACATGAGTCAATATTTAAAAGCAAATTAATGAAATGAAAAAATACGATTTTAGAGGGAGGAGGTCGGTTAGAGCTTGGAGGAGAGGGGCGGATCAAACAGTAAGTCGATATTCGAATTCTACGCCTTCTAATTAGTGAGAATCGATATGCCACATGCTATTTTCATTTTTTAAACATATTTTTCCGCAAAATTGGGGGGGGGGCTACTGGAAACTGAAGGGATAAATCCAAAAAATAAGCAAATATTCGAACTCAGTACCCTGAAACACCTAACAAACTACAGGTCGGATGTTATTTTTCATTTTTTTTTCAATTTTGACTCATCAAGACGCTAATGAGGGTTCAGGAGGAGGGTCGAATAAAAAAACTAAGTGCATATTCGTTCTCAGCGCCTTCGAATTAAAGTAGAAATCGAATTTTACTTTTTTGATTTTATTAAATTTTGATCAAAATTGTGGACCCCTGTAACCTCCAGCGGTGTGAAAATACCATATTGAAAATTTGTTTGTTCAGATTTAAAAAAAAATAAAAAGTAAAACAACACATCGATTTCTGCTAATTCGAAAACGCTGAGTTTGAATATGTATTCAGGATTTCCATCCAACCCATCTGAACCCCCCTATTGGACCCCTTGAAAAAGTCAAAATTCAAAAAAATGAAAAATAACGTGTGGCCGTGTGACTTGTTGTTTGTGAGGTTTTTGAGGGCACCAAGTTCGAATATTTGCTCATTTTTTGAATTTGACCCTTCAGTGTCCCCCTAGCCACCCAATTTTGGGAAAAAATAAATTAAGAAATTAAAATTGCGGGTATATCGATTCACACCAATATAAGGGCGTAGAATTCGAATATCGATTTACTTTTTCATCCGACTCTCTCCCTGTGCTATAACAGACCCCCTCTCCAGTCTTAAGTGATCAACAGAGAATTGAATGTTCCAAAAAATTACGGGGAGGGCATGCTTTTCCCCAGAATTGGAGGGCTGGGGACATTGAAGTGTTAAATCCAAAAAGTAGGACAATACTTCAACTCAGTGTCCTCAAAAACCTAACAAACGACAGGTGACTCGTTCTTTTTCATTTTGTTAAGCTAATAGGGGGTTCATAGGGGCCAGATGAAAAAACTGAAAACATATTCAAACTTAACGCCTTCAAATCAGTAAAAATCGATTTTTTTGAATTTTTGTCAAAATTGTTGACCTCTGTACCCCCAGGGATATGGTAGCTTTCATTTTTCTTTCTTATCGCGAAAGTTGAGCTTTCACCATCAAAGTTCAACTTTGAGCTTTTCAAAATGTGATTATCGTTTTTGAATCTCCCATCAATTCTCTTTCAGACCCAGTGAGCAGTTTTCCTCCAAGTACAACCTATCTCGAGATATGAGCCTTTAAAGGTGAGTAATCCATCAAAAAATCGCAATTGTATAAAAATTTCACCCCCCCCCCCCCAAGAAAAATTATCGTAGTTTTTTGAACAGACTATCAAGGGAACTCGTAAAAAAATGAGCTAAATCGGAAGACCTGGCTTCATTTTTGGTTCAAATTATTATGGAATAGCTTTCAATTAAAATGAAGGAAATCTTCTGTTCTTTGACACAAGATTACATCTCATACTTACGAGGGACCCTCACCAACTGTCCGACGCCGCGCCGATCTACCTGAGGGATTGCCTATGTATAGGTTTTTAAGAGGCAACGTACAAACTGTGCTTGAAATATCTGCAACGGAGCTGATTTGGAAGATGCAGTGTTGCCAACATTGTAAAATTATCAAAATTGAAAATTGAAAATTTTTGTATTCAAAAATAATTGAAAACTAATATATGCATAAGGTAGGGGGTAGTGTGGAGAGTAAAATTTGTGGTATGTATATTTTGCCTAACTCGACATTTGAAGGGGCAGAATTGAAAAAGTTGAACAAAAATTAATTACCAAAATAATTGTTTTTGAAAGTCGATTTCCCCTTCAAATGTCGAGTTAGGCAAAATATGCATACCACAAATTTTACTCTCCGAACCACCCCCACATTATGCATAATATATTAGTTTTCAATTATTTTTGAATACAAAAATTTTCAATTTTCAATTTTGATAATTTTTCGATGTTGGCAACACTGTATCCTCCAAACCAGCTCCGTTTCAGATATTTCAAGCACAGTTTGTACGTTGCCCTTTGAAAACCTATACATAGGCAATCCCTCAGGTAGATCGGCGCGGCGTCGGACAGTTGGTGAGGGTCCTTGTTAGAGGCGTATTTATGATAATTTTTTCAACGATTTTGGTGCGCTCCTACAAGTTTTTTCGACCATTTGAAGTTTTCAATCGTAAAAAACACCATACATATGAGGAAAGAGTGACCACCCAAGAAAAATTACTAAAAAAAATTCGTTTCTGCATGTAGAATTTAGCTGCGTAAGCATTTGGTTTTGGACATTTCTTTGAAATAAGAGCAGAAAATCGCAAAAAAAAAAAGTATAAAAATGATCAAACGAAGAAACTAACGTCAGATTCGTGCTTAGCGGGTCAAAACACCTCGATAAACACCCTTTTCGCGATCGTTTCATTTAAAGTTTCAAAATTCGTTTTTTCACAGATTTTTCACGAGGAAAAAAATGAATTTCGATACCGCCACTTGAGGTGTTCACTGTACAGGAATTGAAAAGCGCTTGGGGTCAAATTCACCCCTTATCGACCTTGCCCTTCAGTTATACTCGTACTAGGTACTACACATACCTATAATGTAGATGTACAGTACATCAAAAAAGCAAATATTGAGCAGACAAACTAGGCATAACGAATGAGCGAGCAAAATGAAACTCGAGAAAATAACAGCTCGATAGCGGTGAAAAATTTGATGGAATACCTACGTGTACGTAGTAGGTAGACGTACTACGTACTACATACAAATTCAATTCGAAAATTAGCAAAATATAATACAGAATGTCGCGTCGCTTCGCATTATTTTGCTGCGGTATGGTACCGCTACCGCTACCCCCAGTGCCAGAGCAAGGACTTGGGGCTGTGGCGCATCGCGCCACAACAAGATGGAAGGGCGTTAAGGCGGAAGGGCCGTTAGCCGACATTAATAGTCCGATCATCGCGTTACATGAACATGTACTTGCTACTTACGGTTAGGGAAGTTAGTTAGTACGTCTACGTAAAATTTGAAACGTAAAACGAGAGAGAGACGAGCAACGAGCAACCAGCCACCAGCCACCAGCAACCAGCAGCAAAGACCCAAGACGCGACAGGCGAAACGGGAAGACATAAAACAAATTAATTCACCAGCAACGCGTTTAAAAGGATTTTCAGACGAATAAAAAGTACATTTTTCAAAACGATATTCCCCAAACGCTATACGTACGAGTAGACATCTAGTCGAATACGGAATACGGAATACCCGTACCCGTAGTTTACCAAATTCGCCGTAATGTGTGTATGTGTAAGTGAAGTATACATTAGTAAAAATACATACTTGCAACACAGCGCAGCGTATACGCGTGCGATTTGAAAATAGAAAAATAAAAACGAAAAGAAGACCAGCAAAAAAGTAGGTACCTATAAAAACACTTCGACGGCGCGACGTGGCGTGGCGTGGCGTGGCGTGGCGTGTGCATTGTGCACCATGCACGCGTGTGTTGTGCTTTGTTTCCATTCGAATGTGTATGTACAATGTACACTGTGCAAAATTACAAAACTACAAATGAACAATTCAACATACATTTTGTATCGGCGTCGGCGTCGGCGTCGACGACAAGACGCGACGCGACGCATACGTACTCGTACATAGTAGATAATACACATACTTTTGCCAGTTGCCACAATAATGATATCGTCTAGACTTGGCGGTATTGCTAACGTAAGATGCTAAAAAAAACAACATGCATACTGTAGCTTTAGGTACCGTGTGCGAACTTGCGAACGCCATGCCAGCGCCAGCGCCAATGCCATCGCCAGCCATAACGTCCGTCATCAAGAAGAGTAGGTACTCTACGTACATCTACTCAGATAGACTCGTAACCGAACGTGGAAAATGACAGTACTGGGCAGAATCAACTGAAAAATGATTCGAATCGCGAATAATTTCAAAGGGTACCGAGAGATAAGATAGGCGAATCTGCCCCAGAGCTCAAATTCAAAACTAACCAATGGAATTTGGTTCTCATGGTCTAAAAAACTCGCGATAAAAATGTTTACCCCTACCCCTTTCCCCTTTCCTACTCCTTGTTATGGGACGAAACCACTGAAAATTTTCATTTCAACCAAATTTTTTCAAAATTTCGTGAGTAGTACGCTATACTGAGAGGTATCGGTGGGTGGTTCGAAAAAAATGAAAAAAATTTTCAACAATTTTCTTTAGCGAAACTCGTGTCATCATGTTTCAGAAATGCAATTTTGAAAAAAAATATAGGTACTTCATACAATATGTAGATGTACCTAGTCCTTATGTACATATAACGTGATATTTTTTCAGAATTATTCAGGTGATAGAACACCTTGAAAACTACGATAACGCAGTTTTCCACACGGTTTTTTACTCACAAAATGAGGGCTTCTTATCCTCGAGACGAATCCAATGTGCTACCCTCACAATTTTGAAAATCGCCGGTAACTGGGGTAACTGGGGTAAAAATCGACAAAAGTTCAGAAACAAATACACTACTGGATTCTTCTTGTCGGGACGAATCCAATGCGCCTCCCGCACAAACCCCTCACAATTTAAAAAATCGCTTGATACTAGGGTGAAAATCGATAAAAGTTCAGAAAATAATAATTGGAACCCTTTGCGCTATCCTTACAAAACCCTCACAAATTCAAAAATCGCCTGTAATTGGGATAAAAATCGGGAAAAATTCAAAAACTAATATATCATTGGATTCGTATCCTCAACCAAGAAGAATCCAACGGGCTATCCTCACAAAACCCGGCAATAGGAGTCGACTCCGGAGTTGGAGTCAAGGTCTGAAATTGACTCCGGAGTCGAGGTATACAGTCAGGAGTCAGGCGTGAGTTTGACTCCGGAGTCAAGGTGGAGTCAGGAGTCGAGGTCTGAAAGTGTCTCCGGAGTCAAGGTGGAGTCAGAAGTCAACTTTTCGGCTGATTTCTATTCCCTGGTCCAAAATCGGAGTCAAACTGACTCCGACTCAGGCTTGACTCCAGGGCCGGAGTCAAGAGTCAAGGTCATAGATTGACTCCGGAGTGAAGCGGAGTCAAAAATCAAGGTCATATATTGACTCCGGAGTCAAGACGGAGTCAGGAGTCAGGGTGTGAGCTTGACTCGGGAGTCAGGAGTCAACTTTCTCCCTTGACTCCGGGAGTCAAGCCGAAGTCAGGTGTCAACTTTTTGGCTGACTCTTAGTTCCTGCACAAAACCCTCACAATTTAGAAAATCGCCTGAAACTAGGGCAGAAATCGAGAAAAGTTCAGAAACAAATATTTGAAACCCATTGCGCTACTCTCACAACTCTCACAATTTCAAAAATCGCCTGTAACTGGGGTAAAAATCAAGAAATATCAAAAAAACCATCGGGGACTTGAAATTGAAAATTTACTAATCTGTTGAATTTTTCATTTTGGACTTTTTCTATTCAAAACGTAAAATATTTAAAACAACAAAAAAGCCCCACAAAGAGAAATTGGAATCACAGACACGAACCGCCTAAATTTTCAAATCACGAAACATTGAAAATTTGATCTGAATCTCCTTTGAACTTGAAGTACTGTTCTTCGCGAATCTTCAAAAATTTATTCGAATATCGCCTTCGTTGAACTTCGGAAAACGTGCCACTGCAACCTTTGAACGCACGCTTCTCCAGAAATTCGACGATTGTGCGACCGACCATTTCATGGAAATGACCGTTTTTCAAAAATACATACAAAAATCTCAGGAAAGTAAAAGGCCAATTCACTACTATTCGTTCTAGTTCCCTAGCACCATTACAACAATTATTCGGTTGATTTTTGAAAACAGATCTTAACGAACTTCAAAAAATTCTCCAGAATATCGAGGATTCGAAGACTATTCGGAGGAAATGACATTTTTTCGAAAACATATTGGCCACTTCATACTGCTCCAGCTATTCTTCGGTCGATTTACTTTGATAACGCGTTTTTGCAACCTTCGAACTCCTCTCCACTCTTCAGAAATTCGAGGATTTTCAACCGCGGTTTCGATTCGAATAACGTTTCCGAATATGGCTTAACGAGGAAGTTGCTGGCCGACTCGTCCTCGACGTAATTGAACTTAATGGATACGTAATAAGATAGGTTAGGTACTCCGCTCCGTAGTCCCGGTCCGTGAGTATTCGTAACGCAAGTATTCGCTGTTTTCCGCAGTTGCAAAATACAACAACCAACTAACATAGGTATAACGAGTACAGTACAGGTGTTTAAAAATTACCATTTGCCTTATATCAATCAACACAATCAGCGGCGCAGCGTATCACATAGTATGTTTGCCTAACCTTCAAATTGCAGGAGCTAAGTTCTGCTCTTTGAAAAAAAATTCTCAACTTTACGCGGCACTTGTGAACTAGGGCCTCCGTCTATCTTGCTCGAATTATAGTTACGAGCGTTTAATGTCGAGAAAAACGCATAACAAACCTCGCTTTTTTGACTTTTCATATTTCAAAAATTTATTTCTTTGCGACTAAATGAGTTAGGCAGATGATGGAGTTTGCAGCACTGAACTAATCAAGCACTATACTCATTACTCAAGGTTGGAATGATGTACAATTTCAATTTTACAATGAAAAAATTTTATAGAAATTTTTTCAAAAAATTCTAATGAAGAACTAGAAAATACTATTTTCATTCTCAGTCAACACGTCACAACGTCACAAGGTCCAAAATTATAGAGACCAGGAATAGGTAGACGTTAAACATACTCGTATTACTCGTATCGTATAGCAGTGGTCCGCTTTTCATTGTCACGTATGTATTCGTTATTGTAGTTATAACGTAAGCCATAAGGTACGACGACGTACGAGTTGGCGTCACCAGAAAATTGCCGAATTACCTAATCGAGTGGCGCATTCGTCCGTACGCGATAGTGGAAAAAATAACGACGACCACGATAAGAACAACAAAAGGCTGCTGCCGAAAAGAAAAACGTCCGAAAAGTTGACCTTATGCTACGTGTTCGTTTGTACACGCTTACGCGGCTTCAACATTAACGCTGCGGTAATAATTTTAAAAGCTTTCGCAATACTTGAAGTTGAAACGTTCCGAGGCGCGGAGCGACGACGGCGAAAGTAAATAATTTTCAAAACAAACGTGGTCTACTCTACACTCTGTATATTCGTCGCTATACTTAGTACACTGCATACAGTCTGCCGAGCTGTTTTTTTCCTTCCTTTTTCGGTACCATCGTAGGGAAAGCACAAGTACATAGAAAGAAAAAGTAGAAGAAGAAGAAGAAATGGAAAAGGAAATTCAACTCGTACAAA
The DNA here is from genome assembly GCA_033439095.1 of Pseudococcus viburni. Classification (NCBI taxonomy): domain Eukaryota; kingdom Metazoa; phylum Arthropoda; class Insecta; order Hemiptera; family Pseudococcidae; genus Pseudococcus; species Pseudococcus viburni. Next base: position 151,663 of record JAVBJF010000300.1, on the reverse strand, counting down.
AAAATTTCGAAATAATTTCCACACGTAATGCGGCTGGCGCGGATGCGAGAAAAGTTACGCCGCGTCACGGGCTTGTTAAATGGTTCTCATTTTCCTCGTTTACGAAAAAGCCGAATTCCAACCGCTAACCGCTCACGATTATCGCGTGCATTTGATATCATCAAGTTTTCTTTCACATATCAGCGGCTAACCCCGCGGTGCGCATTTTGGGTAATCACGCCGAAGGTCAAGCCGTAAACAAAATTTTCGTCGAAGCGTATACCTACGTAGACAAACTACGTATAACATAAAATCTACGAATAAGTACGATTTCTACGCCCAAATAAAAAAATAGAAAGCAGTCGAGAGTTGAAACGTATTTGTATTTTAATAACCAAAGCCACACACCTACCTATTTTCGACGAAATGATATTCAATTTCGGACCCCCCCCCTCCCCACGCGAAAAATCCTCCTCGATGGAGTCGACGGATTGGAATAGATACGTTCGCTATTCCCGCTTGAATTCGAGTTTTCTCAAAAGCAATCTCTTCTTTTTTTTTCATTATTTTAAGAAATGAACAAACCGAAAAATGACTGTTCATCATACTCTTGAATTCCCCACCTCTTTCTCGATTTTTTCAATGAACGGGGATAGAAATGAAAAAAAAAACACGCTATTATAAATTTTTTTACTAATTTTTTATTACGTCGCATAGCATTTCATAAATTTTCTTCAATTTCTAAAAAAAAAATGAAAAATTTCGAACTTCAAATAAAATTTGAGAATCTCCTCTTCCAACTAGGAATCGTTTAGTTCTTTCTCCGATAATTCTTATTTTTTTACCTTCGACTTTCGTAAACTAAAATACGAAATACCCTTCAAAGTTGTCGAAAATTGAAGATTGACTGATTGAAATCGACAAAATTGAGTCACTGGATTGGCAGTGAAATTCCACCGATTCCACTGTTAATCTGTGAAATTTGACTACCAATCAGTGACAAATTACTGATTCAATTACTGATACAAAAATGAAAATTCACTAATTGAATCGGTAAATTTTTCATTGATTTCATCATTGACTCAATTCTGCCTTTTTTAATCGAACCCTCAATTTGAATGATTCAGATTAAGAGAGTACCTGCGTCAGTTTCGCGCAAGAATGCCAGTACTTATTAGCAATTTTCAAGACTCGGTCCAAATTTTTTATTGCCACACTACGTAATAGTAATACTAATTTAGAAGTAGGAAAAGTCTTCTGAAACAAGCGCAAACTCGGCAGGTGCAAAACAGAGAACCACGACGCGACGCGACGCATCAAATATGTGAAAAAGGACAAGAAGATCGCATCGGGACCATTGCTGATAGCTGATACATCAATACCGATAGGTTAACTGATCTAGTTTTTTCTTTTGAAAAATTACTTTCGATTTGGAAATTAAAGCTGTCAGGCAGTCGTTTTCGTTTTATTCGATGGTACGCGAAGGGATGAGTAATTGAGTATACATGTCACTATCCGTCGAATACGTTGTCGCAAGTGGGGTATGGCTATGGATATGGAAGTGGGAAGTACATCTACATACATAGGACTACGGCTTGTGTAATGTGTAAATTCGAGCACGTCAGATGTACGTACTACGTAGGTATTAGGTAAGCCTACGCATATACGGGATCGGGACGGATTTTCTCGTATCGTATCGTATCGTATCGTATCGTATCGTATCGTATCGTACTACCTATTCGAGTAGGTACGTCTACGTAGGTAGGGTGGGTAGCTACTAGCTAGGTACATATTCGGCGCTAATGGGATATCATCGCATCGGCGTGAATGCGAGACCTGCAAGCATTACCGGATTAGGTGCACGTACGCAGTTGTATACCGCGAGTACATTGACGGAAAATTTATGGCGAAACTTTTATCGATAATTTATCCCACATCGTCGACTTCGCGTTCACACTTGTACAGGTACCTAAACGTATACCTATTCGTTCAAAAATGATTTCATTCAACTTCGATGAGGAAGTTGATGTTCGTACTTTGTACTTTATATAGTAACTACCATACATACGTGTACATGTACATTAGGGTGGAGCGCGAAAAAAAACATACCTCGGATTTTGACCAAATTCGCTGGGGTTGTTTGAATGCCACAATTTGCAGTTGGCTGCACTGATCAAGGAAAATTCACAAAAATTTCTTTTCAAATATTTGAAAAATAAATTACCCAGCGTGGCGTAAAAATATTCAATTTAGGACCAGAAAAAATTTCACAACATAGAAATTTCGCGATCTGCAACTTTTGGACCCCCTGGTAGAGGTCTGAGTTTTGATCGGAGGATGACGGCGATGGTCTTGGGAGATGTAGAAACTCAAATCGCACCTTTTTAGTGCTGTTTCATGAATCTCACACCATTTTTTCGACCTTAAAAACACCGTTTTTTCAAAAGGCGGTGCCCTTTGAGAACCCCTAGCTCCTTCCCAACTTCACCTGGGAGGCTCCAATTTTTTGGGGGTAGTTTCCGATAGTGACCCAACAACCCCAGCGAATTTGGTCAAAATCCGAGGTATGTTTTTTTTCGCGCTCCACCCTAATGTACATACGTATTATAGTCCCTGCGGTTAGCATGAAAAAACGGGGTATACTGCACTTTTTGAACATGGGTTGAAATGTGGTTTTTATTTTAGTATGACCCAAAAGAAAATTTTCGAGAAGTGGAGACGTCAAAAATTTCCCTTACGAGCGGAGGGAGGGGGAGGTTTAAGGAAGGTTTTACCCCCATTTTTCCACATGAAGGGTTTGGGGTAAATTTGGTGTCATTTTCATATAATTCGACCCCCCTGAACTCGAATCTGCTATTAGTTTTCCGATCTGAAGCGTAGAATTCACACAATCGCATGATTTGTGTCGCAAAAAGAGGCCAATTTTGAGGAAAAAGAGGTGAATTTGCGATTTTTTTTCATCATAAGACGAGTAATGTGGATCAAGTAATGTTTAAAACCAGTTTTATATACATTTCGAACCTTCTGAATTCGAATTTGTTATTGGTTTCTCGATAGGAAGTGAAATGGATTCTTGATCGTCGCTTTTTAGTAGTGAAAAACAGCCAATTTTCGATAAAATCGACTCGAATTCGCAATTTCCCATCTTCTCAACCCAATACCTCGAACCAATCCTGGTATAAAACCATTTTTAGACTGAATTCGAACCTCCTGAACACGGTTTTTTGATTAGTTTCCCGATTGGAAGTAGAGAATTCTCTCAGTCGTGAAATTAGTGTAGCGAGAAATAGCCAAATTTCGCCAAAACTGACAGGCCCGTGAACGCCGTACCTTCCACGAGAGCGCCGTGGAAAATTTGATGCATCTGCACGGAAGAGCGGTTAGTTTCAATTTTTTTCAACAATGATACAATAAAATATATCTGTTAATGGATAAGTAATATCAAGAAATTTATCAAGAAAATATTCAAAAATAAATTAATATTCAACAATAAATAAAAAAATCTGAAAATCAACGGGCCTGTCAGTTTTAGCGAAATTTGGCTGTTTCTCGCTACACTAATTTCACGATTGAGAGAATTCTCTACTTCCAATCGGGAAACTAATCAAAAAATCGTGTTCAGGAGGTTCGAATTCAGTCTAAAAATGGTTTCATACCAGGATTGGTTCAAGGTATTGGGCTGAGAAGATGGGAAATTGCGAATTCGAGTCGATTTTAGCAAAAGTTGGACATTTTACGCTACACTAATTTCACGATTGAGAGAATTCTCCACTTCCAATCGGGAAACTAATCGAAAAATCGTGTTCAGGAGGTGCGAATTACGTCTATAAATGGTTTCATACCAGAATTGGTTCGAGGTATTGGGTTGAGAAGATGGGAAATTGCGAATTCGAGTCGATTTTATCGAAAATTTGCTGTTTTTCACTACCAAAAAGCGACGATCAAGAATCCATTTCACTTCCTATCGAGAAACCAATAACAAATTCGAATTCAGAAGGTTCGAAATGTATATAAAACTGGTTTTAAACATTACTTGATCCACATTACTCGTCTTATGATGAAAAAAAATCGCAAATTCACCTCTTTTTCCTCAAAATTGGCCTCTTTTTGCGACACAAATCATGCGATTGTGTGAATTCTACGCTTCAGATCGGAAAACTAATAGCAGATTCGAGTTCAGGGGGGTCGAATTATATGAAAATGACACCAAATTTACCCCAGCCCTTCATGTGGAAAAATGGGGGTAAAACCTCCCCTAAACCTCCCCCTCCCTCCGCTCGTAAGGGAAATTTTTGACGTCTCCACTTCTCGAAAATTTTCTTTTGGGTCATACTAAAATAAAAACCACATTTCAACCAGTGTTCAAAAAGTGCAGTATGCCCGAGCTAACCACAGGGACTATTACGTAAATCTACGGACAAGATCACGGTACGCTGCACCGCACCGCATCGTCTTTCACGAAAGGATGCCGATGAAACGAACAAGTATTCCATCAGATCAAACCGTCATTCTGTAAATTCGTTCGGACGCCCGCACCACACCGCCACACCCCGGCACATTCCTATAGTGCTGTGTGCGCTCTGCGCTGACCAACGACTGGTGAAGTGGTGAGACGAACGAAAGCAAAAAAAAGTTACAGACTTGCAGACGAGATTAGGAGCGGCTTCACGCGAGCTTTTTTCTTCTTGCTTTGTTATTTTTATAGTATATGTACATTTGTACAAGCGGTGGCGCGGCGTGGCGCGGCGACTTACCAGGGAGTCCGCAATATTTCAAAAATAATTTCCCCGACTTTTTCACATTGTCCAGACCTTTTACACATGTTATTTATGAAACAAGGAAGGGGAGATTTTCAAATTCTGTCCGATGATAGTCGAGGGCATCCATACGTCTTAAAAAAGAAAAAAAAGAAAAAAATATTTTAAATTAATGTTTACAGTGTCTCACGGAATCTTGAAACTAAAAAGTACGACTCTTGCATGACTGAATTTCTATTTGAGTAAGGTCAAGTGCAATACAACCTTTTTTTGAAATGAGAAACGATTTTAAAAAGTAGGTGAAATTATTCGTGCCAATTTTTTGGATATTCTCAATGGTTTTAGCGATGAAAAATCGGAAATGATGTGTTTTTTTGAAAAAATCTTCTAAAATCAAGATTCGTAAAGGTATAAAATGCTCAAGCAGTGAACAAATGCGATAATCAGGTAGGAGTAGTGGTGAACTGGTGATGGAGCGATGATCATCATTCATAATCATTCAAATTTTCGATAAATCGTACAATTTAAAGAAAATCTTCTGCTTCAAGTTCAGAAAAATTACAAAGATTTTTGAAAAAATTTTACGAGTTTTTGTTAGTAAAAAAACAGATGAAATCACTTAGTTTCCGAGTAATAGAAAAATCACGCAGAAGAAAAATGACCCGTTTTATTCGTACGACGCGACGATGAGAATGGTTCTAAATTAGGTTTATAATTTCAGGTGAAGCGAGTACTAATACCTAATTACCTACTCAAAAAAGTATGATTTTTCAATACAAAATACCCAACCTTCATTTACTTACGCCGCTGGATGATTTTCCATTCTTTAATTTGTTTTTCAAAAGCAAAATTTGTCCCGCCCAAGCGACGAAAAAGCAATTTTTTTCAGAAAAAGTAGGTATGCCTGAAACCAAAAAGTGGACATTTTTAAAAAAAATTCGCAAATTATTTTTGGCTTTTAATAACGAGGGAACTGGAGAAATTGCCAATTTCGAGTCAAATGCATTACAACTTTTGTATGTAAGGTTACTTACAACCTGTACGACCCGAAATTGAAAAGTATTATAATGTACTTTAAGTATGACTTGTATGACCCTGTAAAAGAAACGAAAAGTAAATTACCCCCGGGTGTAGCGAGGGCAAATTCTTTTCAAAAATTCATAATTTGATGAACGAAGGCACGCTTTTAAACATTTTTTTTTTTTTGGTTAATGTGGTCAACAAATGCCAAATAAAAAAAGTCACATCTATCAAGAAATAGAAAACTTGACGATTAACTGAGCAGAAAAACACTTCTTTTTTACAAAATTCTAGCAAAAATTTCAAAATTCTCCGACTTTTCACAGGTTTTGCAGAAAGTGGACACCCCGCGGCGCGGTAACCTTTAAGAAATCAGGAGCGAAGAAAAGAGGAGTAGATATAGCGTCGAGTTGCATTGGGGTATTTGGGGTAAGGTTATGCGCCATGATATGCGGTATGGAGTGCGGTGATGGGGTTGCGGTTACAGTTACACAGATAGAAAGATATCGTTGAGCGGAAATGATAAATGAACGCGTGTTATATATCACATCTGCCAATATACTCATCGAGTAATAAACGTCCGCCGATGAAAAAATACGCGAAACTTATACCAAGTCGTACGAATAGGCGCAATCTTTCTCTCTTTTTCTTTCTCACACACACATACACACACAAATGCACGAGGTATATGTCAAATGATTAATTATTTTTATTTTGTTTCGTTTGTTTTTTTCTCCTTTTCGTTTCCACCGCTTCTTCGGAATGTTATACCATACCATACAGCCTTAACCAGCAAGCGGTTTAATGCGACGAGGCACGAAATGAAAAAATACGCGTATTTAGAAAGAGAAGCTGGCTGGGCTGCGCGTCGCGTCGCGACGAGCATTTCATCTGTTCGCTGTTTATTTATACTTTATACTGCATATAAGCCGAGAGGCTTACAATAAAGAAACGTAAGCGGACGTCTCGAGAGCCTTTTGCTAAAAATGATGAACGACCTTATCGATGAACTTCAACGCTTATAAGTACGTCTACAGCTTCAGCTTTCCACCAGTCACCGCTACACCGAATCTTTATACAGACGTAACGTAAAATCGCAGATATAGGCATTGGCATAGGTAGAGGTACATTTGGTATTTGGTAGATGACAGTAGGTAGTAGCTACAGCACATTTCTTCCAAAAAACGTGGCGTGCTGGCGCGCTGGAGTGGTGTGGTAGGGTGCGAAGCGACGTATCGTTTAATTTTCTTCATCGCTGTCGCTGTGATGAAGAAATTTTTCACCGTCACCGCAACAATACCTAGCCCCACAACCCACAACCAGGTACCGACGGCCACGATGGCGACCAATTTATAAGGCAATTGTTACCCGCGTATCGCGGGTATGCGGGCCAAACTAATACGATTGGCTTATTTTTCATTTTCTTTCCACACGCCGCACGTCGCAAACCGTGTCGTGTCATGTCATCGCGTCCTTTGGTACCTATTTAATTTCGTTGGGGTTTTCTTCTTCCTTATTCGTTTTCTCTTTTTCAAGATATATCTAAACCTACGCCCAGCCATCGCTATCGCTATCGCTGCGTACTCCGTTGCTATTCTTTGCTACGAAGAAAGCAAGCGTAATATTAAGAACAAAATTTCTCGTTTTCCGCAATCACAAAACTGTATGGTGTATACGCATTACGCAGTAGGGCTATTCCATACTAATTCGAATCAAAAATGAATTATGAAGTCGAGTCTTCCAGTTCTCCTTGATGGTCTATACGATAATTCCTAACCTCAAGGGGACGGGAGGAAGGAGTGGGCTTCGCAATTTTTTGCCAAATAACCCAACTTTGAAAGCTCACATCTCGAGATCGGTTGGATTTTGACGAAAATTAATGAAGTTTGTAGTTTACTTTGAAAGGGAGACCTCCGAGAAAAATTTTAAATCTTACAGACCGAAGGTCAGTTGGCAGCACTGGCACAAAAATTTGGACCCGGATTTCGTGAAAATTGCGCGATTCAAAACAGCACAGTCGTGAACATTTTTTGAAAATTTTCAACAAAAATTACTCTAGGCGACCAAACTAATTGTTTCGACTCGATTTCGAACTGTTGCAGTGAGCAATTTGAATTTGGTAAGAAATGAAAAAATCGCCATCTCCGACTTTTTCAATTTTTTCTATGTAGAAGGCAACAAATTGTATCCATTTTCGAGGTCAATCCGCCTCTTGGGAGAGGCGACTGAGGTTCCCAACAGGCGCCTCTACTCAAAAGTGACGAAAACCCGTATTTTTTTCAAAAATCACACCACATTGACGTCTCCTAGTTCCGTCCCCCTACAAATTGAAGACTTGGCATTTTTAAAGGTCTCCCCCACTCAAAGTTAACTGCCCACGTACTACGTAAATTTTCATCAAAATTCGAGATACATAAATATTTTATTTTTCATCCATTCCATACATCCATCCGAATAAAAATGCATCACGTACTTGGTCACATAGCGTAGGTACAAGTACAACAGCGCTAGTCTTCGCCTTGAACCAATTTTACAACCATCGCTCGTTTAGGCATTTGAAATAAAAATGCTGATTTAGGCAAAATCCCCTAAAACCTCCGGCAGTTGACGAGGAAGGCGTTAAATCTCAGCGCAGTTTAGACGAAGGTAAGTACTAAGTAGTAAGTAAAGTACATAGTACATACAAATACAATAGAAGTAGGTATAGGTAGTTAGGTACTAGGCACTTAGGTTAGAGCAAGTACGCAACTATGCAAGACTACGTGCAAAGTACCTAACTACCTAGTACCTACCTAGTAGCATACCTACATCTCTTTAGTGTACTAACAAAATGTCGAACGCGTTATGGAAATTATATGCATAGTTTTCGTTAAACTTGGTCGGATACGCGTCGCGAAAAACGTTATTATGGCGGCAGTCGCAGTCGCTGACGCCGAATAAGTGTACAAAAATAACGAAATATCATCGGTATTATTCAAAGTGGCCACTGGAGAATTACTGTTGTCTTTGTTGCGACGACTTTCATCGACATTCGGAATTACGAAAAGCATCTTGCACTTTTTCATTCGCCTTTAACTACGCAATGGTCGCGCGTATATCGACCTTTGTGAAGAGTCAAACGCGACGCGACGCGACGCGACGCGACGAGTATTTAATCTACTGGATCGCCGCGCCGATCAAAATCTCTCGCAATCAACAACAATATTACCTACTCGTATTTTGCTAAATAAAACACAAAACAGTCGTAAGCTAGAGAAAATGTTGAAATGACACGCGAATCCTAAAGGGGTCTCGAAAGCGCCCAACCCTACAAAAGGAAGAAGAAAGGGTTGCGGTAATAATAATTTGCGTGTTTTAACGCGATGAAATTAACGATTAAAAATTTATATAGCCAATAGCCAACGCATTAGGGTCTATATCGGCGCGGCGCGGCGGTTGTTTTGCAGCTTTTACGTAGGTAGTACATAGTACATCTACATACTACATAGGTAATAGGTACTTAGGTAGAGGTACATAGGTAGTAGGTATAGGTACTACGAATGCGTAATACTCGACTGGGCCAGATTTCGTTTGTTTTCTTTTTGGAGTTGCGTTTTTGTCTCAAAGGGAACAAAGTAAAGATACAAAGGGCATCAGCTCAAAAGCCGCTTCAAGACCTACAAACAACACAATAAAAAATTCAACCTTTCCCACGAATTTGCTATAAATTGAGGCCACATCGCGTCGCGTCGTCGCTTCCATAATCCGGGAAAGCCGAATCCTCAAAATGAGATATTTTCAGCAAATCGGTGCATTAGGAGTCTCGGATCCTACGTCCTCGTAAAACAGAATGTCCATAATATTTCAGAAATTATTTTTCCTGACTTTTCCAAGCTTTCTAGACTAATTTTATGAAATTTTCCACACCTCTTACAGGGGATACTCTCTCAATTATAAATCAGTGAAAATTATCGAAAATCGCTGAAGAACAGTCAGAATTCCAGCACCGTGGAAAATCAGTGAAAATTGTTTTACTGAAAATAAATCAATGAGAAACATCACTGGAAAATCAGTGAAAATTCACTGAAAAGTTAATAAAATGTATGAAATTTGCTGGAAATTCAGCGAAAATTTGCTGAAAATCAGTGGATTTTGCTGATTTTTCCTGTGCTGCAATTCTGACTATTCATCAGTAACTTTTCATTGATTCAGAATGAGAGAGTACTTTTCCGCGTGAAGTACTTCGGACTCGAAATTGCGCAGAAGAATTTATCTAAAATGTACGTTGTCTTCGCGATTTTTTTTTCTTCAAAAATCACATTTTTACGAAATTTTTAGATGCTTCTTTTCCGGCCACAAAAACGACTCAAGTTCAATTCTGAAAATGTTTACCCCCCCCCCCCCCACCCAATCACCGCACAAAACCCTAAGAACTTGGATTTATTACAGACAAATTTCAAATAAAAAAGAAAACCTATACTTTACAACAGAATTATAAAGTTTTGAAAAATGAAACAAATTATGCCAGAAATTCGAATTTTTCTGGGTTGTAAAAACTAAAAACAAGAGTTTCAAATTCATAAATTTCACGCAAGCGCCTGCAATCTTTTCGGTTTGCCCCAGTAAATAAAAGTTGATGAGGCGGTTAAAATATCAATCGTTTTGTCGAGATATAGCAGATACCTATTTACTAAAAAGGACCTTCAAAAGTTGAGAATTCATCACCTTTTCTTCATTAAGGTTTTCCAAAATGCAATCAATTACTTCGAATTCCCTTCTATTCTCTCTCAGTTTCTTTCAACACTGTGATCAAGGGCATCGCGGCATTCCTTTCTCATCACAACTTATGAAAAAGTACGTACGTTTCAAAAAAATGAGATTTTAATAATTCTTCAGAAAGAAATTGTGTAAATTCCCCCCCCCCCTCCAGCGTAGCGAGGTAAAATTTATTTGTGAAAAATTCACAATCTAACTGACAAAAGCATGCATTGAAATATCAATTTTATTTCACATCACGGTCAACAAAAAATAACGAATAAAACAATCAGTCACTAGAGATGTATCAATTTGGCTCGAGCGGAACGAGGGTGAAATTTCCTGAAAAATTTATAATAAAATAAGCGAAGAAACACTTTTGTAAATGATTCATCCTCCTTTCGGATTTTTTAAAAAATTCTCGAGAAAATTCCAAAATTCCCATAACATTTCCTTTTCCAGGTTTTTCAGAAAGTAAATACCCTAGTTACAGGACGAATTGGTACCCCGGTATCTAACCCCCTCCTCTCCACTTCCCTTCCCATGAATGGGAGAATAGAAATTCGATTTCGCAGTGTATTTGCCCACAGCGCGGCGCGTGATTTAACTGAAAGAAATTCGGCCTTAATCGAAATGAAACCCGATCGAATAACAGCAACAACGATTACGTCCGCTGCTCCTGAACTGAATTCTTGATCCGCTCGCACACCGAAGAGGAAGACCGAGCGAGAAAGGGTGTACTCTCTGCTGCTCTGTCCGTAAGGTACGCGACACATACGGATCTGATATCCGTGTAGGAGGACGGACAGCAGTGGACCACTCAACGTGTACGTGTAGCTTCGATTGCGGAGGTTTCGTTTGGTTTCTGGTTTCCATTACAAAACTCTCGTCCATTTTGTTACCGGTAAACGTTCTGTTCGAACGAATAGTCAAATGCGCGAGCTTTTCCAAGTAGGTCGAGGATTTTTCATATTAGCAGTAGGCGTTGCGCCGCTCCTGCTCCGCGTCCTACAACTATGAAGCCTACTCGTACTCTGGCTTTTCTATCTGATCTGCTAGGCGTACGTAAAATTACGTATACTCGTATCTCGTACTACGACGACATAGACGCGACGCGACGTAACTTTTCCAACCATCATTCATTTTCAAAACTCGCCCGATTCCGGCCGGAAACAGTCTGCTTTTCCTATACGATTAAATCCGCGTCCATTCGATCGAATAGGTACCAAAATTTCCGCCGGACACGAGTTTGTCTGGGGAAAATTTCATTTTTTAAATGTTTTCGCGACCGCGGTCGCTTAGCACCACGCTCCGCATTAGGTATCGAAAGATTTTCGCCGTACGGCCGTACGAACGATAGAGAGTATTATCGAAAGGGCATTTTACGAAGACCTTCGTCGCTTTCAACGCGGTCGACGCGACGTCGTCGTTCCCCAGCGTACGAAATGACGCGAAGCGCGACGCGGAGCCCGACCCTGGACGAACATAAAGATTTTCGTACAACAGTCGTCGCTTATACGTAACGTAATGTGCCGACTGCCGAGATAATGCAAATATTTATATTCGAGCCATTCGAAAATGAAATAACGTCGCTTAATTTATAGCTGCCTGCCTATCGCCAGCGCAGCGCAGCGCAGCGCGTAGAATAGATAGGTAAAGGTATACCTATAGCTAGCTAGTACAGCGTACAGCTAGCGAGTACCGAGATCGACCACCTATACCAGTATAATATGCAAACGAAAACGTCTCTTTCACCCCGACGCCGACCCCGACTCCTACCCCTACCGACCTCCGTCCTCAAACACATTGTACGCACATTGATACGTTTATCGAAGCGCAGGCGGGTAAATGGTACACGTAAACGCGACCAAATTTATGGGCAATTTCGGGGCGCTAATGCCGCAACCGTCGCAGCGTGGCGCTTAGGTCGCTTTCTGCGTAACCCTTCCAACAGAATGAAAAGTAAGTAGGTATAAATATACCTACATACGTACCTAAGAACACTTTTCTTATTTATGCGCGTGTTATCGCTTCCTATTGTCGCATGTCGTTCTACAACTTGAATCGAATTTTATCTTTCAATCGGTCATCGACCAACTGTAAGCGGTTTCGAGACAAAATTTTTTCAAATTCTTCGCATTCGATAGAAATGAAGTTCAAAATTCTGACGTCAGAAATTCCTTCTTCGTCGTCACTACAGTGCCTAATCTTTCAGGCAAAAAGAGAAAAATGGGGAACACTTCCCTTCCAATTGGTCGAAACTGAATTGTCAGGGTGTGGGTGACTGGGTGTCTAACAAAATTTGTTAAGCAAAAAGCTTGACAGGGTGTTCACAATATTTCAGGAATGATTTTCCCTTACTTTTCCAGGTTGTCCACTGTCCAGACCAATTTATCAAAAATTTAGAAATCTTTTACATACTCATATGATATTCATGAAGCATCACTTTTCCTTCAGTGAAATATTCCAAAACTTGACGAATAATTTAGAATTCTCTTCCATTCCTGAATCCGTGCCTAAATTTCTCTATACATATAAAAATATAGGGTACATCCTGCCGGTAGGTATAATTACTCGTAATTTAAGAACGTACCTAATACCTATACTCGGCGATGTTACCAGAGTATGGTATGGTAGCAATATACAACTGAACTCGCGTAACCCGAAAACGCGACAGGCTTTACTTCACTATAAGTATTACTTACACCTTATTCGTCTTCTTTTATACTTCCATTCGTCGCGTTTTATTATGCAAATTCGCGATTAATGACGAGCGCTAAACAATTGAGCCCTTTTTTTGGAATTTCAAATGAAAGAAATTTAGAAGCTTCAATCTGCGCACGACGACGATAAAATGGAGACTCATCTAACTCAACTGCAAGTATTGAGACGAGGCGAATACAACTCGATCTGTTTTTGCACATTGTTATACGGTGTACCTACACCTAGTACATATATCTAATACCTACAACATGATACGTGCGTCGCGTCGTCGTCGTATCGTCGTAGACTCGCAACACTCAAACACAAATAGAAAAACATTTTTCTTCCTATTTCGAAATTTTTCCTCTCTCCCGACAACCGAGAAAATTTCAAGAATAGAAGTACACGTACGCTTTGTAAATATTTTAGGAAGCAAAAATGGAAAAATTATAAAGAAATGTAGCCCGAAAAAAATAAATGGAAGGAGGATTTCGAATTCGATAATAGAAAAGTGCGCTTCGTTCGACGAAAGGCTAAAAGTCGAAGAAAGTATAAAAGAAACTGGCTAGTTCATCTGGTTACGCCCATAACTTTGTTCAGCACTCGAGGATACTGGTTATATATACCAGAAAACGCAGTTTGACCATAGAACAAAAAATCGGCACACTATTTTAAAGGTTGAAAATTGTACAAAAAATTACGCCATGATTTTTTTTCCTACAAAAGTTGACAGAAAATTACAAACGAAACGAACGTACCCGCTTCTATTGAAATTTAAAATCAGGGTGCGTTCACTATACCTCAGAAATGATTTTCCCTGACTTTTCCAGGTTTTTCGGACCAATTTTTCGAAATTTTCCAGACCTTTTAAATATGTTATTCCTGAAGGATGGAGAAGGGGTGGTTTTTTCGCGTGATGAAATTGTACAGAAGAATGATTTAAAATGCATAATGTCCGACAATTTTATTTTTTTCAAAAATTATTACTTCTTATGAGATTTTTAGATGCTCCGTTTTCCGGCCACAAAAGCGACTTAAATTCAATTCTTAAAATTTTTGACGTCACCTGCCTCTCAACTCGGCACAAAAACTTGAGACTTCGAATTTATAACAGAAAAAATTTCAAATAAAAAGAAAAAACTTTGGTGTCAACCAAATCGTGAAACTAAAAGTTTGGATATTTCCAGTCTGAAAATTCAAATTTTTTTCACAATTCACTACTCCCCCCCCCCCAAAAAAAACACGTACTTCAAATTCATAAATTTTACGAAAGTCCCTAATACAATCTTTTCGGCTTGACCCAATAAATAATAGATCGTCGAGGAATAAAATATCAATATTATTTTATTGAAATATACAAATACGATAAGCCCGAGCGAAGCGAGGGCGAAAATGTTGGCAAAAAAGACCTTCAAAACTTGAAAATTCATCACTTCACATCCCCAGTAAAGTTTCCCAAAATGTGACCAAAACAATACAAATTCTCTTCCATTCCCTTCCCTTCTTTTTCAAAATCGTGATCAGGGGCATCATGGTACTCCTTTCTCATTAGGTACATTTTATCAAAAAGTACGTGTTCAAAAAAAAAAAAAAAACTCTACAATGAATTTTTTTTTGAAAACTCAATGATTCAATAGACAAAAACGTATGTTTAAATATCACTTTTCTTGTACATTAGGTATGGTCAACAAAAAATGATACATACAAAAATCAGTTGAAATAATTTGGCCCGAGCGGAGCGAGGGAAAATTCTTTTGAAAAATTTATAATAAAATGAGTCCAGAAACTTCAAATAATTTATTGTTCTTCTGGATTTTCACAAAATTCCCTGACTTCCCTAACTTTTCCAGACGGTCAAAATTCCCTGACTTTTCCCGGTTTTCCAGAAAATGGACACCCTGAAAATAGACGATTATTAGGTATTTCAATTTAGCTCGTGCGTCCAAATAGTTCGTCATGTCGCGTCGCGAGCTTATTTCCACATTTTATTCTACACCTAAAATCGTGCGGTTTAGGCATAATTATGAAAAATACGAGCGAGCAGGTATTTATCATCGAGATGCAGTTTCCTAAAAGAAAATTTGGAGCTCTCAAGAAGCCAGTGAGTGAGCCACACCAAAATTGTACGCACAGCTATGTAGAATTTCATAAGAGATTAAACCGAAAAAATAAGATATGAAACTGTACCTACTCAGGGTGTCTACTGATTTTTAAAATTCAAAATTCGCGACTTTTTCGCGACCTTTTCTCGACTTTTCCCTATGCTACCTCTCTCTCAATTTATCCCCCCTCCCAAAAAAAAAACTCGACGAGATCAAATTTATTACAAAAAAAAAATTCAAAACTAAAGGAAATAAGTACAATTTCAAATCAAAATTATAAAAAAATGAACGCATTCTGTAACTTTTTAAAATTCCTGAAGTAACCAAAAATTGCTGAAAAAGTAACATTAAAAAAAATTCACTCCACTAGGTACATGAGGAATTGAGGAATGCATGGATGCGGCAGAATCAAATTATTCTCGTAATATACATACAGTTCGAGATGGAACAGCAGCGGGGGAAAAAAATGAGGGTCATATGAAAAAACATTTAAAAAAGACAATTTTTCATCAAAATTTTCTAAAAGTGGATTATTTTTATATTAAAGAAGGTATAGTTACTTACTGCTCGAGCGAAATTTTTTTTGAAGAATTTATTACAAAAGGAACAAAAAAAACATTTCCTATAGTGATTTTCCCTTCTGAATTTTTAAAAAATCTCAGTGAAAATTTCAAAATGATTCGATTTTTCTATATTTTTTGGAGAATAGACACAATGTCCTCTTTTCCAAAAAAAATCGAAAATTTTTTGAAAATTCCTATCGTGGTCGCCACTAAATCTCCCACAAGAACGAATTTTTTCCGCTTCAAATATTCGATTATTGTCTAGAAAATAGAAGGGAAGAAGGTTTATAATTTAAGAATGATGTATGTAAATTTATGAACCCGAGTGAAACGAGGGCGAAAATTTTTTCAAAAAGTGTTTAGAAATTTGAAACTTCTTTAATTTTTTTGTTTTGTAGAAGGCGAAAAAAAATCAAGTAATTTGGAAAAAATTCGCGACTTTTGATGAATTTTGGGTAATTTTGCGACTTTTTCACTACTTCAGCGACTAACATCTGAATTCGCGACTTTTCCGCGACTTTAGCTAACAAGTAGAACTCATTTTTGAACGAATTTCATGAAAAAAAAAGCCAAGGTAACAAAGATAAAAACCATTATCGTAAATAGATTGATATGAACAAACAGCTAAGTGCATAGATACGGCTAAGTGGAACTAACGTAAGTAGTTCCGATTCCAAAGCGATCCGAACAGCGCCCAAGATTTTGCTGCAGTTCCTCTAATAACAGCCTGCTATAGCAGCAACAGACTACGTAGTCGATAACTTCGATCGATTAAAATACCTATTTACATTAGCAGGTACTAGGTACTAGGTACTAGGTAACGCAACAGTGTTAACGACCAACGCTAGTGACGAGATTATTTTTCATTTACGGTCGCGATGTGGCGTAATTATCTACGCCCATAAATAACGAACGCGATAGTAAATATCAACGCTTCATTATTTGACGCATTCAAAGAAATAATAAGTAATAAAGCAAACTGAACCGACGCAGCGCAAAACAAAAAATAAGCGTACAAAAAAATAAGCCAGATCCACGTTAAAAACGAGTGGGGTAAGTATGTAGCTAGGTAGTAGGTACACAACTACACATATACTTAGTTCGATCGCATTCGCGACAACCTAGGTACCATAATAAAAATGGGGTTCTTTTACTATACAACGTTGGTACTTATATCTTTGGTGCTATATTTGTATTGGTACGTGAAAAAGACGTATTCGTTCTTCGAACAACTCGGCATACCTTATATTAAGCCTACATTCTTGTTCGGTAACACCATCGATGTTATTTTACTACGGAAGTCGTTTGCCGAAGGGTTCGCGGATTTGTACGAAAAACTGGAACCACACAGATTAGCCGGAGTTTTCATAGGGACCAAGCCGATGGTATTAATCAGGGATCCGGAACTGCTCAAGGACGTTCTAATCAAAGATTATCCTTATTTCAGCGAACGAGGCTGGCCCGTGGATAAAACGTTAGAACCACTCAGCGACCATCTCTTCACCAGAAAAGGTAAGTTTTAATTTGGGTACCTAGCCTACCTACTACCTACCTAATTATGAAAAATCGTAAGCATTTAAAATCGATAACGTTAGGATCAAACTTACTGGACGAATTCGAAAAAATTTCAACGCGCAACGTTACTCCTAAGTGCTGGAAGCCTGCGAATTCGAATACGTATTCAAAATCTGCATCAAACGCTCGTCTCAGATTCTATCTACCATAAGATTTTGAGGGCGAAAAAAGAGCGACGTTAAATTTACAAACTACGCCGAAAAATTACTACCGTAGTCCTAACGAATTTTTTTAAAAAGTCTGAAAATTTCAAAAATCGCGTCGATAATGAAAAACTACCAAATGTAGAGACAATTCGAGAAAATTAAAATCACCGAATTATGCGGCGCCGATAGATAGCGCAATATAGGTACTACTCTCTCATTTTGAATCAGTGAAAAGTCACTGATAAATAATCAGAATTGCAGCACAGGGAAAATGAGCCAATTTTTTTTGAATTTTAGAGGATTTTCGCGCTGTTTTTCTCAAGGAATTTCACTGATTTTTCAGCGAATTTCGGAAATTTTACCGACTTTTCAGCGAATTTTCGCTGATTTTCCGGTAATTTTCTTCTCTCTTTGCTTTCATTTTTTTTCCATTGATTTATTACTGTGCTGCAATTCCGACTGTTTTCCAGTGATTTTCGATAACTTTCATTTATTTATAAATGAAAGAGTAACGATAAACGTTTAGGCAAACGTCATTTTTCGATTTCAGGCGACGATTGGAAAAACTTGAGAATAAAATTGAACCCAGTTTTCACCAGCGGTAAAATAAAAATAATGTTTCCTTTGGTGAAAGCCTGTGGCGAAAAACTTTGCAAGCTCATCGATCGAACAGATTGCGACGAATCGTTCGACGCCAAAGATTTACTAGCGAGATATACGACCGATGTAATAGGCAGCTGCGTGTTTGGATTAGACACGAAATCGATGGACGATCCTAACGCCGAATTCAGAATAATGGGCAGGAAACTTTCGCAATTTAGGTGAGTCGAGTACGAACGTTAGGGTGACAATGAAACTGGACTTTTCATTTTCAAAAATGCTCACCCTTCAAAAATGTTCATTTGTATGAAAAAAATTATTCCCAAAACTTCACTCCTCTGAGTTGAGGTTAACCCGTGTGGATGCCGTTGCGCCGGGCACTCAAAATTGAGGACGCGACGCCCGAGCGCGTTCGACGCTAGCATAATGCTATCCCGCCACCACCGCACCGTAAGCGGTGGCGAAATTTGTTGCGTACCAACCGGCTACGTTTAAAAAATGTTCTTACGTCGTTATGGGTGACAGGGGAGGGGTAGGTGTTAAAATTACTCAATAAAGAATCGTTCCTAGGTTATCTAGAGTATACTCACCCTGTTTTGGATTTTTTTTTGTGATTTTACGACTGTTGAAAAAACTTGTAAATACAGCGATTTTTTCCCCATTGTTTTCGATGTTTTTCGCTTTAAGTTTAAATCAGCCTTCAAAAATTGAAACCCCAAGTTTTTGGAAAATTTTTGCTACCTTCTCTTTTCTTTACAATACTCAAGTGTGAAATACTTGCAAACCATAGTTGAAAACAGATTTTTGTGTTAGAAACATCGAAAACAATGGAGAAAAGATCGCCAAGTACCTATATTATTTACAAGTCTTTTCAACAATCATAAAATCTAGAAAAAATTTCGAAACAGACTAGGTATACTCATGGTATACTCTAGATAACCTAAAACGATTTCTTATTGAGTAATTTTAACACCTACCCCTCCCCTGTCACCCGTAACGACGTAAGAACATTTTTTCAACGTAGCCCGTACGCAAAAAACTTCATCACTGCGTACGGTGGCGGGGTAGGATCGAACGCGCTCGGGCGTCGCGTCTTCAACTTTGAGTGCCCGGCGCCGCGCGGCGGCATGCATCCGCACGGGTTAACCTCAACTCAGAGGAGTGAAATTTTGGGAATAATTTTTTTTCATACAAATGAACACTTCTGGGGGTTAGAAATTTCAAAAACAGGAAAAAAAATAACCCATGCTTTTCATTGTCACCCCAAGTGGAACGTGAACCACGTGTGGGTAGGTATAGGTCACTACTCACTACATACTTGTAGGTAGAGGGTATAGGGTATAGGGTATAATCTGATAAGTATCTATACCTAACTACCTAGCTGCTTCATAATTTTTTCTTCCAGACTAAGGACGATTTTACGTATACTACAATTCAATATACCGCAATGGCTGATCAAACGACTGAAAATAACCCTTTTTGATTTGAAAGCGCAAAATTACTTCGGAAACATCACTTATAAAACGATCGCGCATCGAGAAAAAACCAACGAAAAACGAAACGATTTAATCGATCTGCTGATCGAAATGAAAAATAACGACGAAACCTACGTCGAATGCGACAACGTCGACGATAAAAAAGACGCTGTTAAAGCCGTACATCGAGTAGGCGACGACGAGACACGCAAAAGTGAATTAAGTAAGACGCGTCGTGATTTTTTTACCGATGAAAACGTACTCGTACGAGCAGGTATTGGGTACTTTGTACTCACTACCTAGTATAGGTATTCTGCTTCCTCTTTCTCATCTACGAAAGAGGAAGAGCCAGGGGTTATTCTAAGGGGTAGTTCCAGCTTGTTTAGGTAGTTCCAAAAATTCGAGTCGGTAGTCCCAAAACTGTTCGGTAACTCCAAAATTGCTTGGTAAAGATTCTCAAAGCATTAAAACATAAAAAAATCTCTTTTTTGAGCTTCAAAAATCTAATTTTTTCAGAGCTTCGCCCTCGCTTCGCTCAAGCATAAAAAAATTATAATTACATTTGAGTATCAGGTATTTGCCGTATAAACCTCCCTTTCATTATATTAAACAGAGATTCTCAAAGCATTAAGACAAGAAAAAAATTTCTTTTTTGAGCTTCAAAAAATAAATTTTTCGAAAGCTTTGCCCTCGCTTCGCTCGGGCATACTTTAACAAAGTAATAATTATGTACTATTTGGGGCAATAGTGCAAAAAAAAGCTCACGTTCGTTTCCTTCCTCTAAAATCTTTCTGGTATCCTAAGTCTCCATACCACTCTGTACTCCCCCCTCACTACCCCAAAAATGCCTCTGACCCCACTGAGTGGTATTAAATTGATTCAACAATAAATTCTCTCTCTTCTAATAATTTAATTTTCAAGAAAAATTGCTATTTCAGTTTCTTTTCAAAATCAACATTAAAATCTCGGTAGTTCCAAAATTTCCTTAGAATAACCTCTAAGGAAGACAGGAGTAGTAACCGAGTACCTAGCTACCTAGTACCTAGGTACCTACCTACTTCGGAAGAAAATTCATGCGATAACATCGTATTGTGTAAACGATTGTTACAGAAATTACCGACCAATTATTGGCAGCTCAAGGTTTTATATTTTTCTTTGCTGGCTTCGAGACGTCATCGACAAATCTAAGCTACATTCTGTTGGAATTATCGAAGAAGGAGAACAAACGGATTCAGGATAAAGTTCGTCAGGAAATCGTCGACATTCTTTCAGCCAACAATGGCCAACTTACATACGATGTTTTAAAAGAAATGACCTACACGGATATGGTAATAGAGGGTTAGTCCTAAAGTATTCGTAGCTCGGGCACCAACAGAAGATTTTCAACTGACATACGAGTGTAAGTCGAGAACTCGTAGGGGGAAAATTTTTTACGAACGATCATATTTGAAATTGAGTCAGGTTTAAGTCGACGAAACAAAATAAAAAATACGATTATAGTCTGTTCTTTTTAACGTGAGCCCTGAAAATTTTCAAATCTTGCCAAAGATGTAGGTTGATGTGATGTTTTGTTGGTAAACTATTGTTTTTTTAAGAAAATGACAACCGCGTACGTTTTTCAAGGCTTCCCATTGGCCAGTTTTGTTTTGTTTATGAAATTTCAGGGCTCACGTTAAAAAAAAAACAGACTATAGGTCTGATATGAAAATTCTACTAAAATAAAAACAAAAGAAAAATCAACGCATTTCCAGAAAAACGATAAAAACTAACGAGAAAACACGTAAGGCCATTTTGATATTTTAACCATTACTGACCTGACAATGATAAGTAGGTACTAGGTATATCTATCTACCTATATAATTTATCCAACATGTTCCGCAAAATGTTGATATTTTTAGGTAGAAAAAAATTAGCTCGGCGACATGACAGTATAGGGATACCTGTAGGTGCTTGATAACATGATAACTTGTAGTCATTGTACGTAATCTATGGAAAATTATCAACGCGTCGCGTCGATTTCAGAAACACTACGAAAATATCCGCCCAACGCCATACTACAGAGACGAGCCGTGAAAAACTACCAAGTGCCGAATTCGAACGTTGTAATACCAGCCGGTACGTCGATTGTAATCTCAATTTTAGGACTACATTGGGACGAAAAATATTTCGACAATCCGCAAGAATTCCGTCCCGAACGTTTTAGCGAAGAAGAAAAATCCAAACAAACGAACTACACGTACATGCCATTCGGAGCAGGACCAAGATATTGCATAGGTAAAGGTCTCCCACCTCCTGTACGATGACACGCGCCCGCGCCCCACGCGCGTGGTATCATTTAGAGGCAATTTTTTTGAAATACGAATTCATTGCGTAATTACATTTCAGGAGCACGTTTTGCTAAAATGACGGTCAAAATAGGTTTAATTTACGTGTTAAGAAATTATTCGTACCGAACGTCACCCGAAATGAAGTTTCCGTTGAAATTCGACAGAAATCTCGGCTTACTGACACCTTGTAACGCTATTTTACTACAACGAGACAAAATTTAAATAAATATACCGTATACCACATACCGGGTGTATAGTACGTCAATTTTGACTTTTGTCTTCAATTTCAACTTATCATAAATAGGTATAGGTACCTTAAATGTAGGTAAGTACTTAGAGTTCGGCGTACAACGAGTCCAAAACATATAAATTATCTAATCGGGGATATTCGTGTACTTTTTGCGAAAGGAAATGTTTTAAAAATTTGTAAAAACAGCGCAGAAATTCACAAGCCCGAACTTAATTTCAAACGCTAAAAAGTGACAGAATGAAATTTAATTTGTATTGTAACCATAACCACTGTACGAGTATTTCCAAATTACTCCGAGAAAATTAAAATGACCCTAAAATTGGAGTTCGATTTGCGAGAAAAAATTTAGGTATGTATTATGTATAGCTATGGCTGTTTGAAATCGGATGGGAAAAAAATTAAACGAGAGTTGGGACTGGCCCAAATTATACACTGCAGGTAAATACTCGTAATACCTACTCACTTACTATAGGTATACCGCCGAAGAATGTCTGATGAAGGAAAGAAAAAGAAAAGTTACGTGATCGAATTCGCAAAATCGATCGATAAGACAGTTACCGGTACGTATTTCTTCGCCTATTTCTATGACGAAGCGTACAACAACAAAGAAGCAGAATTTTAATTAAAATTGTACGACGAAATGAAACGAATTGGGCGGGTCTGTTTGGACCATTAAAATGCCTTCACCGCGCTACTCGTTCCAGCATTCAACGGCAAGTCAGCGCTCATTATATCCATTACCCAAGGTATGGTATAGTGCACAATACCTGTCTAATTACTAAAATGAACGACGCGCATGCGATATCATATTATAAAAGTCAATGTACATATAACAAGACTACAACGTTTGAAAAACATTTTAAAAATGAAACACATCTACATGCTAGACAGCTTAGGTAGGTTGGTACTTGGTAGGTATAGGTAGAGGTACACCAACTAACATATACATACCTACATGTACATACCAACATTTACCTAGAATACGACAAATCGCAACGGTAATGAAAAAAATTTACCCGACCCATTATTTTCAAACAATTTTCGATCCGCCCCCCCCCCTCCAAAAAAATGGCACATAGATAAATCACAATTTTATTGTACAGATAAGCCAAATTTTGATTCTCATTGGATCTTTAATTCATGATATGGAAGACTACAAGAAAAATGACAACTTTCTTAATGAACTGTACAGTGTACAACGAAGCTATATCAACATGTGTACCGGAAATAAAGTCGACACTGAAGAACCTAAAAAACGAGTTCTAAAAATTGAGATTTTGTTGTAGAAGCTTGTTTAGGTTCTAATGTAGTAGAGTCAAAACATGATTTTAAAGTGAAACTTTTAAATTTTTCTTTTTTTTCCAAGTTGAAATTTTTCATCCCCAACATTTTTCAATTTCTTTAATTCTGATTTTTTTCAAAACAGTACCAATTTTTAAAATTTCTCCAACAGTAAAATTTTTTTAAATTTGAATTTTCTCAAAATTTTACAACCTGGATTTTTTCATAAAAAATTCTGGTTTCATATTTTTGTCAAAGTATTTTTTAAATTTTCTCCTAATTATTCATCGAGTTGAAATTAATTTTATAATTAAAAACATCAAGTTGAATTTTTTTGAAAAAATCAAAATTGAAACCAAATTTTTAAGCAAAAAGAAAATTTTTAAAATATGAAGTTGAAAAAAATTGTTGAAGAAATCAAGGTAAGTACAATTTTTTCAATTTAAATTTTCTTACAATACTTCCAACTTTGTTTTTCTCAAATCTTTTTCAATTTCATATTTTTAAAAATTTCTTTCAACTCGAAAAGTTTTTCCAATAATTTTTTTTCACCTTAATTTATTACCTAAAAAAATTCCCCCCTATGCTTTTCTAAGATTTATTAAAAATGATTTAAGAAATTTGATGACCGATTAACGTTTAAAAGATTTAGGTTTATTTATCTACAATATTGGAAAAAAGTTTGACCAAAAGTTTGAATTTGGAACAAGTAGGTAGTTGAAGAGTTTGCTGTGATTCGCAAAAACAGCCAAATATGATTCTATATTTAATCTCAGATTATAAAACATAATTTGTATTTTCTTTTTTTTCCTCCGTCACAATTTTTGAATATATGGCATTTTTTATGCAAATCGTAATTTTTTATTCAGGTGTGTGTTTACTAAGAATATTACCAAAGACTTTATTTTCCCCCACCCACCCTCCCCCATATGCATTCGAGAAATATTTCTCTCTTTAATAAATTGACACCCCCCCCCCCTCCAATATGCGTGGCCTTTCTGAGCAGTTTAAAAAAAATAGTTAGAACAGCCACTGAACCAAACCGTCGCATTTCGTCGAGAGTATAACGTACCTCAAAAAAAACCACAAAAACAAAAACACTAGACGATAAAGAAGATACCTTATACTAAGCTATGTGCGATGAGTTAGAAGTATACGACCGGACGTGGCTTTGACTGTACCTAGTAGGTATAAGTACATACAAGGTAGTAGGTATGGTAATTTCGGCAAATTGGTTCACTTATTTAATATAAGGTATTAGCCACTTTTTTCTTTGTAGTTTTTCTGTAACAATACCTAAATGGGGCCAGATAATACGGCAAACAAGCTAAGTTGAACCACGGTCTCGGTAAACATTTTGCGGTCGTTTCCCCGAAATCCACATGCCACTGCAAAAACGAAGAAAATTACGAGCTTGTCGCAAACAGAAAGATAAAAATCACCACGGTCACACCTCCCGACGTCGAGCTTCATATGTATTACCAGATAGACTAAGTACCTAGTATTTCATATGTTCGTCATTTCGATACTAAATTTTTAAAAAAAACGTATCACGTGTAATGAACAGAACACAATTGTGACACCTACAAGGTAGTGGTAGTAGGTAATAGGTACTACAGATCTTGACCTGTAGGGATGAGAAAGTTCACACCGCGGTGTAATGTACTTGGAGAGGTTCTGATATCAATTGGGAGGCGGGAAAAAAACAGGGAGAAAAAGCTGGCATATGCATTTTCGTACGTACTTTCACTGAAATAAGAGCACGAAATGCGTCGAAATCGCGTGAAACTGAAATTGTTTACAAAATAAATCAACCGTACAACGCGTACAGTGAAAAATTCGACGATGCCCCTGTTGGAAACAATTTACGTACTTAGGTTCCACATTTAAAACACTAGAGTTCAACTCATCGAGAGAATAAAAAGCCACGCAAGTACACCGGTCTGTAGGTAGTTACTCGTTTTCAGAATCGCATGCTGCAGACAGCTCTACACTCTGGACGCTGCGTTTAGCTCACCCTAAGCTAGAGAGGGAACGGGGGGGGGGGGTCCGAAATAAGGCTGTATTATTTTGTAATCGTAATTCGAAAAAAGGGCCAGTTAAAAACTTTTCAAAGTAATAAAATGGGAAACGCTAGGCCACGACGAACGACATGGGTTTTAGCTATATCGTGGCATCGTGGCTG
This sequence comes from Pseudococcus viburni, assembly GCA_033439095.1. NCBI lineage: Eukaryota > Metazoa > Arthropoda > Insecta > Hemiptera > Pseudococcidae > Pseudococcus > Pseudococcus viburni. The sequence goes on along the minus strand of JAVBJF010000300.1, from coordinate 125,966 downwards.
TTCAATTTAACAATAATACATACATATAAAGAGTATTCGTACGAGTGGGGCAGCGGCCCACAGCCGACCAACTATAAATCTGATACGTAGATAAATACGTCACGTATTTACGATAAAATTATTACTCGGCACTAAAAACTTGGCTGACCCGAAAGCGATAAAAAAAATTTCTCGAGAGCCACGTTTTTCGGTATTGTAACTTTTCAAGTAGCCCATACCTATACACCTAACGAGCAAGTTGAGCGACATGAATGAGTATTTCGGTGCCTAAAAATAAAATTTGCCGTTACGCTTCTTGCAAAAACTATCCTCAATTTTCATTAAAACGAAATAAAAAAAAAGAACACCAAACTGAAAATTTTCATTGCCGAACCACTGGGAAATTTTTTTGCGTAAAAACTTGGTATTCGATTCGCTCAATTAGATTTTAATCGTTGCTCAAGAAGGAGTAAAAATTAAATTTTTCAGCCGATTCCAATTTCCGCGACATCGCAGATTTCGATCTACCCATCGAAAAGTTATTCTCGTTCCTCAGGTTCTCACAACCACCGATCAAAATTTATTAAAAAATTATTCTTCGACATAGCATTTTTCTCATTCACAATCGTTACTCTTTAGACTTGGTATACAAAGTTAGATGGATGAATCAGCAATAGCGACGCGACGATAACTTCCACTCAGGAATCCGGAGCGAAGCCGAACGGAGGAGGGCCCTACGGGCGATTTTTTTCGGAGTCGGAGGCACTTTTATGAAAATCCCGTAGCCGGAACCGAAACCGGAGGCACCACATTTGACCCCCTCCGGCTCCCTGCTCCGGAGGTCCCTCCTTTGAATTAACATTTTTATAAAACAAATTAAAAACGCCAATATATGTGATGTGAATGACTACGAATACATCAATTCAAGTATTCCGTTTATTTTTTCCATTTTGAAAAACAAATACTTTCCTTTTTTGAATTTTTTGAATTCTTTGAGAAATATTTATGGTACTCCGACAGCTGAAGTCCCTGAGAGACTGAGACCCTGAAAGGCTGACAGAAAATTTTACCAGAAATTTACGATCGCAAGTATTGAAAAAAAAACAAGCAAACGTATTTTTGGAACTAAAACAATCACCAAACAAAAAAACAAATGCCGAATTCGTGTTTAGCGATTAGAAATACATTCGGAGGGGCCCCTCTTGGAGGAGCCACCGGAGTTCCCTCTCGGGGCTTTTTCAAACTTGCTAGAAACGAAGCCGAAGCCGCTTCAAAAAAAATCTCGGACCCGGAGGAACTTTAATCGTAACTCTCGGAGTAGGAGCCGGAGCCGAAGGAAACATACCACTCTTCGGATCCCTGTCCACTACGCACGAACGATTCATTCCCAGCTTGACGAAATACGAAGAATAAATACCGCAATTACCACATAGTCAGAACGCCATCGGCTAACAAGAGTTTTTTCCCTCAAGTGAAGAAAAGGCTGGAAATAAATAAGGCACGCAGCCGAAGAAAAAAGAAAACAAATTGTCAATGCGTACGTATTTCATGTTTGCGTACTCAATACTCATCTACTTAGGTAATAGTAACACGAGATGCGACGTAAAAACACCACCACAAAGCGAGACAAGGAAAGGGTTAATTTTACGTTGTTTAGAAGGGAAAAAACGCACAAAGCGCAAACCGTATCACCGGATGAATTTGTATTTTGTGCCGAGCAACTGTAAGATCGCGTCTGCATAATTTATCATATAGTCGAACGGAGAGTTTGAAAATTTCCCTTTTGAAAACTTTCTCCGTAACTTACACCAGACCGTTAAAAAAACGGTAGATACAAATACAGCAATATAACAACGCAGCGCAACGCAAAAAAGCACCCAGAGAATTTGGCGTTATATTACGTACGAAAATGTTGATTTTCAACACATTCCCAAGTCGCTTATAATTAGATATACAAAATTGTACTTCGCGTCGCGTCGTGTCGCGTCGTTTCATTTTTTCCTTCACCACCTCGAGTGAAAAAAAAATTGCAATACCTAATATCGACTACGTCGCGTCGCCGCTTCGTTAAAGAATAGGTACACTACATCGTACATACATACTTAACTTGCATACAGTTTTTATACACTTCTTCGACGCGTCGCGTCGCGTCGCTCGTCGAATCCACCGTTGAAAACGCAACCCCCAAAAAAACAATAAACAAACAAAACTCGACTAGAAACAAAAACAAGCATTTTTTTATGACGCATTCTCTCCCTGCGAATTGGCGAGTTCAGGATTACCCGGGTAGACGATTACTACCGTCGCCTCGCTTCGTCAACTTTGGGGCGGGAGGAGGTTTTATTTATGAGAAAATTCAAACTCGAACGCGACAACGAAGAAGCGAAAAATGGTTAATGGTTAATTTTAGGTACGTAAAAAAAAGGGGAAAAAACGCGCGAACGCGGAAAGTGAAACATTGTCGAGTTGCTGGTTGGTGTTTTTTTTGATTAGCTCGACGAAGCGTTATGAAATATAGACGAATACAGGGTTGACCTCGAGCATTGGACTTTTTTTTCTAACCGTTGCGTTAAATTAGATGGCGTGAAAAAAGAAACACTAAAAAAATACACAATACTCAATACTCCGCCGAAAAGTAAGTACAACTTCGTTGCTAACGACGCGACGCGATGCGGAAACAAATTTGTGTTACCGTTCGATGATAGATTTGCCGAGTCGACGCATAGGTATTAGATACGTATTCAATTGGCGCGATAATCGGTATCAGATAAAATATATATCATATTGGAGCAGAAAACGTAATTTGAGACAGATACTTTAAAAAATTCCGATACAAGATACCACCGAGTACCATTCAAACGTGTTAGATGAATATGTTGCCTAACTTGAAAATTAAAGGGACAAATGACTGTTGAAAAATAACGCATGCAAAACAAATTTTTCATCATTGGAATTGGTATGGATAGTGCTTCAAAAATTGAAGTACGTAATTTCGATATTATGATTTTTTTGGACCAACTTGAAAACTAAAAGTCCCACAACAAGTAAAAAAAAAAAATGAAAAAACTAAATAATGTTTTGAAAACTGAATACTTACATTTTGTTCAGATGATTTTTCGCCCATCATTAAAATTGAAGAAGGTATGAATTATTTAAAATAGATGGGATTCAAAGACATTTTCCAATTTTTTCAACTTCAAATAACTCTCGACCCAACGCAACGCCTCTTCAATTTTGATGTTGAGCGAAAAATCATAAAAACAAAAATTGTTCAGCTTTCAAACTGCTATAGGACATTTACGCATGTATCGGATGCATACCGTACTCTATGCTGGATGCTTTGGTGTCCGCATACCATCAGTACAAAAATATATCATCATTTTTTTTTTTTGATTATTTCTAAATAACTTAAAAAAGAAGCAATTTTGGAACTTTTTTAGAATAACTTGATTGAAAAAGAATAAAATTGGTATCATTCCTTTTTATTTCATGCAACTTTAAAATTGCGAAAATTTTGATGAAAAAAAAGCAGCAATTTTCAAAGTTACGCGAAATAGCCAAAATTAGAGTTAACAGGACTCGGAGTTTCTTTGATCAGTTTTTTTTTTGATAGGTAAGTACAAAAACTTCTTTTTTTATTCCTTTCAATGTTCAACTTGAACAAAAATCATGAAATTTATTCAATTTTTGAAATAGGTATATTAAAAACCCATTTCCATGATAAAATTATGTTGCGCTCAATATTCTTCAACAGAGAATTGCCCCTTAAATTTTAAAGATAGGCAACACGTTCATCGCACTCTTTTTCTTTTTGCGGTACCCGGTTGTATGATGTAACCGTCTGCGAACACTCCGTGAAAAATTTACGAATCGTACCTAATTCGTAACCTGATACAAATCTCCAATGAAAAACTATACATTTCGAAAAGAGCAAAAGGAAGAGATTAGAAAGAATCCGATAAATAGCTAAATACACGCAAATACATGCCTATCTAACATCATTGTATGTATTAGGTGGCGATTCACAACCAACGCTCGCGCTTGTAGATATGTGCTTGTCAATTTTCGGCGACGGACGTATGCAAATTGCTAATCACATTGTCAGTTTAGCTACGTTCGACTTGAAACCACACGTACGACTCGATAATACAATTGTAATTTCATAATACCTACCTATATCTATCGTACTGGCTACAGAGTACAGACATACGAGATATAAAATGAGTACCCAAATCAAGGGTGTACATAAAATACTCGTACCTATTATACACACGTCGAGGTGTCGTGGTACAATGGGCCAACAATGTGCTAGGATCTTCTTCAATCGTTCAATGAGGACCTTGAAACACAAGTAGGTAACACTATGAAACGTATAGCCAGTTGGCCACCTATACCGAGTCGGCATCACCTATTCATTGCCAGACTTGGACGGTAAAATTTCGATTCACACGAGATAAGGCATTAGAAATAATCGACGGTTTCCATTTGCGAAACTTTCGTTGAGATGAGAAGAATCCGCGACTGCAATGGACGGAAGTCCGAGCAAAATAGAAAGTGAGAAAATCCGATATCGCGAGTTCGAAATGTGATGATGATGATGAATTTTCACGAAATGACGAAGTGACAGTGGCCAGCATTTAAATTTTCAACATTATCGAAAGAGATACCAAAACGAGTAGTCAAGGTACTTACTACTAGGTACAATATATATTTTGAACATGTTATTCGAGACACGAATTCTGAATTTTGATCCTTCTTTTCCCCTCTGCTTACTTACTCACTCGCATGCTCATAACTAGGTATTATATTCTGTTCCTGAATTCCGTATACCTATTTGTATGTTCTACGGTCTACGGCTACGGTACAAGAGACGGTCGAGAAACAAACGGGTAAGTGACGAACCGAAGGAAGCTGCGAACGAACGAAAACGTTGGAAAATGTTTCATCGTCGACGAAGGCGCTGATGCGAATGAGACTGAAACGTTGCTGCCGGAAGCCGCATTCAAGAAAGTTAAAACAAAGAAAATAAAGTTTTTCCATTTCTCGATACGCGATTAAAGTAAACGTGTTCGGGGAGGCGACTTCAGGCGAAAGCGTAAGCTTTTAATCATTGCAAACTTTGGCCGCGACCTTGTCACATGGCGTAACGTAGTCGGCAGCAGAAGGTTTACATCCATGATGTAAGATGTAAGATGTAAGATCCATTAACTCTACCGAAACTAAAACTTGAGCGATCCGATTGTAAGGCTAGCGTCGCCGCATTAATTACCGTAGACGAGCGGCTAAATTACGCTACTGTTGCAGTTGATACCGCTACGCTGCTAAGAAACTTCCGCTCTTCCAAGAAGGAATCGGCGCAGCGGCGGGACGCGACGCGACGTGGGGCGACGATAATTTACGAATACCTAATACAAGTAAGGTACGTAACAAATAGATATACGGTATACGGTATACGGCATACGGAAGCCGCCTACCTGTGTGTTCGGTGATACTTTTGAAGCGTAGATTAATGGGAAGCACGAGCATGCCGAAAGAAAGCTGTAGTCCGTGATTGAGGACGTGTACGATGACGCAGCATCCGAGTATTATCCAACCCCATCCTCCCTCGGGGTAATAATGTCTGGAGAGAGTGGCAACTTTTCTGGCATCTAAAACCGTTGCAGCGCACGACGAAACGGCTCCATTTGTTGACTCCAGCGGCGTTCTTTCGTTGAAATTGGTAGCGGCGACCGCTGCTGCTTCGACGCGAGTAGTAGTCGTACATCCATTCTTTCCCAAATTTACTACAACCACTGGCCAAGTGTTGCTGCGACCTAAGCACACAGACACGTATATACGTTAATTAGCTGATCGTAATTAGTATTTGGTATACGAACCGCAATGGCTATTTTAAAATAGGTGCGTATCAACAAAGTAAATCAATAGGTACGCGAACACTTGATATAAGTACATATATGGTACCTATTCACACATTAACGAGTATTATTATACGGGCCCCTGAATCGCCTCCTCAAGATACCAACACAAATATCACCACTCCGAAATCAAGCAAAGAAAATATAATTTCATCTTTGTTGGAAAATAACTTCTAACCATCATTTTACTAAGGTTCCATACTAAGTAAGTATAAGTACACGTACTTGAACCAACACAGTTCAGTCCACAACAATTATTATTAATCGACGTTGCAATTATACATACCATACGATCCTTTCATTTATACTGATGACCAACTTGATCCATACTTGAAGTAGGCATTACATGGAAAAATTCGTCAATCAAACCGAAAACAGATGCTTGGCTACAGAGAACACGAAATAAATCGGTACTCGTATTTCACGATGTCATTTTTGCATCGATAAGAAGAACAAAAATGATATTCAACACAGACAACAACAAACGCAGATACACAAGGTTACACATACGACTCACGAGCAGCATTCGAGTATGATAACAGGTACTTAATGCTATTTACTTTTGATTTTAATACAGAAGAGACGAACAAGAAACAAACGAATTTGAAAAAATGTCGAAATTGACGAAATTACTTTCAAACGACCGGAACGCATTACCGCAATTGGAAAAGTTCCATCGTCAAACTTACTCGTATACGAAAACGATACACGTGACTTTTCAACCTAAAAAAGCAGTAAACGCAGTCCGCACCACGAGAAATATAAAATGACACTAACGAGTAGGTGTTAAGCGGTACTTTTATCAACCAGAAGCTTTAACAGGTTAAGAACTGAAAGGCTCGATGCTGTGATAACGGGGCCTGCGTACAATACGGGTGAAATCTACTACGATATACGTTGAGAGTTAGGTAGATATAGGTACCTCATTATAATTCTAACCAACGCGGCTCAACAACGCACGCCGAACGCAAGGCAAACGTTTACTGTTTTACGCTGAAAGCTGAAAAATCAAATCACCGAGTAGACATCTATCTACATAACCGATTCATTCGTAACGATAAAAGAAAAATAACTCACTTTCTTTGTAAACGAAATATGTACGACAGTACGAGTAACATAGCTGACGATTGTGATGCAACGCAGGATTACCGCCGGCGCCGTCACCGGTACCGGTACCGCAATCTACTCCGGCGAACCCATACTCCACTGCACATTCCTACACATGTTGATCGGAAGAATTCCGGGAGTGGATCAAAATTAATCCCCGTCTAACCCTTTAATCGCACTCATGTTATATATAAGTACTGTACACTTTACATACATCCGTACCGTAGGTCTTAGGTTGCTAACTAAATTTCGATCAACAAACAGTTTCGATTACTTCCATCATTTTAGATCGCGAACTTCACAAACATAAAACACTAACGAGACAACAGCATTAATTAACGAATTTCGTGTTTCATTGCGACGAAATTAACCTTAAAATTTTAAAGATTTTAATAAAACACGAACAATATTCTAGTCAGAAAAAAACTCGCGCGTTTTCCCGAATGATTCAAGCCACATTCCATTAATTAATAATCAAATCATCATTGTTTCCATCGTTGACTTCGTTGTGAAGGTGATCAAGCAATGCCACTGTGATATCTCAATGTTTGGAATTTTCAGATTTTTTTTTGATCGATTTTCGATTTTGCTTTTTTTATTTTTTGATGATACGTAATTACGTATTAATGGTAATTACACGAAAAATTACGTAATTATTTGCGTAATTATTCCATTAAAATTCAAAACAGCAATGGAAGAAAATTGTAAAATAAAAAAAAAACGAAAAATATTTACTTAGATTAGTTTAATAATTAATACAAAGAATATCATCTACACTATTTTTGTTTGTATTTTTTGTACCTATTTTTTGCATTTTTTTTTCATAATTTTTCACGATGAGAACTGAGAAGTGATTTTATCTTATTTTACTTTACTTTTCACTTTTTTGTTCCAATTTAGGAATACCTATCTAGGTATTAAATACGTATCATTATTATGAACGTTAATTAGGTACTTACGTAAATGTATAATATATTGTACATAGGTACATATTATATGTATGTGGGTGTGGGTATAAGTTTTTATAATCAATGTTACGAATAAATAATCCGATGAGGCGATGGACGTTAAATCATAAAAATATTTAATATTATTTATCTATAGGTAAAATTCAGCTCATTAGGTTTTTACTTCTTGGGTTTCATCGCTAAGCACTACTCATACTCGTCACTTGAAGCGAATTTACAATATTTCGCTCAACATTTTTCCAGCCGACATGCGAGAGAATAATATTCCTGGTGAATAAGCAGTTGGAGGCCACATTTTTTTAACGATGCTCCGAGTATTCTTCGGCTAATAATGAATTTCAGACCAATTTTGTCATGGGCAGTGAAGTTTTAGGTAGAAAATTTTTATTCGAATCGAATAATTGGATCCTCGAGTATCAATTTAACGTTGAAAAATGATAAAATTTTCCTTAAATTCAATAGTAATTCAACAAGTTGAATTAAAATTTATTCACCAAGTAGGTACATACATACTCAGCCAAGGAATACTTGAGTGCCGTTTATGAATATGGCCCAAGGTATAAATGGTATCATAATGCGAGGGATACCTGCCATTGACATATCTATCACTCTCACAATAATAGATATATGGGTTTACGCTTACATATAACTCGCGAACGTGTGATTAGGTGTAGGTACCCAGACCCACCCGTTGACTTCAGAATTCCGCGATTTTTTTCAACGACATTTTTCGTACGTACCTACTACCTACTCAAGTAATAATATCCCCTTCTGTTATCCATCCGAAATTACCTATCTGATTGGATAATTGATTGCTACACAAACTGTTTGAATTAAAATGGTAAGTCACGCCAGTCATAACCTTACTTAACGATGATATCGAATTGTTATTCTAAATCACCCCAAAAATATTACGCTGGAAATATATCAAAAGTGAATTCATTTGTACCCACGCGGCTCGGTTGGCTTTGCAACACGCATCGTAATGGGAATAAGTTGACGCGAGACGACGAACAATTTATAGGTAGTTTTATTAATTTGATTAACGGTCTCCAGTATTTATTAGCGTTAACAGCGAAAAACTGGGTGGAAATTTCGTGTTATATTGTGTCACTGAGTAAACGATATTTCATTAATATTCGAAGGCAGACTGTCTGCCTGTGCCTGTGTTAAGTCATACATAGGTTAGTGCCAAACTGTACAGGCAACAAATTAATATCGGTGCGCTGCGCGGGCACATTCGATTATTATTCTGTTTGAGATTCGTCCCCTTCATGGGCTTCGAGTAATTTATTCAAAGTAATCACTTTCTATTCACCATTGATACGTGCGACCGTATCATCTTAAAATTAAACATCATACCTATATTGAATGAACCGAGCCCTCCTCAAACACCGTCACCGCAAAAATAATGAGTAGATAAATAGGTACCTACCTATTTAGGTACCTACTACCTAGTAAGTAATGAATAACGGATACAAATACCTAAATACCTAATTAAATAAGTACCCACCTAACAAAACATGATGCGATAAATTGTAAATTTGTAAACGAAGATGAGTGTACGATATTTTTTATTTTGTCAATAAAAAAATCTCATAACGGTGATTCAACGGCTACTTACCGCAAAATCCAAGAAGGTACTGTAGGTACCTAAAAACCACATCAAAATTGAGAAAAAAAAACAAAATGACAAACCCTAAGCAATTAATCAAGAAACAAATGGCATCGAAAATAAAACATTAGACGAAACGATCAACACCACCAGAAAATTAATAACGAAAAAAACCATTTCCAAAACTCTACCAACATCTAGTGCCTATTTTACAAGACATTACAATCTCGAGAGTCGAGACAATTTGAGCGCTTAAAATTTAAAATCACACAAGCAACACCACCAAAAGTACCTATTGTTCCCCTATGCCCCTACCACAAACTAAACGAAGAATTAAAAAAAATCATGACATAAGCTCTTTGAGTCTTTGTTTGGATCCAACACCTAATTCATTTCTCCCACTTTCCCCGAACCTTTATTCAAACGTATTGTGAAAAGGATCGGAGAAAGTATGACTCATTGAACAGATACGCCGACCGAATGACGACTCTATTCAGGTTTTTGCTAACGTTGTTGAAACCAATTCAACAACGTGAGTAACCAAATGGATCGTGCAGGGTTAAGACAAGACAGCGCCGGGACCGGGGCCGAAAAAAGGCAGGAACCACGTAAATGCATCTTTTGCTCCCTTCTCTTACTGACCCTGCAAAACGATTTCGATACAGATTTACCGAGAAATTAATTTAAAAAATTGAATATAATACCGCGTTCGATGAGGTTTTTTTTGAAATGTTTATCAACTTGAAAAATAAAATTAATAAAATGGGAAAAACTAAATAAAATTTTGAATCAATTAATTTTACAATCGATTTATACTTCCGTTTCTAAAATACTTTGGTACCTTCTTAGTTTTTAAAATATTGTAATTTAGATACAATTTTTTATACCTACTTACATCTTTTTATACAGGGTACAGATAATAGATTAATTAATTTTTTTGCCCAAGTAATGTACCTGAACTCACCTAGACCTGCACACGCCGAAAAATTTGATTGCAAAAACTGAAATTGAAATGTCAAACTATTGTGATAAAAATTTATATACCTAGGTACCTACTTAGTTATCGGATACAGAAAATTGACAGAGTCAAAATTATTGGAATTCATTTTTAAACTGAGATGCTATTAGTATCCCCCCCCCCCCCCCCAAAAAAAAACTAATAATAATAGTTACTATTTTTAACATTAAAATCACGTAAAAAATACTCTCCTCGTGAAATCAATTTTCCTTGGGCGAAAAAAATTAACAGGTGGAAATGTTTCAAAAACTGAAATCATATTTCATAAAACACCTAACTTCCTGACTATCATGATCAAAGTAAGTACGTACTACCTAGTACCTACATATAGGTATTTGAAAATCATTTCTTGTTACATTAAAAAAATGGGTTGTGAAAAAAAGAACAAAAAATGAAATAAAAAGTAATTAAGTACATATGTGTATGGCTATTTACAAATTTATACACAAATACATTTAATATAACTAAACAAACAACGTAAACGTCATTAATAATTAAGTAAATTGAACAAAAATGAAAATAAAACGAGAATGTATATATATTAACGTACTAATTAACTTTATCAACGCCTTGGTATAGTGGTAACCTATGTAAGTAATATAGTAAAATTGGGACAGAACTAAAATATTTTATGATATCTGTTTCTTACAACAACTGAACACAATGTAAGGAATTAGCAATAGGTAATGTAACTTTCAAAATTATAAAAACATCAATAAACTGAATTTTTCGCTAGATGCTAGAAGATTGCGAAAATTTGGTAATAAACTGAACAATATAACATTTTTATTGTTTTTGTTCTCAGTTTTGTTTTTGAAAAAGACATTACGAATACTTACTTTATTTCACAAGATAAAAAATGAATAAAAATAACTTAATAAAACAAACTGAGCCCCTTTCTCGCAAAGGTATTATAATAATAGGAAAAAAAAAACACTTATGAACCTACATATCTATCTCCCTGAATGATAATAACATCAATTAAAACTATTTCAACAAGTAACAATTAATAATCTAGTAACGATTCATTTTTTTTGGACTAGTCGACACAGAAATGCAAATTCCATTTAATTTACGTTTAACTATACTTGCTGAGTGAGAAGGTTGATAAGTTCTCTTTGCCCCATATTGTTCAACGTGTGAATATCAACGCCCAATTCAGTAGCAACGTTTGTCATATCTAAACCAAAAGACTTCAACAATTCAAGAAGATCCAATTTTTTACCTAGAAATAAAAAAATTCTTCAGTACTTATACTTGTTGCTTAGTAAGGTAGACCTTCTGAAGAAGGAAAATACGTAAAGTATTTATTCCATCTACCTGTTAAGGGATTTTGTAATTTCGGACAGTAATGGTTGCATTGAGGCCATGAACACCGTTCAATCAATCGGAAAGAACACGTTGTAGGTAAGTCATTCTTCAATAAATTTCTTTCTACAACAGAACAAATTAAATAGGTACGACATTACTTTTACATACATCGACGATGGATATTGTATAAATTATTTATAGGCAGAACGAGAAAATGCAATCGATTACCTACTTACAAAAAACCCAGATATAATATTATGTACCTTACTACCAGACATCATGTATACCTACAATTTAGATATTTTGCATCACCATAATGTACTAGGTAGATAGGCTAGGTACTAGGTAGGTATAGGTACCTAACTGCCAAAAAAAAGAAATAAATGAAGACTCACTTTTATGTTTTTTAAGATTCTTACGATGTTTAGATCTTCTTCTTTTCTTTCGTGGTTTAGATGAAGACAACGAAGGCGTTTCAGTAGAATATGGTTCCACTTCGCTTATTCTTCTTATTTTGGTAATATTACGCCCACTACGAGGAAAATTATTCGATCTAAGCACACAGAAATTACAAGCTTGCTATAGTAATACACAATATTTAATAAAATAGAAAAATAAAAAAAGGAGAAAAGAATTTAAAATTATGCAAATTGACCACGAGAGCTTTTCAACAGATCATAAAGTAAGCTTAGCTGGAATGTGAGTAATTTAATTTTCAAGTCACCACAGTTAATGTCTCGAGTTAGTTTTTACACGTAGACAGGTCTAAATGTTAAACATTGATGTAGGCAATTTTTGAATTCAAATTCAAGTCAAGCAAACTTTTGTTTTATGATTCGGTTCTTGTTATATCTCTACCTATACGTACCTAATTAATATACCTACCTAAGAAATTTGCTTACCTTCCGATAATTTTGGGATATTTAGTTTTCACGTGTCTTATCCAGCAATGCAACGCTTCCGGCAAAGATACATCATCAATACGAATATAATGCCAATCTTTTCTCGATAGAATAGAATGAGAAATACAAGAAGGTGCGAAGACGGATCTAAATATTTTAAAAAAAAAGTTAGGTATCGCAACAATAATAAATTTGAAAACAATTAAAGAAACTGTAGGCAAGTACCTATGCTTACTAATTTTACTTCATTTGAGGAGTTTGATATCAAAGTGAGACATACGCCTGTGACACTCTACGACAAAATGGACCTTATGTGTCAGAAAACATTTTCTAATTTTCTTCACAGATTTTTTTCTCCAACAGTTAGAGAACAAGAAATAGAAAAAAAATGTCTGACACATAAGGTCCATTTTGTCGTAGAGTGTCACAGGCTTATGTCTCACTTTGATACCAAGCTCCTCATTTATAGAATAGTTACATTAAAAAATTTACCTGGGTATGTATAATTATTAATTAATTATTATATGTACCTACTTAGTAGGTACCTATAGGTAAATATGTAGGTAATAAATATGTACGTTTTTAACGAACGACAAATTCCTGAAAGGATTCAAAAGAAAAATGTTTTTCAGTGCTTACGTGACATTCTGAAACGAATTACGAAGTATTTCGCCCATCGTATGAATGTACTCCCATTGTTGTTTGGTGACCGGTGTGCCAACATTTTCGGCTTCCATTTGTGCTTCGTCGAAAAGCCATTGAAATACAAAAAGTGGCACTAAAGATGATATCAACTCGATTAGGGTATTTTAATTAGAAAATTCCCAAATGAACGAAGTTTACTTACCAGACAACGTGGGATAAATTCTGTATCCGATGAAACATTTCCATTGCTCGCCGGGATATGTCATTCTGCACGTATGTGGAATTTGGCTTCTCCAAATTGAAATTCCTTGTTTAACGGCTTGGACAGGAGTTACGATATTCGAATTTAATGTGAACGGGGGTTGATCGAGAAACCAACCGGAATCGGTGATACCGTATAGTTTGACTTTCGTTCCGTAACGCATCAACAACCTTTGAACTGGTTCCAAATTCAACATTACCCCAACACCTCCGGCGCTATCAAGTTGATTCCGCAAATAAAAATTCATACAAACTAACTTAGGTAAGTAGGTAAATTAAAGTAGGTATTACCAACTGGGGATGTGTTTGTTAATTAAATAATATTCACATAGAATGCAGACCAGAAAAATGCTAGAGTAGATTGTTTACCTGCTGCCGGCTAATATCATGGAATTTGCGTTTTTCAAACCCATCGGAAGCAATTCTTTGACCATTTGTTTAACAACCAACGCACCCATAAACGTGAACATGCTTCTTTCAGAACGTTCGACTCTTTTACCACTCCATACGTCGCTCGTGCAATACGGAACGAATCTGCATGGACGAAAATCGACAATTAAAAATCATCCGGTAAAGGAATCATAAATTTCAGAAATCCGCATGGAAATCGAGACTTACACGTGATTTGCGTGCCACCAGTACGGATTTTCGTCGGGATTACTCGACAATATACCGGAACCTGAAATCGAATCATTTGTTAATCAAAGGTCTAAGCAGGTAAATACATATAAAAAGGTATGTAGGTACCTAAGTAAATAAAACTTTGGAGCAATTTTGGAATTATTTCCAATTCTTCTGCTTAATTTTCGTAGGTAAAATAGTTGAGTAGGTAACTACGTAGGTATAATAAGTATAGTATAGGTAGATACATATATGCATACGTGTTCTTATAATAGTATCTAAAGTCGTGAGAGAAATATAATGTATTTTACACTAACAAACCAGATCTGTACGGCGTCCAGTGTTCCGACGACATGAGATAACGATCACGTGACCATCGTTCTCGACAATTTTCTTCATTATAACAAAACCAGCCACCTATAAAGGCACAATAAAACCGCGAGGTGAAAAATCCAAATCAAAACGATTAAATGAAAGCAATCGGATTTTACTAGGCTGCGTTATTTAATGCGGTCCATTGCAGTAGCGTAGCCATGGTAGAAGGGGCCACCGACGGGTCCAGGGGGTCCGGACCTCCCTCCGTGGGGACAAGAATTTATGTAAAAAAATGTCTTCTTGGGGCATTAAAAATCAAATTTTCTCGGGCATGAACGAAATCACAATTATATGAACTACCTATCTGAGAGGACTATGCAAAAAAAGGTTCCATTTTTCTCTTTCCCTTTTGGTATTTCAAGTCTCCATACCCACTTCGTACACTCCCAAAAAAAGCTTCCGACGCCACTTCTTGGATTTGTCATTATTTTTAGTATTCAAGGTCAAAATAATTAGTATGGAAGTTGTTTGTTCCGAAATTACATTTTTATCAAAGTCTTTTTCCTAAATATTCTATGCAAATCTCGTATTTCTCAAAAAATATGAAAGTTTAGACCCCTTCCAGGAGAAATTCCTGGCTACACCACTGATCCATTGCATGAACAAGGTTTTTTTGCAGTAGATAAGTGATATATAAGTAGTGAGTATACCTACCTACCAGAGTACCAACCAAATTACTACTGATTTTGATTAACAATTTATAAAATAATTAAAATATATACCTAGGTAAATGCATAGTATGTACATAATTATGTATGCATAGTGTACGCACCTTCTAAATATACGATCCACTTTTTGCTTTTTCCCGATTTTCGTACATAAAACCTGCAATGAAGGAAAATTGCAACTATTAAGAAATTAAAAATATAAAGCTACGTAGGTACCTCTCCTACAAATGTGTTCTACAACTTAGGTATATGTAGGTACGTGCTTTTGATAACTGTAAAGAGTCGAAGTGTAATTCTTTCAACAAAGGAGCGATTTTACCACCACCACCCCCCCCCTCACCATCACCCGCCGGGTAATCACAAACCATTTTTGTCACACCCTGATCAAAATGTCCGAAACATTAATTTTCTATTGCGCCTTGGTCAAAACAACCGAAATAGGTATTTATTCTTCGATTATGTCTGCTTATTCCAATAGAAATTCGATGCTTTAAATCGCAGCGGTTGTAGAGAGTTCTTCAAAAAAATAATTCACCTCGTTTTTTCGTTTTTCGGCACTTTTTTTTCACAAATTTTGCCTACAAGACGGCGTGGCAGTACGATTTCGTAACTTTTGACGTGGATTCGGTCTTTTTGACCGCGGTACGGCGAGTAGGTAGGTATAATAGGTAGCTTTACACATATATCTTAACCGATTTGCGCCAGCTAAAGACTATACATAATTAGGAGATTTATTAGAGGATCGAAAAATCTTGGACAACGGGATCGCGATATAAGTATGACATACCCAGCTGCCGTTCCATCGTTACAAGTGATATTATTCGTAAACATGACTCTGCGTAAGCCGGTCGAATCATCGCCCTCTTCTATACAATCGTTGATCAGCTAAAAAATGAAATCAAACGTTACAAGCTGGTTTACGTTTAAATAATCGTCGAATACTTGAAAAAGTAATGCCAGTTTCAAGCGAGCACCGAGCTTCTAATTATTTGTTTTTCTCACCTCGTACGATCCTTGTACATTATTGGTTTGCGAATTTGGAGGGCAAATTTGGTTTGAAGCCTCATCTTGTACCAGAGTATTGGCGAAAACAAATAAAGTCTAAAAACAGAAAAAAATACACCAATGTATAGACAATCATTTCAACAAGAACGGATTGAGTGCAAGTTTTTCAAGTACCTAGTACCTACCTAAATACCTACCTACCCATAGTATGTACACAAACTACCTATTACCTACTCAGATCTAAATACGTATTTGCAAGCAGGGGTTCATTGTACTCAAGTTTAACGCAAGCACATATGTACATGTGCACTCGTACATGTACAATCTATAAATTTGAGCATCGTTATATAGATGGGTAGTGGGTACTCATAGGTCGGTTACGGGAGTAAAGGTCAAATATTTACCGGAACGAGGGAAGGAAGGAGTTGGGCAGAAGAATGAACAAAATGTAAATTGAAAAAATGAGATATTGATGCTGGTTAGTCAGATGTCGTACGTCGTCGCGTAGTCCCTTGGTGAAAATGTACCTAGCTACCTAGTACGGTACCTACTAAGGTAGCTAGACTTTTAGAGTAAACACTTACTGCCGAATTGCAGATAATAGCCGCAAGCCAAATAGGTAAGCAAAGTACCTTACGTTAGTAATATCGCAGGTAGCTAAAAGAGCTATAATATAGGTATCTGTACGCGCGCCGCTGATACATAGATATACAATTTGGCTAACACCATTTTCAAGATTTCAAACGGCACGGTCGGCGATTTAAATTCAAAAACAACATTTTCAAAGAAACTCTCATTATCATATTTGTTCTGAGTAGAAAAAAATAACAACTGTAACCTCCCGAGCTGCAGGCGAACGGGAAACAACAACAAAAAAGAGTTGAACAAGGAACAAGATTAACAACAAAAACTTATACTTACTTAAACGTCTTAGAACGAGCTGGCTATTAAAAAAACTAATAATATGGAATTAAATAGCGGCGCGATCAAAGGAATAGGCTTTATTTATTTAGCTACTTCTCGGCGCCTTTTTATCAATATAGTAGGATAATAATTTAGTTCAGTAGTTCCAAATATACGGATGAAGAAACTAACCGACCGACGAGCTCCCAACGAGCCGCTTCTTTTTTTTCTCTACCCGCGCTCCCTCCCTCTCGTTCTTTCTTAATCTGCCTTCTTCTTCTTTTTTTCGTTCAATTCTTTTTCATTATTTGATTTACAGTAAGGTTAGATATGTACCTACACCTACAGTACTTCCTGCAGAATTTCAGAAGTGCCAAAGTACAAACCGAAGTACTCGTAGGTACCTAATAATAAGTTGATATCCTACCCATTCATTTGTAAGTTTCCTATTACAAATCGCACAGTCACAGGAGGCAACTAATTCAGTTATTTACCTATCTACCTACCAATGCTTTCACTCTCAGATACCTAAGTAAACATATCAAGTAGGTACCTACTATTGAAATTTGAATGAAACAAAAAAGAATCTCGCTGAATTAATAATTAGAAGCATTCGAATACATCATCTGAGAAAAAAACAAAGGGGAAGGGGGCACGATGCGGCGCGGCGGAAGAGTAAGAACTTGCACCTACATTAGATAGCTGGCTAGCTAACGAAAAGCTATAGCTAGGTTTACTGATGTAATGTATAGGTAGTTACTAGTTAGGTACCTCTACCTCGGTAATAAGTAGGTATAGGTAATAGGTACGGTATATAAATGTATCAGTATCAATAACAAACGAAGCACAGAGTAAGTATAGTATACGCAGTACCTCTACCTAGTACTTAGTACCTAGTTACCTGCACATTCAAGTAGGTAGGTAATAGGTATGCTGTACGACGCACCTAGCTAGTAGCTAGTAGCTACGTACAATTGTAGATATTCGTGTATAGAACTTGGAACATACAAAGTTTAGAGCTATGCACTGTATGCAGCGTAGCCTAGCCTTGGGCCATATCGGCGAAAAGAAAAAATCTTCCTTCAATGTCAGAAAACATTTAAAAAAATCGTTGTAGTATTATAATGATATCCTAGAAATCATCTAGATAACGCGGAAAGAGGATAACTAATAGTAAAAGTAACCTAAGGCAGAACGTAACAGATAACAGAGCACGTAAAGAATGGGAAAAAAAGAAAAAAAGAAAAAAGAAAAGGAAAAAAATAAAAGAAAAGAGGTGGCGCAGCATTGCGGTAAGTTCCAATGAAACGTTACAGCGGTAAATTACTCTTTTACGAAATATAATGAGTCAGTTTACAGTTGTACGAGTATGTTGGTATGGTTCAAGTATAAAACCAAACGACGATCAATCGAGTCGATTTGAAAAATTTGGATCGGAGTACACAGGTGGAGATACCTAAGTAGGTACCTATCTCAAATCTGAGCACAAAAAAGAGCTGTGGGTAATCTGAGCGCTGAGCCGACCGCGTCTTTCATTCAGATTAGAGAAACATTGAAAAACGACCCGCAAATTCTCGCGAATTTTAGGATGATTGTATATTGTACTTAGTGATGATCGAAAGAAGCAAATTATCTGATTTGAACATCTGATCCGCATTCGATCCGCAAATGAATGCAGGACTTTTGAAATTACGTACGTATTAGGTAGGTAGTAGGTAGCTAGGTAGTAGGTACTAGGTACAGCGCAATCGAGAATGCTGAAATCAACGTTAGATCAGATAGGCAAAGATTACCCATATACCCAACGTTTTCGTTTTCGTTTTCGGAATTTTTCACCAGTACGCCCCGACCATATACTTACTCCTTTTTTTCGAGGATATTTTGTCCACATTTTAACATAAAAAAATATAAACCTACCCTAGGTCGGTGGTAGCTGGTAGGTAATAGGTATAGTTAGAATGAACTCGTGCGGGAAGGATTTACGTTCGATTTAAAGGATTGGGGTACCTAGTTTTAAAATATCATTTTTATCTGTAACAAGTCTATTAAGATACAGAAACAGCAAACAGAGAAGAGAAGACGATTTGTTTTTTTCAAAAAAGCGAATTGTTCAAAAAATGGAAAAATCCCGCATGTCTTTTTTTAGGAAATTCGACGAAGGAAAATTTCATTTTTTGTCACCAATTGGAAAAGAAGGGGTTTAGAATACTCATGTCCCAACTTCAGTGGGCTAAGTAGCAGTCTTCAAGATCAAAGATTTCGAGTTTAAATTCTAAAAAAAGTGAAACTGATGAGGGGCGAGAGCCGTGGATAATAAATATCGTTCCAATTAGATAGGTAGGGCGTAGGAGTGGGTAAGCGCGTTGAATTTTACAATCCGGACCGCGCGAATCATTTCAGTCGTTCAGCGTTCAACTCTTTTTTACGTCTTATCACCATTTGAAAGAGGGAAACTGGAGGATGATGAAATAAACAATTTCGAATTTCGTTGTCGGTTGTATTTGTATGGTCAAATTTACACAAAATTATGAATATTATTCAATAATTTGAGCAAATTCGACCATTCAGAATACAACCGACAACGAAATTCGAAATTGTTTATTTCATCATCCTCCAGTTTCCCTCTTTCAAATGGTGATAAGACGTAAAAAAGAGTTGAACGCTGAACGACTGAAATGATTCGCGCGGTCCGGATAGCATATTTGAAAATCGCGCAATTATGGAAGAGCTAGCTCAATCGATGATCGTCCACAGAATTCTGGCTAGGTAGTAGGTCTAGGTACTAGCGCAGGTAGATAATGGTACATATATGTCAGAGACAGAGAGGAAAACACGTGAGAACGAAACGTCGAAATTGAACATTTAAAATTTGTACCCGTGTCAAATGAACTTGGAATGCGAAAATGAACTTGATTATTGAAAGTTGAAAACATGCTTTTCACAATAGACATGACTGGCGATTGGCCGATTGGCCGATTGACGCGAGTCAGAGGAAGGGCGAACGGCGAAGGGATTTGCATTTGCTGACGAGTCGGGGAAATCGCAAAAGGAATAGAAAAATAGGTGTAGGTACCTCTACCTACACGGGTGGTGAGGATGACAGGCAGATTGCAGGTACCTTCTTACTTATGTAAGCGCACTGGCACTGTACTGAACTAACTACCCACTCATTTATTCGCATACCATGGGTAAAAAAAGGTAGGTACCTATACCTACCCAAGGGGTAGCTGCTAGCTGTATATAATACGAATTAAGATACGACGCAACGCGTAGGTTAGGTATAGGTATTATTGGTATTAGGTACCTAATACCTATAAGAGGAATAATGTACGAACGATGTCGATGCCGATGCCTCTATGTACCTATCAATTGTATCATACGTATAATATAACGGATAAATAAGTATAAGGACGAATATGTACGTGGGCTGCGCTGTAATGTAACTGTAAGACATACGCGTGAGCAGCTTGGACGTTTAGCCGTTATGCGTTGTAAAAGACGGCGGCGAAATTGATGCCATCGTAACATAGTACTTTAGTACAAGTCTCAAATATAAAGCGTCGGTAACCACATCAATGACTTGATTTCCTTTCATCTTTGCCGGCTATTTTAAAGAGGAACGTGGGGCCCCCTGTAGATGTGTAGATGTGTAGATGGTTAGATGGCTAGATGGCGAGATGCCTTATAAGAATACGTTTCTGCAGGCATCTATACAGCATTAATCTAACTTTATGTTTAAAAACGTAGCCCATGGCCGATGGCCGATGGCCCATGGCCCGTCGTACCAAACTTTTATTATTAATATTCCATTCCCATTTTTATACTCTCTCGTATCGTAGGTATAGCTAGGTAGTAGGTACCTATACTCGAATACCCCATACCCCGTACCCTATACCGTGTTTCGTATGTACTTGAACGTACGTATTCTTACGTTGCGTCAGATTTACCTGTTACCTACAACCTACTTCACTAGTTAGTAGTTACTACACTAGCCCTATGTCCTATGCCCTATCTATAGGTACCTGCACCTGCCAACAATGAACAAATAGTACCTAAAAGTAGGTACTCGAAACCTATTCATATTGTTCCTCATTAGGTACCTGCTACCTATCTACCTATCTACCTACCTACATATTTATACGTACATGATAGCACACGCACCAAAAAAACACAATAAATCAGACTCTGGTTCCTTAGGTAGATATACGAAGGTATATGGTATCCTGCTATCCACCAATACCTACTCACAGTCAGACTTATGCAGTGAATACATATAAGTGTGCAATTGTGCATAGATCATGGATATAGGTTGTCTGTTTTTACACAGCACATACATATGATAGGCGAAGATGTACAAAAATTGCATAAAAAATAATCTTAATTATTTTTTACAGATTGAAGCGCGCCTCGATACAAATTATCCTGTAGCTAAATACGTGCTACGTAGCTACGTACTACGTACCTAGGTAAGTATTCAAAGAGGAAAAATACAAACGTAAGCGCCAAGTGGGTAATACTTAGGTATGTAATAAAAACTCTTAGAGGTGTAGGTACTCTGCTACTCGTGTATAGGGTTAAAAAAACGAAAACGTGGATGCAAGACGAAATTATTCATCAGTTACATATCATTCTTCACTATCGTTTACAGTTTACCTTACCTACTTGCAGTGACGAAGCTACCGTGTAAGCTTGTAAGCTCAGCTTACATCATAATTTTGAAAAAAGAAAAAAATTTCATTAAAAGTATAGAATTCCAAATTCAAAACCATTCGCGAAAATACGAAAAACATTAATTAAAAACGTAAAGCTTTGTAACTCTTTCAATTTTGAATTAAATCAAAATATTAACGTAACCTATTTTATTTGAAATTTCATGATCTACAAAATACGTTACATTCGTTTTTTAATGAAATTGAAAATTGAAGGAGTTACGAAGGATTGAAGTTGAAAAAAAACAGCATTTCTAATTTCACAAAAAATGGAGGGAATGAAGTTGTAATTTTATGAATTATGATTTTTAGCAACGTTTGCAAAAAATCGAATTTATTACGTATTTAAAAAAAAATTCTCTTAGAAATTGGATGTACCTATAGCTACTACAACACAATTTGAAATTTTTTTCAGGGTGATTTCACCTATCTTTCTAAGCAAAAGAATATTCCTAACCAAATGATGAATCTCCCCCCCCCCCTCCTTCATCTCTTAGTTTTTTGGATTATGGTGGTATAAATCCATTAATTCTTAGCTTACATCAGATTTTTCCTTAGCTTCGCCTCTGCCTACTTGTCAAAGTTGCCAGTAGCCAGTAGCCAGTAGCGAATAGTGGTAGGTGAAAGGTGATAGGTATCTGAATAAGCTCGAATTTCACGCACCCAACTCAAAATCTCATCGAATGGCGGATCTTAACAACTTGTTGAACCGAGTAGGTAAGTCAGGTAGGTACGCGTATTAAGTATAGTCAAGCAAGCAATCATGCATCTAATTCCATAGACTATAGTAACAACTAACAACTCGTGTTAATACGTACATATAATAGGTATTCGACGAAAAAAGGGAGACATTTTTGTTGAAAGTAACTAGAAAAATTAGTAGCGTAGCCAGGGAGGGGGGTGTCCAGTGGGTTCAGACACCCCCCCCCCCCCACTCATGAGGTGAAGAATTTGGGCGAAAAATGTCTTTTTGGGAGACTGAGAATCAAATTTTCTCAAAGCTTCGCTCGGGCATGAACGAAAAAACTATTATATGAACTATTTGAGGTGACTATGCGAAAAAATGCTCCCCTTTTCTCTTCCCTTTTTGGTATTTCGAGTCTCCATATCCACTTTGTAGTTTGTACCATCCCAAAAACAGTTTCCGAGTTACCGTTTGGATTTGTTATCATTTTTGGTTTTCTAGTTCAAAATAATTAGGTAGCATGGGAAGTTGTTTGTTCCAAATCCAAAATCACATTTTCATCGAAATTTTTTTCCTAAAATGTTCTACGTTTACAACACCTGTGTGACTCTTAATCAGCTTTCGCTGGGGAGGAGGGTGAACTCAAAATTTTTCAAGGTAGCTAAACACCTACTTAAGTGTAACGTAAGTAGGTAGTATATACGTACTTTATCGTAGCAAAATAGGTATCATTTTCTAAAATCTAGTCCAAGTCTAAGTAAGTACATTATACGAATTGCAGAAATCGCAAATCACTCACCAGTATGAAAACGAAATACGGCAGCATTTCTCACTGATACGATTTTTCGCGTAAAATAAATACGCACACGTCGCGTCGGTAGGCCACTCGAGCGTAAGAATACGAATACAGAGTACTCTCAAGTATACGTGTGGACTGTGGAGATACGCAGTTAGGTAGAGGTACTACTAGAACTAGATACAGATAGCTTCCGCAGCATGGATGTGAGAAAAGCGCGCCAACTACGCGATCGAGACTTACAGTTAGACGGCGACCGTATCGTCGTAAACGATCGTATTGCAAATTCGTAATACTTATTAAAAATAGCGAAAAACAAAACGCCAAAAAAATACAAAGGTATACGCCCGCACACGTCACATACCTACAGGTAAGATACACAAACGCGACACAGCTCGCAAAATACGCGCAGGTAATGTAAAACTATACTCGTAGGTACCTTGAAAACAGAAAGACAGAAACACTAAAAACATTCAGACACGAGAGCATATAAAAGTGATGAATCGAAAATGATTCGCTGGCAGAAACATCAGCGAGGCTGCGTTTGACTACGACAACGCGAAATGATGCGTAGTAATGGTAGTGATACCGATACCGATACCGATATCAAGAAGGAGCACCGAGCCATCGACACCGAGCGAATGAACGCACCGGAGACTTTTTTTTAACATTGAAAAAACTCGAGGATTGTTTCGTTTGTTACAGGACGATCACGCCGCAAACTAAAAGTACTCGATGTGTACTTCTACAGGTCTAACGTTTAACGTTTAACGTTTCGGTATTTTACACTACGTTACAGAACGAAGAACGAATAGGTATCAGCATTAACTCTCGAGTGAAACGACGAAGACGATATAAAGAATATACAACGAGAGCTACGATGCTACGAATACGAAAGCGATGCGGGCAAAGGGCCCGATTTGTAAGGATTAAGTACTCCGGCCGCGGTACTGGTACCATACGGATACGTAGATACAGATACGGTGTGGTGTAGCTGTAGCATCATCGGCGACACCGGTAAACTCGGTGGTGGTCGGTGGTCGGTGGTCGGCGGTCGGCGGTCGGTGGTCGGTGGTCGGTTCGGCTCGGAAGTGAGAGGATACGGTGGGAATGTTGGTGGAGGTACATATCCTAGCGGCACGTCGTTTTACTACAAAGAACTGGAAAAGAAAAGCCAGTCTCAATGATTAAAGAACCGACTACTGTGTCGTGTATGCCGCGCCGCACCGAACGGCGTGCATGGTGTCCGTGCCGTGCGTAGTACGTACTACGTAGTGTGTATTGTAGTGCCTGGTGCCTGGTTCGAGAGTGCGAAGATAAACGGAGAAGACGAAGCAGTGATTCTCATATCATTCACTCATATCACACGCATCAACATTAAACCATCGGCAACTCCAAAGGAAACAAATTCAAAAGCAACGCGAAACAACAAACGTAATTCGTAGGTACTTAACTACCTAGTTGGCTCAGAAAAAAAAGAAAGATGCTGGTTCAACATTTTGATTTGATTACTCCAAAATGCTAGACAGGGATTTTTTGTTCGGGGGGGGGGGGATGAATTTCTTGCGACAAATCATTTTCGATTTTCTCGGAAAGGGATCTAAATATATAAACGCATCCAGAAATTAAGTAAGAGAGGGGCTGAATTCAAGAAAAAAATAGGTGGTCAAAATAAATGAAAAAATATCTCAAGTTTTGCTGTAGAGCAAATGCTTTCAAATCGTGGATATGTTTTTTAAATGATTTTTTTGAAAACAATGTAAAATATTTTTACATTCTTTAAATTCCGATGAATTTTGTTAAAATATGAGGTCTTTGAGCTCCCCCCCTCCCCCCTCCCAATCTAAACGATTTCAATAAATTAAAGAATTATAATCTGATTTGACATTTTTGTAACATTTTAACATTTTGTCAGACTTTGTAAAACAAAACATTGTTCCGGAATTCCAACGAATTAAAGATGACTTTTTTTTATTAAGACGCCAGATACCTACATAACTATTTTAATTTTTTTTCAGTTAATGACTTTTTGTTAGAATATAGATGTTAAAACCTTTTTATTCCTTTTTCTAATTTTCAAAACTGCTAAGCAATTTCAACAGAGAAATTTTTTGTTACATTTCATTTCAGTAACATTTTGTCAGACTGAAGAAAATTAGAAAAACCTGACATTACTATAACTTTTGATATTTTTTTGTCACTTAGGTACTTACAATAATAATTTGCCAATATTTTTTCTAGCTTTCAAATCTAAAAAAATGTCACTAAGTATAGGTAAGTTAGCGATCGTAGAAATTTGGTCTAGAAAATTTGATTGCAAAAATTTTAACATATCCATATTAAAAATTGAGCAATTTGTTATTTGAGGCTACCTATTTTCCAAGGCGGATATTGTACATTTCGGTACACATTTGAGCAGAGAGAAATTGAAAAATTACGAATTTTTTGGAACAAACAATCAATATTTCATGCTCTTTAAGCTGGAATGAGGCAAATTTGGTGTAATTATGCGTTTTGACGAGCCAATTTCGGCTCTTGAGGGGACGAATTCCCAATGACCTCCCCCTCCTAATAGATCCGCACCTGCAATAAAAGATACGTACAATTCAAAGTAGAATTAGAATAATTTTAGACGTTTAACGAACGGTCAGGCAAATTTGCAAAGACTTGCAAAATAATTCTTCGAGAAGTAATATCTTTAGATATCTAACCTACTTGGACAATAAATTTAAGAATTTTAAAAAAAAACTACCTAGGTATGCAAAAAATTAGATACCTGCAGGAAAAGCTGCGGAGCATAAAAAATAGTGAACTAGTCCGCGCATTCAATTCTTTACTTCGAATTGACTGACAAAAGAAAGAAACAGCGGCATATTTTTCTGTTCCTTATCACCTCTTCAGATCTTCGTCCCACAGTCACGTCACCTGAAAAAGTTGAGAAACAAAAAATTACTTAGGTACCTATCAGTTTTTATTGTTTTCATCCCCGCCGATTTCTGCATCTACCTTTACCTATTGAACTTACCTAGGAACGAAACATCGCGTCTTCGTAGGTAGGTACATATAATATGTAGTTATGTACATACGTTCAGTTGATTATTTTTCAACGGAATCATAGCGATCAGTAACTGGACATTCCGTACAACTAAACTGGCTTCAGAAATGTAGGTATGGCTGGTAGGAACTGCTTGCTAGATCTGCGAGTATTTTCGTCTTGTACATACATTGTAGACCTATAAGCAACTTGACGAATCGGGTTTTCCTATAAGTGAGGATTTTTCAAAAAAATATACATACTTTAAGGCGAGTATCGCTTTTCGTTACTTTCGTTTTAACGCCTTGTACGCTTTTCTTTGCAGAAAAAAAATCAAGCCCCGGAACTGGTTCGCAGATTGTACGTAGCTGCGCACTGAAGTAGGTACTTGCAAATATCTGATATCTCTTTTTCCTAGCAACTGGTTAGTAGTTACTAGTTACTATATCTGTATACAACCAAATGAAGTAGATATGTAATGTACTTAAATAGGTGGAGGTACCTAATACCTATATCTACTTCAACTTATACATACCTCACTGACCAGCGATTCTGTACAACTTGAGGGAGGGATTGTTTTTTTTTTATTAAGTAATAATGTAGACTGTATTGCCGGTAATGCGAGTCATCAAAAGTTCCACATAGATCAAAACTTACGAGCTGGTGAAAAAGTTCATACTTAGTCTCAACAAAATTTCATCGCACCATTTGCAACAAACCCATTTCGACGAAACAATTTACTCCCTAGCCTTCGGCTTGTAGCACATAATCATAATACCTACCTATGGTACATAAAGAGATATAAGCACGAGCTTACGTATACGTTACTTAATTACGATTTTTACTTCAATACCAAAAGATTTTGACGACACGAAATATATGTACAAACAATGACGTCTCAAAGTCTGTCATCCACGGTACTCGTAAGCAGTGAGAACAGTTAGGTCAGTTTCAGATTAGTACACCGCGGCATGTGGTACGTATCAATATCAACAACTACTATCAGAGGATAGCTCACATTCAGTGGATAGGCATTCCGCAAGCTAAATACTAAAAACCTACGCGATAGAAAAAAAAACGAACCAGTTAACAAGTAATACGTGCATGGATTCGCGGGATGTAACTGAAATATGTGCCGAACTACCTATACCTAGTTACCTACCTATTGTAAAACGTAAAATCCACCAATGCTGTTGCGTACCGTATGCACTTACGTCTGAAACAGAACTGGGCATCTCATATTTAATCGTGTATCATTTTCGACACATTCGGATCGAATCGATCGAATTCGAAAAATTATTACCTAGATACATAATATTAATTCGGTGTACTCGATCCGGGTACGATTACGGTGCTTCCGCAGTCGCTTAAACCAATTTGATACTCGTATTTTTAATGTTATTACTGTAAAAAAAGTTATCACCGTTCCTTTCTTTGACAACTTGATGAAACCATTTCTATTTTGCATCCCCAAATTGAACATGAAAATTTTTTACAGCGCGAACTGCCGGAACTGCGGAGGTAGGACCGGGTGAATATGACATAAGTATACTAAAGACCTTTGTACACTTGTACAGTAATACCTATTGATACTTACACTGTCACGTTTTCAACGATTATTTACGTACCTGTGGAACGCCGGCCGGAAGATGAACGGGCACCGAAAAGTAAATTTCTTATTCGCTCAGCGCTCAGCCGCAGCAATCTCGGAACATCGGCTACCTATTTGAAATTATATCATCATTGATCCGGAGCGGTGCGGTGCGACGCGACAGTCGAGTGGTGACAGCGGATATTCACGCGTCAAGTTGCCCAAATGAGTTGATCTACAATGCTGCAGTGCGTAGGTTATAAGCATGTGTAGACAGATCGCTTCAAATACTCGTATTTCTTTTTTCAACTAAACAAACTGAAATTAGGTGATTTTTAAAAGGTTTCAGTTTACAAAAGAACCAAAATACGCGTTTAAGCGGAAAGACACGAATTTCATAGGGTGACCATACGTTTTTTATATATAAGTCTCTTTGGCGGCAAAATCGAATAACACTACTAAGATACTTTCGTGAAATTCTTTCAAGCATAAAAGTCACCCTTTTGTACAGACCGCAGGTGGTCTGTATCCCGACGCTATCCAGATATTTTATCTTCGGAGAATATTTAAATGGAACGCGCGTATAGCGTGGCGCAGATCGTGAGTGCGGTTTCTCCTTTCATCTTCTTGGAAAAGTTTTGACGTTGTTCTTATTCGTCGCTTGAAAGCATCCTCAATTCGTTTTTTTCACCTGCCTATTTAGGTATAACTATATTCAAGAAGTCGGAACTTTCCAAGTTCATCACTTATACCTACATGGATCAATTATGTAGGTAGATGTACGAGTCTCAAATTGAGGATATCAAATTCGACATAGGTACTTACACGTAGGTACCTACTCACCGCTACCTAACTAACCTTAAATTTTTTCAATTAAAGAAATTTAATAGTCTCTATTCAACAGGGAAAACAGAAGAGAAAATAAAATTTGAAAAATAATTCAAGAAAGACGGACGTGTATATAGGTATACGAATTAGTTGACTGTTGCAAAGCTCTCTCATTTTTCCTAATATAAACTCAAAATAACATTATTTCTTATTATGACCGTTTGTCTCATACGAAAAAAAAAAAACAAAAAAAACGGAGGTCATAAAACTGTTTCCTTGAAATATAAATAAAAGGTATAATTAGGTAGTCTAATTTGTTGCCCGCTACTCGAATATCAAAATGCTGGATCGCTAGGTGCCCGCTTTGAAAAAAAGTTTGGTCCAAATCAATCAAAATTTCAATTTTACATGGATTTTTACTAGTGTTTCAAATAATTAATGAATAAGAAATTTTGGAATTTTTTATAAAACTTAAATGCAACACTTGAGCTGGGTAAAAAATTAATGTCATATTTTTTATTTCTATAACGACATGAACTATCAACTGGTCACATGGAATGATGATTTCTTGGGGGAAAATGTTTCCATTTAAAATACGTAAAAATTCATGAAAAATCGAAATTTTGATTGCTTAGGCTCAGACCTTTTCTCAAAACGAGCACCATAGTGATCCGGCATTTCAATATTCACATCGCGGGCGACAAGTTGGACTACTTTTCATTCATATTTCGAGGGAACAGTTCTGTGACCTCCCTCGTCAGTAAACGACGATTGAAACAATTGGGGGAGACGCGCGGTGTAAATACGAGATTTTAAAAATAACTCGTCATCTCAAGTGTTGGCAAAAGCAAAAATTTCTCAATAATGAGAAACTTCGGTGATACCGACACGATATCTTTACTTTATTCTTAATGTAGGTACTGTAAACGGGTGTACTACAAATATTTTTTTATTGTCCGAAAGTGCAAAAAATATATTCATCGTCTCACCCGAAATGATTTTTAAAATTAAAAATGTTTCTTCGAATTGTTTATTCGAAGTCTTCTATCGATTAACGCATGTTGAAGTACACTTCGAGCATTTTATAAGTACTTTTTAAAAAATATTCGAAATTATTGGCAGAGAAGTTCATTACGGTTTTTGCTTTCTCAACACTGCAACGGCGTTTCATAGAATTACAAGAATGAATACTTAATATTTGTTCTAATCACGAAACTATTTTACGTACAGTCAACGTTTTTCACGTTAAAAAAGAAAGAACAAAAACGATATACCAGAAAAAACGTTGGTCGTATAAATCTTTCTAACATGAAATGCAACGCGGTATACTTATCGGTGCATAGAGTGAATTAGGAAATGAGTAAACTTCATCAGAAGAACAGAATACCTACGTTATTCACCACGATTAACAATCTCGAAATCAATTAAAAACCTTTTGTAAGTAATTTTTGAAACGAAGCCTATTACGCAACGTATCTAAACATATTAAGTATACTAACAATACTCACAAACTAAAACTAAAGATGAGATGGAATGTACGTAGCATTATGGTCGCTTGATTCATCCACAGGTATTCAGATATGTCTGCGAATATCACCAAAACTTAAGCTGAAATATTATTGGAGGATTTTCTCCCTGAACAGCTTTCAAATGTACTTGGAATTTGTGTTATTAATAATAACAATAGAGCCCTTTTTGGTGACAGCTTCGGATGAATTTAAAATAGGTAAGTATCTGAAAAATTTGATTGCATGCAATGTCTAACACTATACGAAAAATATTACAAATATCGAAAACAGACGTACCTAGGTACCCGTGTTTAAATATTTGTTATCTATATCTTCTCGCAGGAGGTGTATTTCATCGTAAAGAAAGCGATAGTTCGCCGAGTTTGGAAGAGTTGATATTTGACGTCGCTACAAAAACTTTGAACGATAAAGATGACGACATTCAACTAACAACAGTGATAGAGGCGTCGAATCAATTCAATTCTATCGTGGTAAAAGAGTCCGGTAGGAATATATATTCTTAACATAAGTACCTAAATCACTGAAAAAATATGTAAGTACGTGTAGGTAATAAATTGAAGAATAACATTTTCATAGGCCTACATACTGATAAAGTACCTAATTATATTGAATTGAAATAATACAGCGCATGGTGTTTCAGTATGTAAATTATTGGAGCAGCGGGTAATGGCAATATTTGGTCCTCAATTGAGCGAATCATCGCATATTGTTAAAGCTATCAGCGACGCCAAAGAAATACCCAACATACAAACGCGGTACGATTCTAATCAACGCCGAGGTTCATGTGGTGTAAACCTATATCCACATCCAAAAACGTTGGCCAAGGTAACCTGAAATTTTACATAACTTTATTTGTATGAATTATCAAATCCGCAAAATCAAATAGAATGTAGTACGGTCGAAGTGACATTACACTACATAGGTACTTACACTTACATATATGTTGCCAATAACCTAGGCTTACGCGGATGTCATTAAAAAATGGGAATGGAAAAGTTTTCTGATTGTATACGAAGATAATGAGAGCCTCATTCGGATAAACAGTTTACTACAATGGGAAGGCAATGGAGACACCAATGTAAAAATAATGCAGCTACCTGATCAAGACGATTACATGTTCGTACTGAATTTTTACTTACCCATTCTGATTTTTTCTTTGATCGATCACACCACAACCATGGGATACACTGATGTAGGTGTCGAGTACGTACGGTTCCCGAAAAGAAATGGGAGATGATACACTACACATCATTACATTTTACCTATTAACAATACATACTATATAAATATATGTATGCACGTGGTAATACTTTCACGAAAAAATTAGGCAGCTTCAGTGCTGAAATTACGTCTTTGTGTTTTCATATCAACATACCTAGGTGGTCGTTTTTTCAGCATCTTCGAAATGCACAATGCAAACACCGCGGAGAGTTTTGTTAGTTTCTGGAATTCAGTTACATACATGATGGTGTTTTGTATTAGGTACTTACTTACTTACAACGCGATACACAAACCGAACTAATTGTTTACTTTTTGATCGGTTTTATCTTAGACCATTGTTCCAAAAAATACGCCGCGGCGAGGAAACTAATATTCTGTTGGATTGTTCCATTGGCAAACTACCTAAAGTTTTGGAACACGCTCAACAAAGTGGAGTGATGATAGAAAATTACAATTACATTATCACTTGTTTGGTTAGTATAAAAATGAATGAATTCTACTAATTTTAACTTAGCTATCTATACTTATCTGCTGTAGTTCATTGTATACGTCTTATCAATGAGAATGTTGTTTCGCAGGATTTGCATACCTTACAACTGGAACCATACAAATACAGCGGTGTTAATATTACAGGATTCAGACTAATAAACCCTTCAAAGCCTTCAGTGAACAGCACTCTCGAAACTATCATCAGTCAACTTCCAGATGTGAACAATCAAAATGAAATTTTGGTGAGTATCTAATAGTAATCGAACGAACTTAATATAGAAAATGCAAAAATCAAAATGCGTACCCTTTCAAACAATCGTTATCGAAACGCGTTTTTCTAGGTCGAAGCTGCTTTACTTTACGATGCCGTTGAATTGTACAAAACAACTTTGAAGCAATTCAAAACAATCGAAAATACAATCACAAATATTTCTGCACTTTCTTTGATCGACGAAGAAGTACCCAAATGTCACGACAAAGAATCTTGGAAACATGGTACCTCCTTAATCAACCTTATGAAGGTGGTGAGTTCGTTTTGTTCATGACAAGAAGTTTGAGCGATAAATTTGAATTTGAGTCCATTTAAATTTTCTACGTTTCGGATTTCTCGACAGACTGAAATGAGCGGATTATCGGGCCAGATTAAGTTTGACCACGAAGGATTTCGTACCAGCATTGAATTGCAAATAATTGAGTTGAGAGAAGAAGGAGTTGTTGAACGAGGAACATGGGATTCTTTCACCAGAGTTAAGACTAAATTAATTCCAGACCAGCATCCTGAACCGAAAGAAAATGACCTAGCGAATACGACTTTGAATATCGTAATTTCTTTAGTACGATAAATTTGCATTTCTGTGATATCGACAGCAATTTGTAAACACGGTCCATATTCATTAATATTTCTCATTTCAAGTACAGACTAAACCGTATGGTATGCGCAAGAAATCAGCTAATAAGCTGGAGGGTAACGACAGGTACGAAGGATACGCAGTTGATTTGATCAAAGAACTAAGTCTCCTGAGTGGCTTCAAATATAATCTCATCGTTCAAGAAGACGGCGCTAACGGCCAATTAATCAATTGCCCGAACAAAACTAAAGCTTGCTGGGATGGCATGGTTGGAAAAGTGTATCATGAGGTACTTAAAAAAAAAAAAATTGAAATAAATCAATGCTACAAATGGATCATACATTACTACAGGAGGCTGATTTAGCGATAGCAGATATAACAATGTCAAGAGAAAGAGCGTCCTACATTGATTTTTCAACACCTTATATGGATCTAGGTCGGTACTTTCCAGTATTTCAATTTAAGCGACAGCGAGCATTTTAAGATATTTTCACTCCCAACTTTCTAATATACTCGATTGAAAACTAACTGCAGTCGTTTAATTGTTTTTCCTATTTCTCTCAAGGAATAGCTATACTGTACATGAAACCAGAAACAGAGACACCGAGCTTGTTTTCTTTTCTATTTCCATTCAGTACGACTGTATGGTTGTTAGTAGTTACAGCTTACGTTGGAGTTTCTCTACAATTTTTTATAATGGCAAGGTAGTAATGATAACAATAAAAATTTAATTTACAATTTCATATGAGTTTCTCGCTATTTCAGATTAACGCCTTACGAATGGAGGAATCCATATCCGTGTATTCAAGAACCAGAAGAATTGGAAAATCAATTCACCCTCAGCAATTCATTTTGGTTTACCATCGGTGCTCTCATGCAACAGGGTTCTGATATAGCTCCAATGTGAGTTGGTGATGATTTACAACACAAGTTACAAACCGTGTCGTTCGAGTATAATTTTTATCCAATACATACGAATAATTACCCATTTTTAGATCACCGTCTACTCGAATTGCTGCCGGCGTTTGGTGGTTTTTTACTTTGATAATGGTATCTTCATACACGGCGAATTTAGCAGCTTTTCTTACCGTTGAGAACGAAGTGCCCGCTTTCAAAGATGCTAAAGAGTTATCAAAACAAACTCGGATTTTATACGGCGCTAAAAGAAACGGCACAACCGCCAACTTTTTTAGAGTTATTATTCTTGCATCAGTAACAATCTACGCATGATTAAGCCAAATTTCTTGAACGCCTTTTTTTTCTCAGGATTCGAGAATACCAGAGTATAAAGTAATTTACGATTTCATGATGAGGCATCCAGAATGTATGACAAAAGACAATGAGGAGGGAGTGAAGTATGTGGTCGAGGGTAAAGGAAGTTATGCGTTTTTCATGGAGTCATCGGCGATTGAATACGAGAAGGAACAATATTGTGAACTGGCTCAAATTGGAGATTTACTGGATAATAAAAATTATGGCATAGCCATGCGAAAAAGTATGTATCGCT
Organism: Pseudococcus viburni; assembly: GCA_033439095.1. Lineage (NCBI taxonomy): Eukaryota > Metazoa > Arthropoda > Insecta > Hemiptera > Pseudococcidae > Pseudococcus > Pseudococcus viburni. The sequence continues at coordinate 91,436 of JAVBJF010000300.1, read as the reverse complement.
GAAACGAGTAACAAATTGAAATTTCAATTAAAATTCGACATAATTTTCAGATTCGTGGTACGCTAATGGTATAAATACAGACGTTCTGGTACTACAAGAAAAAGGAAAGTTGAGCACGTTAAAGCGCAAGTGGTGGAAAGAAAAGTATTCTAAAAATTGTCAAGTGAGTTACATTAAGAGATATGAACCTTCGTTCATCTGCAAGAAATAACAGACTTACACGACCTAGGTCGAAGAGAAACACGATGCGCAAAAATTATACTTGAATAATGTCGGTGGCGTGTTTTTGGTATTAATTGCGGGTGTTGTAATCGCATTCGTAGCAATGATCTTAGAAGTTTACTTCAACTTGAAAAATACAGCATCGGAGCATGATGTAAGTAATAGCGATTATAATTCGTCAAGTACCAAAAAATCCTTCCTCATGTATTCGTATATTTGTGATGACAGGCACCGTTAAAACGCGAATTTCTGAAAGAAATGAAATTCATAATGAAATGTAAAACAGTAAAGCCGGCGCAACGATCGGGAGAGATGAGTTTGATCAGCAGAAGTGATGTTATCAACTAAAATAATATGATATTGATGAACACAATTTTAACCAAGATTTTAAATTATAAGATCAGAAATTACGAAATTTTATAGCTCATTACACACGCAATAAATTACCTTACGTCTCGAAGTTACTTCTTTTCCTTACTTATCATCGATTCAAAAGTTGACTTTTGGAAGTAAATATCATGAATGACGCTAAAGGCTATTGAATCATTCCAGACTAGGCTAACCTTCCGACAGAATAACGAACAGTTAAATTACAAAATACAACATTTATTGGTGGTAAGATACATCATTCTTAGAACCTCAATTTGGAGAAAAACCACTTATTTTTACCAGATTTATATCTATCTTCAAACTTGACACGAACTTGGAAACGATATTTCTTTCTTTTCATGGGATCCTTCAAATCTTTCACGGTCAATTTTTCATTGGTGACGTCTGGAACTGAGTACCGGGTGGGCATCAAGTGATTATAATTCAATACTTTCAAGAAGGGCTTGATTTTCGATCGCTTCTTCAACTGCGCTTTGCCCATTCTTTTAGTCACTTTGCGAGGATATCGATCTATACCCGCAACCAACGCGTGTCCATACTGCTTGTCCGATGTTCCATCGTCATAGGTTCTCATAATTATAGCTTTTCTGCCAGCATATCGTCCACTTAACACCAACACAACTTTTCCACTTTTCATTATCTTCCCCATTTTTAAATGATTACTTCTAACACATTTAAAATGAAACAAAAAGGGAAGTAAAATCGTGGTTCAACCGAGTTTTTAAAACGTAGAAGATAATTTCACGTAAATTTCAGTTCAACACACCAAATTATAGACACTGGAATACCAAGATGCCTCTCTGCTGGTCACAGCGGAAAGGGGATTACGCAAAATTTTCGTAAATAATTACTCACTTGATTCCCGCTAGATCGCGCTGATCATAAATCCCCGAAACGACTTTTTGTTTAGTTTTGGCATGGAATTCATAAGCAGTATTTGAAAAAAAATTTTCTTGCGATTTCATTGGTTGAAAGTCACGTGACTTTCAACCAATGAAATCGCAAGAAAATTTTTTTTGATACTGCATGTGAATTCTATACGAGAAGCAAACAAAAAAGAGCATTTTTTATGATACTGCCTATGAATTTCATGTCAAAACCAAACAAAAAGTAGTTTTTGGGGATTTATGATCAACGCGATCTAGCGGAAAATATGTAAGTAATTATTTACAGAATCCCCTCACGTCTGTGTCCACCAGTAAGGCATCTTGGTATTCCAGTGTCTATACACCAAATACACGAACACACTGCCGCAGAGGGGATGGAATTCAAAAATTTTATCATGATCTTTGTGCTTCGTGTTTTTGAAAAGCTGAATCTGTTGATCTGATTGGGCTTTTGGTCTATTCTTTTCATTATAAAATTTTTTTCTGTGACATGATAAAATTTTTTTATTTTTTTATTGATAACATTGATATTGCTTTGGAATGAAATCTTCGATGAAAATAAATATACGAAATAAAATTGACCGAAAATCAGAATCATGTATTTTATACCGAACAAACATAAAAAGCACAGAACGAAGAAAAGTGCGAGTGATCTGAATATCGAACTTACACGAGATCACAGATGAAATCATAAGAACGGAAAATATGAATAACTATATAATAACGTAACGAATAACGGTTTATATCTGGTGAACGAAATGAGTCTTTGTTGAGCCAAAACATCAAAGGTAAGGAAGAATACATTCTTTCTTCTGACGCTCCCCCTTTTTGGCGAATCTACGAAATAAACTTTGTACAAAATAAACTTATTGTTAAACGTAAAGGAACTGAATAATAAATGAATATATATAGAGTATTACACTCGAGGTAAAAAAAACGAGATCAAGTGTTTGCGATTAAATCTAGATATTATAGAACGTACAAAACTAGGAACTTCGATATGTAAATATTCCGAATGCGAAGTTGTTATCTTAACGAGTAAATATAAAATGAACGAGAAAAAAATTCACATAACATCAAATGAATTATTAATAATAGTAACGAAATATCTGTTTTAACTTCGATTTAATTCATCGAAAGTCATAAAGGAACGAAAAATGTGCTTCTTTAGAAGAATTCTGAAACAAATAAAGTAACAAGTGATTGTTGTATTATGAGTATATCGGAGTTGTATCTGTATTAGTCAAGCTGTCGAAAAGCGGTTAGTATGCGTTAGTTATAAGCTGTTTTGGAGACGACATTGTCTCGGAATCGAGTGAACTGTTCTCTAGCCAAAGCTTTAGTGAGTCCATCTGCTAACTGATCGTATGTCGGTACCCATCGTATTTCGATGTTTCGTTTGATGGCCTCGAATCTTACATAGAAATAGCATAATTTTACGATATGTTTTAATGACTGGGAATCCTCTGATTTTGCCATTTTGATAGCAGAGGTATTGTCTTCCAGCAGTATGGGCGTAATATCGATATGTAATAGCCGTTTAACCATCTCTTTAATGGCTACAGTTTCTCGACATGCTAACGATAGTGCTACGAATTCTGCTTCAGCTGTGGAAAGGGCGACGTGCGATTGTTTTTTCGTACGCCACTGTATGATATCACCAAAGGATTTCAGTATAAAACCAGTGGTGGATTTTCCGTGTTCATCGTTCGTGCCGAGAGAGGCATCGGCATAGCATACGATTTGATCTGTAGAACCTGTATATTTTAAACCCCAACTGATAGTACCTTTAATATATCTGAGTATTCGAACGAGAGAATAGTAGTCATCTATTGTGTAATTCGATTGTCTTCGACTAATCTTATTAACGGCATAGGCGATATCTGGTCGTGTGCCATTTGCGAGGTATAAGAGTGAGCCTGTCACCTCCTTGAATGGCATTTGAGCTTCGAAATTTTCAAGTGAGTTTTCGGCTTTTAACGGAGTCTTTTTACTAGCTTCATTGGTCATAATCGGTGTGTCAATTGGAAAACAGTCTGACATTTGGAAACGATCGAGTATGTTTAACGCAAACTGTGTTTGATGAATGAACAAAGTTTTGCGATTCATGTCGCGAATAATTTCTAGTCCTAAAAATAGCGATGGAAAACCGAGATCTTTTATGTCAAAAACGTTCGCGAGTTGTTTCTTTACTTCAATGATTTTATCTGGGCAATTTCCAATCAAGAGCATATCGTCTACGTACAATAGCAGCAAAATAAATCGATGAGAGTTACGCCATAGAAAAATACATGATTGAAATGGATATAATACGAATTTTAGTTTTTGCATTTCTGTTTTTAACTTTAAGTACCATCTTTTGGAACTGACGTATAATCCATAGAGAGCTTTATTGATTTGGCATACTTTCTTTTTGATCAACTTTTCCCTATTAGGGTAACCTTCGGGTATATTCATATATATAACTTTTTCTAGATCACCGTGGAGAAAAGCGGTAGTTACATCGAGTTGATGCAGTTCAAGACCGTATTTGTTCGCTATCGAGAGAAAGAACCTGACGTCGACTAACCGAGCGACTGGAGAATATGTTTCAGACAAGTCATATACTGTTTTATCGCCACAACCTTTGGCTACCAATCGTGCTTTAAACTTTATGTAATCCGATTTTTCAGCTTTGCATTTGAAAACCCAACCAGAATTCAAGATCGGGGTATTTTTCGGTAAAGTATCTCTGTCGATCAGAATCCAGGTCTGATTTTTGTCTTGTGATTTAAGTTCAGATTGAGCTGCTTTTAACCAATCGGTTTTATACGGACTTTTCATTGCTTCTTTAAAAGTTTTTGGTTCGATTAGAGCTAGTTTAGAGCGGGTTAACGTTTGATCTGAATCTGTATGAAACGCATGAAACGAGCTGGGTTTATTTTCATCTAGATTTGTTAAGTTCGAATTTAAGTCCCTAATAAACGATTCACGTACTAGATTGTCATTTTCAGTATTTTTACCTTTTTGAACGAGCGACTCGATATAGTTATTTTCTAGCATAAGATTAGATTCTATTAAATTAGCTGAGACTGAGCTATCATCGAACGGAGAATCTTCAATGTATATTGAAAAAGTACCTAAATTGGCATTAGCTGTATCGTTTTTATCGGTATCGGCAAATGAATTCGATTGACCATTCTTCCTCTGGTTTTTGAGGTGTGAATGAACCGGACGTGAGAGCATTGTCAGCGTTTTTCGGATAAAAATCTTTGTATACTTTGGATTCGATAAATACGACATTTTGAGACCTGAGGATTTTGCCTGTAGCGGGTTGGATAATTACGTAATGCGTGTCCGCGCAATGCACGAGAAAGCCTCTTACAGCTCTATCTGCGATTTTCTGACCTGCTGTGGGAGTTGAGTGTACGTACGCTAGGCATCCGAATCTTTTAATATATTTTAGCGAGGTTTTTCTGTTGTGAAAAAGTTCAAACGGTGTCTGAAATTTTATGGCTTTTCGAGGCGTGCGATTATAGATATCAACTGCATAACTTAATGCGTAGGCCCAAAGTGTGTCAGGGAAACCTGAACTGACCATTAATACACGCGTAATGGTCATTATATCACGGTTGTACTTTTCTGCCGTACCGTTCAAATTTGACGAAAGCGGGGGTGATGTTTGAACTGATATTTTCTCACGCTCGATTATTTCTTTCATTTCTTTTGTTGAATACTCAGTACCGTTGTCTCGTCTTATGAATCCGATTTTTGCGTTAGGTCCTCGGATTTTACGAATCTGTTTTAAAAAATTTTCAAACGCGAGATGTACGAGTCGTTTTTCTGTCAGCGGAGTTGAAATTGCATATCTAGTAGCATCATCGACAAATGAAATTATGTATTTAGCGTTGTGTTTGAAAGTTGGTGGGTCTATCGGGCCCATAAGATCCGAATGTATACCGTGTAACGGTTCCGTACATCTTTCACGTGTCGTATTGTTAGGTAAAGACGTAGATTTTGCTATTTTGCAGTCAGGGCAGTTTAGTATATCGTCAGAGAATTTAACGTTTTGTAGCTGAGGTATTGTTTTTGCAGCATATTCTAGATATGATTTTGATGCATGTCCGAGCCGAAGATGCCATAAATATCCGATTGATTTTCTGAGCTGTGTTATATTTTCATTAGCTATGTTTTTAATATCTGTAACGTTCATTTCTGCCTCTGCATTTAAGTATTTTGTTAAAGCTTCTGTACTATTTATATCTGTATAGTCAAATGTTAGCTGTTTAGCGTAATCGTGATCGGTATGTATTTGAGGAGCAAGATCGGGTTGATTTGGTTGAGTATCGGATGTGTTATTCATTGAATTACTCCCCTCTTTACAGCTTTTGTATTAGTGCTTTTATTATCAATGGTTTCAGTAGCGAAAGAACCAGTTTGAGAATTTATCGGAAAATTTAGCCACCAGAACTGACCATCGTACGATCCTGATCTGATTATATCACCTGTACTATCGAATATTTTAACACTAGTATTATCTAGTTCGATTTTAGCACCCTTATTTACAAAATGACGGAAAGAGAGTAAACATTTAGCGAGATTAGGCGAGTAATACACGTTCTTTATTACGATTGATTTACCGGAATCACGTTGAGTGACTAAGTCGCCAACGTGAGTAATATTAAGCCTCGTACGTCTATCTGCGCCTAGAACTGATAGCGATTGAATTTTACGTACGTTAGTTAAGCTGTCTAAATTTGTCACAAAGTGCTCATCGGCACCGGAGTCGGCCAAGAATTTATAACAAGCGTTAAGCGGATTTAGCGGAGTATTTGATCTGATATTATCTGTTGACTTACCCGGTTGATTATCTAAACCATCGTTAGACTCGTGTGTGGTTTCAGCGGAATGTGCTGCGGCTGCTCGCTGTGTATTCACGTTGGGATTCGAGTTCGTGGCCGTAGTGCCTTGATTCGGTTGAGGGACTGGAGCACGTCTGAATGTATGCACTGGTCGTCGATTATTACTCTTTTGAATGGCGTCGTTTGAGCGATTTCGTTGAGTGAAAGCGTATTGACGATGATCGGATTGATGACGATTGTCAGATTGTTGACTCGACGCTGTTGGATGAGGGCAATTCCACCCTTGATGATCTGTCGTTTGTTGGAGACAGTTGTAACATCTCCACGTGTTAGACCGGCAATTTCTCCAGCTGTGGTTATTTCGGCCGCATCGGGTACAATGTTGGTAATTCGATGTTGAACTTTGTGTCGTCGATTGCCCACGGTTATTGAAATTGTTGTGTGATCTGCCTTGATTCCGTCCGTATCTCGCCGGTTTTCGAAAGTTATTTCCTCTATAATTGGAGTATGAGGAGTTCGTGTGAGCGACATTCGCAACGGCGAGTTGGTTCGTCTGGTTGGATCCGGCACGTGCTGAAATTTCTTTTCGTTGAATCTCGGCAGCGCGAAGAGCTTCTTTTGCTGCGCGAAAGGATCGATCGGCGTCCTGATTGAAAGTAATTACCGCTTCCGGATACACGGAGGATATGGCGGCAATAAAATTATCGATTACATCTTTGTCGTTGATGTTCTCGTCATATCTCCTGGCTACCTCCTCTTCTTTTTCGAATCGAGTGATAAAATTGTCAGCTCGTTCAGTTGGTCCCATCGTTATAACATTGAAGCCGCGTCGAATGGCGAAGCGTTTGTTCGAAAATACGGGTTTACATTTTTCGGTGAGTTTGCTCATGATCGCAGCTGGATTCGGCTCTATTGCAACGGAATTCTTGAGTTTGTCCGAAACTCTGGTTAGAAGGAAGGCTTTGACATATGCGAGCTCCTTTCTGTATGTATCGTTTTTCTGCGCTTCCGGTATTGCGTGAGTTTCTGGTTTTAACATGTGTGAGAGGTTCGCCGCGTAAAGTTCATTTTCCACAATCGTTTTCCACGAATTGAACTGTGTGTCTTCTGACAACACGTAAATCGGAATTGCGGCGATGTTGGTATTAGGTAACGCTGGAGGAGGTGGAATTGGTTGAGCGAATGAATACTGTAACGGAATATACATTGGCGTCGACTGCGGATTCGTTATCGTGACTTTTGGCGGTGTCTGTGTAGTTGCGGATATATTTATCGTCGTAGTGGACTGGGTGGTGTTCGTACTTGTTGAGATCGTAGTTGACGGAGTAATGTTCGACGTCGTCGTTTTGGTTTGGCTGATGGTAGAAACGATCGAAGCCACTGTCGTCGTAGGAGCCGTGTTTATTGTAGTCGTTATAGGAGCCGTAGTTACAGCCGTTGGTCTCGGATTTATGATATTTCCCATCGGGGCGATGATTCTAGGCATATTAGATCCGGTCGTCGTTAAGCGTACAACGTTCGTTGGACGTATCGGTACATTGGCTGTTGTCACGAACTGCGAGGTTGACGGAACTGGCATAAATCTTGGCATACCCATGTTCATGTACCCATAAGGTGGCATTGGAGGGTAAAAGTTTGCCGCATATGGATTAAAGTACGGGTTAACTGGAATGCCTGGCGGCGGACGCACATGTGTGGATATCGAAGCGGAGTCTAAGTCCGAGTCTTCGATTCGTATAATATCGTTGTCGTTGGACATATTTACGTGGATGAGTGAAACCGTTACGCTTTCTGCTACCACTTTGGAATGAAATCTTCGATGAAAATAAATATACGAAATAAAATTGACCGAAAATCAGAATCATGTATTTTATACCGAACAAACATAAAAAGCACAGAACGAAGAAAAGTGCGAGTGATCTGAATATCGAACTTACACGAGATCACAGATGAAATCATAAGAACGGAAAATATGAATAACTATATAATAACGTAACGAATAACGGTTTATATCTGGTGAACGAAATGAGTCTTTGTTGAGCCAAAACATCAAAGGTAAGGAAGAATACATTCTTTCTTCTGACGTATTGATAATGAATTACTATATTATTTTATTTTTTTAAATTGAGAAGCAGACATAACAACTTAACAGAATTATTGCAATTTGAATTCAGATGAAGAGCAAATTACGCGGATTAATGTTGAATATAATCATTTCATTGAAGTTCAGGTCAATCCTTGTAAAAAGTTGAAGAAAAACTTTTTCCTGATCAGAGTTCTCATGTTGTCCAGAATGTTGAAAAAATTAACCAACAACGGTGATCCTCCGAATGAAGCCGTCATATTATCTGCTATACCTTCCCTGCAGGATTGCGTGTATACATCTTGCTACTGGTACATCATTACTTTATGTTATTGAATATTAATTCTTTTAGAGAGCTCCACAAAGTGCAGAAGTAGACATGAGTTTACGAGAAAAATGTAATCTTGAAATGCGATTCGAACTGTTTTATTCAATTCAGCGAAGAAAATATATGGCAGCTTTGCAAGGAAATAATGAAAAAAGAAAAACAGAAAAACGATTGCTACTGCGTGTTCATTTCAAATGATAAGCGCGCTATTCATTTGTGGAAACAGAAATTGTGTCACGCTGAAAAAGACGTCGTTATATGGGTATACGAATCATTTGCTCATTTCACCATTTTAACGAGAAAGTATCTCTTTACTTGAGGATTTTTCTTCGTCGTTTCAGGACTATCATGTAATAGCAGTATACGGAAGTCGCAAACACGGTTACTACGTTTTAGATTTAGATACTGTCCTCCCATTTCCCGTACCATTTAAACAGTATGCAACAGAAGCTCTCAAGTCGGAAGAAGCTATTATGCCAGATTATAAAAGGTAAAAAATCAACTATTTGCCGCTTATTTAGGACTATATTCTCTTATGTTTTCAATCATGCAGATATTTTCGAGTTATACCAGCTCAAGAATACGTGAAACATTTTTCTTCTGATAGAAGACATATGAGAGTGGGAGATTCTTGGCAAAAACCTCCTCCTAATTACCCTGCCATCATATCAGATCAAAGTTAGTATTACATTTATCTACTGCTCAAGAATTGATCGAAGTTTCTCAAGTGCTTTTTTTCTTCAGAAAATCCACATAAATTGAATGAATACATTGATATGACGAAAGGGAAAGGATCAGGAGAAGTGCTAAATTATCAAGAATTTTGCAAGAAGTTCGGCTAATTAGAGTATAATATTCATTTTTCTAATCTGAGAAATGATTTGGCAAAATACACACGTATTCGAAGCGAAACAGTAATTCCAATCGCTTTCGATACAGTTTACAGTATTACGAAGAACGAAGTACTCACAGGTTGCTTCGAAACTTCAAGATTTCACCGCGATTTTTCATTTTTGTACACTTGTTTTTTTATACATTAAGTATTAACAATAAGAACATCTGTATTTAGGTATATTTGTTTTTGATTATTTGCCTACATATATTACAAATTGCAGTACATGAGTAGTTTAAGCAACTTCATTTTCAATTCCGAATATAAAAAGAAAACACCACAGTTCGACCTTTCATCTCGAGAATAATACTTACTGGCATTACTCATACGCTTAGAACTTAAGTATTTTTAAATATCTATATTAAATATAGATAAAAATGTTTACAAATAAGTCGTCGTATAACATGTCAAGAACAAAGCAATACCTAAATAATAATTGTACCTCAACGAGTTATCTCTCTGCGTTCACTCACAGGTTTAGAATGGAGGAAAAAATCTGTAATAAAAACATAATTTGTATCCAAAATGGTTTGTCTCGCGCCACTCAAGATTTCCATAATACTGAATAACGAACCTTTCAATGTTCCAAGAACTTCGTGAATTTCTAACGCCTTTAGCCGTTCTGTGGCGAATTGATGTCCATGGTCTGCAGCCATTTTATACAAATCCATCAATAACGGAATTTGGTAACTGTCTGCAAGAATAATATTTCAATCATTATATACATTGAAATTTAAGAAAATTCACATTCAATCAAGTAGGGTGTGAGTTAATCATACCAGACTGGTTTGAACCCGCTGTTGTTTCGTAACAGGCAGCTAAATTGTACAATGCTTCCGAACTACCAGAAAACGCTGCGGAGGAATAATGTTTTACAGCGTGGTCAAAATTCTGTTTTACGCCAATACCATGCTCATAACATATTCCTAAAGTAATTAATCGTATTAGATATTTAAAAATTACAATAGAAAAGGTTCTCAAAAAATACGTGGTTATCTAAATACCCGAATAATAATTAGCAGATGAATCGGAAAGATCAAATTCTGAAAGTAATACGCTACTTCTTGACGTTGACGAAGAACAGGTTGAATTATCAGAACTAGTTTCACAAAATTTTGAATAAGGTAATTGATAAGTATCCAAGGTAGATTTCATCACGACTTCAACAACGTCTTCAACTTCTTTAATTCGTTTGTTCTTGTACGTATCAAACTGTTGCGGAACTGGAGGCTCTGAATTTTTAGTTCTATTTTCCCAAACAGCTTTAGCATTTGATTCTCCCAATTCTGCTGCTTTTTTCATCAAATCTTCAGCTTTTTTTCGATCGCATTTCAAACCTCCCCAACCATGTACGTAAAATATAGCCAAATTATACATGGCCATTGCATTTCCCAACTCACTAGCTCGATGGTAACACTTGGCAGCCTAAATTTAAAAAAAAAAATCATTATCTATAAGGCGACGAGATTTTGTGGAATAAATTAAAAAATAATTTGACAAAATCTGAAGTCGCGTATTCAATTGACGAAACATTTTCGTTTTCAAATGTCATAATGCGTATAATGAAGAATAAACTTCACATCAACAAAATGTAAAATAATGTGAATAAAAATACGTAACTACTAACTAATAAATAAAATGATTAAAGTTAATACCATTGTAAAATCTTGCGCGGTTCCTAAACCTAATTCGCAACACTGTGCGAGATTAAAAGCCGCAGAACCGTTGGCCAGAGCCATGCCTGCAGAGAAATGAACGACAGCTTTTCTGTAACATTTTTTCGCCATGCATCGTAACCCTGATCGATTTTCCAATTCTCCAACCGCAGTATTGTGTGCATTTTTTACTCCCACCATAGCTTCTTCAACTGCCTGAAAAAATTCACAAGTTTAAAGAAGGACCAATCGACAGAAAATTCATCAAATGATCTGAATTTGAATTGTCACTGAAATATCTTCAATAATTTACGTGAACATACTTGAAAATTTCAACTAAAGACTTGAACAATTATCACATCAAACCAAGGAATGTAAATACAGATACTAGCGAAACTCCATTACTCAAGTAAATTGGCAAAAAATACCTCGTCAGCTGTTGGTGGTCCATAAATGGGTGAAGCTTCTTGTTCATCGTAATTTATTACTGGCGAGATTACTGTTGAATTTAAGGCTGGAGGTTGGGTAAATACATGCTTAAGAGTGAACGTTTTCCACAAATTTTGGGAATTCAGAACAGCCTTCTTAAAAATACATTGCTTTTCAGTCGGGTAACATTCGTTACAATTTTCAAAAAACCGTCTTCTTCGTACATGGAAGTTTTGGTTAAGCGTATAAGCAAAGGCAAATGTACTACTCTGCAAATCAACATCAAAATTGAAGACGTCAATAAATGAAGAAAAGGAAGACTTTATCAATAAAACTTGATATTTACCAGCCCAAACGCCTCCAACCATGAATTATACTTTACATAGTCTGAAGTTCGGCATGTCTCAGTTTTATCTTCGTCTTCTTGCTGTTCAGCGGTAGAATTTCGGACGACTTGTCTGGGATTAAACTTCTCACAACAAGGTCGAGAGTTAACTGAACCTTTGGCTCGTTTGTAACGATGATAATAATTACGAGATCGATCCGCCTTTATGGAATAATCAACTTTATCTCGGTTATTAAAAAGCTTTTTCTCTAGCTGATCTCTAAACAGTCTTGAAATTTGTTTCAGCATCGTTGTTTCAGGTAACCTACGTAAACAATTATGTTTTCCTAAAATCGAAACATATCATTTATAAAACTGACATGAAAAATTTTAAAGTGTTAAAATAGAATATGATGTGAAGTAGCTTCCTTTTACCTGTATTTTAATCTCACGTACAATAAAACTTCACAATTTATCCTACATCTTTCACCTTCTCGAACATGCAGATACGTAAACTTTCTTCCATTAAAATGTGTAGATCAAAATTTATTATCAATGTACTTGAATGTTTGAAACACTTTGAAACAACACGCACTAAATAATTCCGAACCTCCGATAATTCTGAAATAATTTCAATTAGAAGGAATAAAAATTGTTTATCACATTTTCACAATATATAATTAAATTTTACGCAAAATCGCAAAATGGGACCCATCTCACAGCACATTAAAATCTGACGGAAGTAATTCTACTCTACTTCTACACGCCGGCGTTTCCACTTTTCTTATCAGTTTTTAAAATACTTTAACCCGAAACAGTAACTAACCATGTAAATTAACAGAACCACCAGAACAAGCATAAGTATTTTGAGATAAAAACCACCACCAACAGGAACCATTTCAATAAATTTCTAATCGATACAAGAACAACCACCACCAATTTGTGAATTGGTTCCAATTGGTTCTAAAAAAATTTTAAGCAATTGAGTAGGCACCTTTCTTTAATCTTTATATGAAGTATGTACTTGGTGTATTTCAATTTGGCGGAGGATGACGGAATCTAATATTCAATTCAAATTTTCGTAGTTTGGTATTTTTGAATTTTTTTCCTTCTTTTGGCGTGTTCCATGTCAACTCGAGCAGGTTTTGATCTTAGGTCTTCCTATTTTTCTCAAAATTTATTTACAGGTTTCCCTAAATGGTACAATCGAGGAATCATTGTCATTTTGATCAAAATCCTTTAGGAGGGTGGGAGAGCCGGGAGCCCACTTAATTTTCATACAATTAAGATTTTTTGTGAAACGACTCAACTTTGAAGGTTCATATCTCGAGATTGGAAAGTCCAAGAATAATCTGTTTGCACAGTTTTGTAAACAATTGAAAGGAAATTGAAAATAATTGATGATCACATTTTGAAAAGTTCAAAGTTTAACCTCCATAATTAAAGTTCAACTTTCATGATTAATATAAAAGATAAAGATGTAGGCCACCATTTAAAAATTTAAAAAAATTACAGCAAGGAGAAATTTTCATGCTGTCAAATAATTACGTTTCAAGATGGGATCTGAACACCCCAAGGGGGGACAGGGATTTCCAAATCTGGTCAAAATTCAAAAAAATGGAAAAACCAAAGTACCTTACATATCAATTTTGAATTTTTTCTAATTGATTGAAAATTGAAAAAATAAATTGAAAGACCGAATGGAACCGGGAGAACCGGGACCAATTGAAACGGTCTCTAATTTTGGGAACCACCGCCAGAACAATATGATGAAATTTTTCAAAACAGAACCCAAAACCAGAACCGTTTGCAAAAAATAAAAAACCAGAACCATTTCAAGATCAGAATCACAAATTACAAAAACTGAAAATATCAGAACCAAACAGAACCGTTTCAGACAATTGTCAAAAACCAATTCAAAAACCAGAACCAGGAACCATTTAATAACAACGCATCCCAAAACCACAACCACCACCACCAATTGAACTTCAATCGGTTTTGAACACTGGTTTAGTCTTTAGGATTAACAATAGTAAAAAAACACCCAAACAATTTTATCATAACTTTACAATTTTAAAAACGACAATTTTTTCAGAACAACTGAATGTCAAGGTGAGGTGAGGTTTAGTCTTTAGGATTAACAATAGTAAAAAAAAATAAATAAATGAAAAACCATTAAAAAATAACCTTCCAACCAGCCGAGAGCACTCGATGCCGTTTCATGGTTTGAACGGCTAGGAGTTAGTTCCGTTCCGTACCCAACTTCCCTAGCTGATTTTGCTAAACAAAAATTAAGTTGGTAACACTAACATTTCAGATTTTCTTAGACCATAGAGAATTAACATAGACCGCGCTACTGATAAGCGGCGAGTTCCAACATTATTTTGCATGAAATGGGTACTTAACGGATACGACTAAACTCGAACTAGAAATGAAATCGCATCGTTTGATTTTGGTCCAATTGTTTCTATGAGGTCCCCTTGATAGTGCAAATTGACTTAGGCATAATTTTTCTGCATTTCTCTTGCAGGAATTGATCCAATTCAAGCAAGTTGAACTGGGTACTTGGCGGATAACTAAGATCGATGACCGAAGCACCGAACTCGAACCAAAAATACAGCCACGTCCTTTGAAATCGCTCCAATTTTTTTTTACTTCTGAGTTCCCCTTGATAGTGCAAATTGATTTCTCTTAATTTCCCCTGCAGGAATGGGCCCAATTCTCATAAAATAATGTTGGAACCAGGGTTGTGCCGAATCGCGTTCATTTTGATTCGAATCACGAATCACGAATCATCAACATGATTCGTATAAATCACGAATCACGAATCCTTTCCTGAGAAATGATTCGAATCAATGATTCGAATCATTTTCCAAAAAATGATTCGTGATTCGTAACTAATTTTCGAATCATTTTTCGAATCATCTAATTCATTTGAAATTGTTCAGTTTCTCCGATATCTGGACATTTTTTGACTTCTTTTTTTGGATATTTTACTACTACACAATATAAACACACAAAAAACGCCACTTTTGGGCTAAGAAACGACGTTCCATCACACTGTCATGTTTCTGGATTTTTTGCAAAAAAAAATTTCAATTTTCGAGACTGAAATTTATCCTTTTTTAAAGCAAATTTCTAATTTTCTGACACTTTTTGTGTATTGATACCATGATGGTGAAATATCCAAAAATTTACGCCCAAAAATTTGTAAATTTTAGAGACACAAAGAAAATTTTAAAAAAGTGAAATGATTCGAATCGCGAATCACGAATCATCGGAATGATTCGAACGAATCACGAATCACGAATCATTTTCTCTCAAATGATTCGAATCATTTTTCGAATCATAAAATAAGTGATTCGAATCATGATTCGAATCAAAAATGATTCGAATCGGCACAACCCTGGTTGGAACACGGTAACAACGTACGTCTTATGGCCGTAGCGCGGTCTATGTTAATTCTCTATGGTCTGAGGGCCGGTTTTTCAATCGCCGGTTAACGCAAAAGTAGGGGAAATAACAGTCGGTTAAGCGCTAACCGCCAATCGGAAGCGTCGGTTAGCCGCTAACAGTCAGTTAAAAATCCGTGAGCACGATTGATAAACCGGCCCTAAGCAGATTTTCATAATGTTTGTTTATGTTTACATTTTACAATTACAGTTATTACAGTGAAACCGAGTGAAACTTTGAAAGCTGAAAGCTGAAAGTTCTGTAATTATAATTTCGAAATTTGTAAAGTTCTGACTTTGCGAAAGTTTTGGGAAATGTAAGTAAGTCAAAACCTTTATCAACTTTAAATAGTACAGGGGGTGTGAAATTTATTTGAATTGTGGAACAATCTTCAGTTATTATTCTATTACCGTTCATTTTATTCTAGTCTTAAGAATCATTAGTGTGTGAAATGAAAAATGAAACAGCACACGTACATAATCCATTAATCCATCCGTACATTATTCAACACTCATGAACCGAAAAGAACACTCATTCCATACGTCTTGTATAACTTGAACTATGAAGTTTCAAATACATCAGGTGTAATTAGGTAAAAAATCCTCTGGTTATGGGACTAACTAGTAAACCGGTTTAACCTCTATACTTGTTCTGTTGCTGTAGTAGTTCATTGATGGATTGAACCCATTTAGCCATTAGGCAGCTTCCTTCTATCTGCGTTGTAGTCATATTTCATCTAATTTATTTATACCTAATGCATTTTTATGTATTTCAATTTTTGTTCTGTGTATTCATTAGTTTAGTTTGTTTTAATCGGAATGTTGAATTAATATGGATTTTTATATTTGTATTACAGTTTTATGAATCGCGAATGAAACAAATTGTTTTTACCCACTTTTTTCTTTTCCAAGTAAAATAGGAATTCAATGGCGTTCTTATGTCCAGTAAGGATACGTCGAGGGAAAAAGAAGAAAAGTAAAACTCTAATATCAATATTCTCGATAATTATTGACCAACTAAGGATTCACACTAATTTTGTTGTTGCATTGAAATATACATCTTAAAGGTAATATTGGAGATGTAGAAGCAAAAGAGTTGAGGAATAATGCCTTCACTGGTATGGGACGAATAACAGGCAGTGCTTCAATTGAAACATTGGTTCGAGTGGGAATAGAAAAAGAAAATGGTTTATCACCCGACAGTAAAATGGTTGTATTACATGATTTTACTCCTTGTGTTGACGATGAATTGCAAGTGAAAAGAGGACAAGTAATTTAATATTATTCTTCATTTCTGCATCGACAACTTTCGCTGAATAATTTAATGTGTCATGTGCCAATTTCTGTTTTAGGTAGTCAACATTTTGTACCGGGAAAATGACTGGGTTTATGTTATAGCTGAAGATTCAAGATTGGAAGGATTTATTCCGCATTCATATTGCACCCCATTTAATTCTCATCTTGGAGAATTAGCACTCAACAATTTAAAAAAGAAATTACCTCGCGATCAATTGAGCAATTCCAATGAAATTGAAGTTGATATCAATGCAGAAAATCATCAAGGTAAATGAAAATGACTCCAAATATTAGTTGTATTTGAATATGACGTTGTGTCTGTTTTGAAATGATTTTTATGATTATCGCAAACCTTTCAAATTATTATTATATGAGAGATTATTCTAATATCACAACTGTCAACTGACGTGTTATGTCCGTGGGGTTCTCAATTTATAATATTTTGATTATTCTGTTGGACTGCTCTTTTACGGTCATTGAAAGCTTATATCTTCCCTGAATTATTGCTCAACTTATATTCGCAGTAATTGTAGTAGATAAAGTATTGCGCATCACGCAATCTCTTCGATGTATATTTTTCGTTGATTAATAGGCCTAAATGTACCGTGTATGGCGTACCGTACTGAAGTAATGAAATTTGTTATTTTCTATCGTATTTTAATGATTTTCACGTAACAAATACCTATTTCTGTTTGTTTTCAATCGCAGATGGTTCGGATAGTGAAAGTTTCAATAAAAAGGACGCTAATCAAAATATTCAGCAGCCTCACGTTAGCATAACTAGCTCTCAAGCATCGTTACATAGTGCTTCATCGTCGCAACCGGAAATCCATCCTTTCTTCAAAGTTGGTATTTTTCATTTCGCAAAACTTGAAATATTTTGATATTATCGTATTGAACATTCAGCGTAAAATTAATTTGATCGAAGTCGTAAACACCATCTTCTGTTATTCAATATTTTGTAGGATCCCTCTGGACGTTTTATTGTTTTGTACACTTTTATGGCTCGAGACGAGAACGATGTGAGTGTTGAAAGAGGAGAATTTGTTACTGTGTTAAATCGTGAAGATCCCGATTGGTATTGGATTATTAGAAGCGATGGTCAAGAAGGTTTCGTACCGTCAGGGTTTGTTTATCCCGCTGATGTGTTACAAAGTAAGTTTTCTTATAGCCGTTCGTGGTAAAAATTGATTATTACAAAATAAATTTCGTATTTTTAATTTCCAAGCACTCAAACTAAAAATGATTGAATTTCAGGTTCGACCGTTATACCATATAATAACAAATCTAATAAAATCGTCCATGCTTTGTCATTAAATAATCCTGCCATTCAAAATTCCTTAAATTCTTCTGTGCCATCGTGTAACCCTAATACGCACCAAGCAACTAGTGTAAATGAAGAAATGCGTTATCACGGAACTGAACTAGTGATGCTGTATGATTACAAAGTAATATTGAATTTCTGTTCCTACTTTATTTCGTTCCTTTCGTTGTTTCTGTAAAGTTATAAATGTACTTCCTATCGTTACAGGCGCAGGCTCCTGACGATTTATCGGTTCGAAGAGGAGATTGGATTTATGCTGATTTTAATACTCAAAATTTGGATGGTTGGCTGTGGGCGTATGCCCCTAAAACTAGAAAATGTGGTTTCATTCCAAAAGCTTATGCTCGACCTCCAGCGATGACTAGTCTTTGAACGAAATTTATTGAAATCCGTGTTTTTTTTTTCAATCAAAATGTTTTCATATTTTTTTATTAAGCAAGCTCGAAAAGTTTTATATGTTCTTGATTGGATTTTTAATATTCGTACATTTGTAATGGTACTTACTTGAATATTTCGTTTTTACGTCATATTTAAAAAAAATGAAAACCTGATATCTATTATGGTTGTTTGATTTTTGTTTTGCCATTTCAACTGCACTTAACAGCAACTAATTATTTACAAAAGTTACTTGAAACTTTATTTTGCATCGTACAAAGAAAATACTTGATTCAATCTTTGAATAATTCGACAGCAGTTGATAGAAAAATTGATGTATAATGTTATAAAAAATTAAACCCCCAACTACATAACATTCCATTTTTCTTCAAAAGCATTACATAACTTTGTGCATGCTAATGCTGCGGATAAAGGATAGTTACTGATCGAAACAGTATCTTCTGTGTAATCCACTTCCACCTACAATTTAATATAAATTAAAACTCGCGAATCGTGACGCTTCGTAACTAACATATATACAATAATAACTAAATAAGCTTACTTGACCATGTGCCATAGCTCCAACAACAAAAACCATTGGTTCATTTTCTGGAACGAGATCTTTAGGATCAACTAATTTAGAAGAAGAAAACGAAGTGCTCAATTTGCGGCAACCAACTGGGAGGTGATCGGTTACTGGATTACGAATTACTTTCAATAATTTTATCGAAGTTTCTGTCGCTCTAACACTAAATTTGTGTAACAATTGAACTGTAAAAGAAATATAAATGATACTACAAGACGCACAAACAAATTTTGAATTGAACCAATTGATAGTTTACCCATTAATCCTGCAAACCTCTTGAATGTTCTTGGTATTCTGGTTTGAGGACTTATTTCTATGAGAACATTTTTTTCTGTGTGGATGAATACCTGGAATAAAAAATGATTCAACGTTCTAACAAGACGTACGAACAGTCACGAATCAGTGAACAGTTTGAATTTATAGAACGACATTTACCTGAAGTAAACCAGCTCTATTCAATGGACTATCAAGTAACATGAGCAAACATTGGTGAACAATATCAGGACGACATAATCCGGGTTGTTTGTTTTCTTTTTTCAATGTAGAAGCATGATCGTCACAATTCAACAGTTCAAAAGTCTTACCAGCCTAGAAGACAAAATAATTATTCACCAAAAATGTTATGAACTATTCACATAAGTTCAAAACTGTTGTACCTTTATCGATTCCAACTGAGCATTTTCCAATATAATAATTAATCGCTTTTCTTGCTTAGCTATGTGACCAACTGATAAATGAGAGGAAGGTGGATCATATTGACCGTCATCTTCGTCCAGTTTTCTTTTTCTCCCCATCGCGAAATGAATAATTCAATATGTAAATTGGATTCTGACTGGCAGACAGTTGAATTACACAAACGAACAATCACTAATTTAAAATTAAAATAAATAAATAATCAAAATCATTACAATTGAAGCGCTTCTCGATGTTTTTCAAAAGAAATTGGCGACGATAAAAAAATTAAAAATGTGATAAAAATGATAGCATGCTTCTTAGACCATTTAGTATTAACATAGACCGCGCTACGGTCCATAAGACGTATGTTGTTACGGTGTTCCAACATTAAATTGGGTCCAGGGCAGAAAACGCGGAAAATGATCTAAAAACGAACTCGCGTCATTTGATTTCGCTCTAATTGTTTCTATGAGTCTCCATTGATAGTACAAATTGTTTGACTACCGATTTTCCGAATTTCGTTTGCAGCAATGGTCCCAATTCACGCGAATAAATATTGGGTCCAGGGCGGAAAATACGATCAAAGCACCGAACTCGAACCAAAAATGAAGTCGTATCCTCTCATTTCGCTCCAATTTTTTTTTATGATTGATGCAAATTGTCTGACTGCTGATGTGGTATAATTTCTCTTGATTTTTCCCGTAGAAATGGGCCCAATTTATGCAAAATAATTTAAAAAATATTGTTGGAACTCGCCGCTTATCAGTAGCGCGGTCTATGTTAATACTATATGGTCTAAGGCATGCTTTAAAAACAGTGCAGCCACTAAGCCAGATTCTGAGATTCATCTTGAATTGATAACAGGATTACAGCTAGCAGATTTTCTGAGATTTTTTTTTGTTCGTTCTATACGCGATTCTATATTTTGTAGATTCTGATAAAAATAACCACAAAGAAGCTTGAAAAAAAATTTTTACGCGATAACCGGGTTTCTCTAAGTGTAAATTGCCGTCTCAAGAAATCTACCTAGTTCATATTTTCATCACTTCACTATAGATCAGTACAGTTTCAGAACATTTTATTTATCTACAGGATTCTAACTTTAGTTACAGATAAATTGTGTAAAAATGGACCAAGTTTCAAAAGTTATTGAACCTGCCAGGCAGTTCTCCAAAGACTCAATTAGATTGGTGAAACGTTGTACGAAGCCAGATCGAAAAGGTATTGCTTGTTCATCAGCATATTAAGATTAATATAAATGTAACCATTTGCATTCTATTTTCATTTCACGCATTCCCTTTCAGAATTTCAAAAGATAGCTGTAGCGACAGCTATTGGGTTCAGCATTATGGGGTTCATCGGATTCTTTGTGAAACTAATTCACATTCCTATTAACAACATCATTGTGTAAGTGGTTCCCGTTAGTGGTGGCATAAACTTCTATCACATCACCGTAACGAATGTAGCATATGATGTTGCTGCTGCATGCTACATGCTAGTAACTATCTTTATATCAAGTATCTTCATTTCTCATCTCCACATAATTTCTTTACAATTTCCATCCCAATTTCTAATTTTGAAGTTTACAGATTGGTTTCCTTCACTGAGCGAGTTTTACTTCAGTGCGAATTATGTAGGGAAATCATGTATAAAATAAAATACCTATTACCATTTTATTTATTCTTTCAGCGGATCTTAATGATGCAAGATAACCGTGCAACTCTTTCTGAAATTGAATGTTACGAGTTCACGGAAGTGGTGGATTACCGGTGCATGGAATATTCAAGAGTATTTACGTAAGTGAAAAATGTTATATCTCCACACAACTTTACACATGCCAGTACGAATTAATCTTACAGTAGTTAAGTTTTTCATCATCAACTTTTTTTTTCAAATTATAATTAAAACTATGTTTTTTTTTATCTCAACGTAAGTATAATATACTTATATTTCATTAAATGAGAAAAAATACTGAAGTTTTCGAGTAATTATTGAACCACAACGTCAGTAAATTTTGAGATCAGCTACACAAGGTGTAAAAGTCACATTATCGTTGCTGATCTCTCCGTTAAAATCTCCGCATAAACCACACCCCATACCTCGTAAATTGCTAGATGCAAGAGCTACAATTGATTGTCCGTAGTATTGAATAAGTAAACCGGATTGGCCTATGACAATTTCAATCATTTTGGCTTTTTCCCAATATTTATACCTAAACAATAATGCCACGTTAGCAATAAAAATGAAATAGAAAGCTAAGATAAGAACACAGTGATATTAAAAATACATTTGATCAAGCACAGTACTCCATTTTACGTACTTGAATAAAAAATTTGAATCGCTGCTTGACATAGGATATTGTTGATAATTATTGTAAACTGGAATGGAAGTATCATTTAGACTTAATGACTGCGATCCACTGCTTCTGATTCCAGATAAAGTTAAGACAGCAAACGTGGAAACTATTCTCATTTCCTTGACAGAAGGGTTGCATTAGAACAAAAATCTCCAAAATACTAATCTTGACTCGTTAATTAAGTAAATATATTTACTATTTATTTCGAAGTTATTAAAAATTTACCAAAACATCCGAATCGTTGAGTCGTTTTACGCCAACTACAAACTGAGAATTTGAAGAACATTCAGCTATGGCAATAGAGTAACAATTTGATTTCTGTCTATATTCAAAAACGGTTGCGTTATCAAAATTGAGTACTTTTCTACTGTTTATCACGCAAATGCCTGTAAATCGCAGAATTTTCAAGTTTAAATTGTCTTCATTGGTAGATAATTACAATCCATCAAAATAATTTCAAACCTTGAGTAGTCCACGGTACTTTAGCAGGAATAGAAAATTGTATTTTTGTTGCTTGTTTGTCAGCCTGAATGTTATCAGGAAATACGGAGAGTAATGCAGTAGTTACCCATATCGGCAGCTGTTAAAGGATAGTAGAAACAAAATAATTGATTACCAATTTGTGAAAAACAGGCGGAATAGGCAAGTAAGTATACACAGTCAATTTGGCTACTCACATTAATACAGTTCAATATTACTGTTTGTTGAGTCGCCAAATTACTGACCACTTGTAAACACGAGGCAGTATCATTCTCGCAATTCAAAGGCCAATTTTTTGCGGTATTTTCCGACTGCAGATCTAATTCTACGCTGGTTGATTGATGCGCGTTGCCCCACGCCAATTTAGCATGTCCTTCGGCCGGACTAGGAGCATTTAAGATACCTTGTCGAAAAGATGGAAAATTGAAATAACCCTCGAATTGAATCAGTCTCCACGAACCGTTGATGAGAGTGAGATTTTTTTCCGACTTTGAGTGCTCAAGTCTGAAATCAATATTAGTGAAACCATCGTTCTCCTTTTCTTTGTAATGTGTTATTAAATCCCATATGGTATCTTGTTCTTTCTCCGTTCTCATGGTCAATCGCAGCATATTTCCTTCGCTCAGTAGCGCTAATTGAACCTTGAGTAAGGTAAAAAAATACTGTTACTACTACAAACATGGTAATTCGGTAACTAAAACGATCTCTTTGAGTAATGTTATATAGCTGTACCCTGAGCGGGGCCACTGATAAAATTATACCACAACTGTCTCCCGGTGGAAGGAAAGTGAAATAATTCGCTAATGAGTACAAACCCAAAATAGGAACTCCACCAATGACCATTCTAAATCAGCAACGGAAGCAAAAGAAAAAAAAATTCACACGTTTTGCTTTACAAACAAAAACTTTTAAATCATGTATATGTTTTAAGTAAAAAATATTTTTTATTGATTTGTCAGATATTTATACTTTGTTACTTTTTTTCAGCTGGTTAAAATATCAGATATTCAAGCTTTTATTCCTTCTTTTAAATTTTGAAATTCCTAAGCAATTTCAGTTTATTTAAAAATCAATGACAGTTCTGTAACATTTCGACATTTCGTTTTGTCAGATTTCAGTAAACAAAATTTTTCAATGTTTTTTTTAGGTAGGTACATCTAATAAAATATTAGTGTGACAGTGGTGTCCAAAATCTCAAATTTGGTGTCGAATTTTATAGATTGACTCCCAGCACTAAAACATATCCATGTAAAATAAGTCTGTACAATTCTTTTTTATCTCGTGTGATTCAGAAAAAAATTGTAACAAAAAACAAGAACAATAATTGAGAAGCTCAGAAGCTGTCTACAATACCTGTAATTTTTATTCGATAATTGAAAAGCCTCTTTGATAATGTATAACGTATCTAATATGTCGTTTTCACCCTGGCAATCGAATTTTTTTGCATCAAAACGCGCTCCCAAGTCACGCGATTCGAACGAGAAATACTGCAACAAAAGTTGATTTATTAGTCATTTACTTAGGTACTGGATGATTCTCATTTTTTAAAAGTATGTATTGCTCTCGTCTTAGTATATTATATCATAAATATACGGCATTTACCGGCGTATCAAAATAATTCGTTTTTGAAATTTTGTTGACTGTTCCATCCGAAGGAGACAATTTGATAGTAGAATGCCACACTAATCCAAGTAAAGAGCCATCGGCGAAGTCTAAAAAATTATACAGTAAGTAACATATTTACTCGCCAACACATTACGACGTTTCTCGCAATTTCGGTACTTAAAAATTAAAATACGAATAAGCGCCATAGCGCGCTGGTAGAAAAATAATCAAAAGCAGTAAATGTCCGGTGTTGAGGCTCTCCCATCTCCCGTAAAGGACAACTTTGGTGCAACTGTGAACACAGGCGCTTTTTTGGATACTTGCTGGCTATCCGACACAAAACATTCGTAACTTTACTTAGTGTTTGATTACCTTTATGTCGATTAGCGGTAATTTCAAATACGCTTCTAGGAACTCTTTCGAACAGATGCGTGGAAAATGGAATTCTCGCATACAAGCTCCGACTTCTATCTGTTCCATACCACTCATTGTTGAACGGATTAAATGTTTTAAGGCTAGTAACTGTATCAAGCGAATACCTATATCGACAGGCAAATGATGACTTCCATTCCGAATGCTCAGATTACGTTAAATAATACATATTTCGTTGGTAGATAGGCTAGATAGACAGATACCTAAAATCAAGCTCGGCATTTCGATTTTTTCCGCTTTCTGCTTGCTGAATTCTACCCCTTAAAGATAGCGTGGACGCCGTTCGTATTTGTAACACTGCAGGTGTTCCTAAATCTGTAAGCTTATTAACTTCGTATCTTAACGGAAATCTTAAACGCTGGTAATTGACGCTGAATTCGTAGTAAAGTGCGCTGGCCTTTTTAATGGCTGAAAAATATAAATTACAGTTAATACACTTGCAATACAACTGTTTTAAATCAAACAAGAATCCTCCATATAAACAGGTACCTAAATCTATCAACTTACAAATATTTTCGCTGTATTCTGTAATTTGTGAAAGAAATTATTTATACATAATATGATTATTTACCTAAAAGCAAATCCAATAATGACGTTTGATTGAAGTATTTACAATACACCGCATTTCCATCAATTTTAAGTATTATCTCAACATGAACAGCTTCGGGGTATTTAACAGTATACGCATTATTTTGAAGAAATCGCGTTATATTTATGGTCTGGTGTAAATTCGCAAAATTATTCATGTCGAAAGTTTTCAGTACAGTATCGACAACTCCTTCCAACTTTACGGACATCTGAAAAACCGAATCCCGAAAAAAAACCACAGGCGAGTACTTTTAAAACAGACACATGACTGAAAACTGGAAAGTAGGGTATATATCTATTCATCTATCATCTGTTCGGAACAGGGTTTCAACTTTCACATTGGTCTAGTATGTTAATTGTTAACAATAGATATCAAAATTCAATCACTCATTTTTATGAAAATAGGTAAATACGATTTTTCAAGACAAAATACTAACAATGAGTGAACTAGCGACAGTAATTTGTTCACCGTACCGTAAATTTCGAACTCAGGCCATGCGAATGATGTTCGGTGGTGACATGGAAATTGCTGGGTAAACCGGTATTCTCACTGGCTATAATAATAAAATGAATAATTCCTCCGTATCCGCGAACTGAATCTTCGTAATCCAGTATATAATTTCCGGTTGCCCATCTGTAAGCTCTTGGCAATAAATATCGACTAAGTTGAGATGCAATCCTCCCTCTGTAACGAAGCACACGATTATTAAATTAATGTAAATACTTACTAGTTTCGGGAATAAGGAATAATACATAAAATGGAAAAATTACATTTTGTTATAACACGGATATTTTGTATTGGCGTACGAATGCACGGTGGTATAGAAGTAATTGTAAAGATGATAATTGGGCTCTTTCTGCATATGCCAGAAAAATGTTAAAAGATGCGATGCTGAAGGCTGCGTCATCATCAACACTGACATTGCTGACACTCGGATTTCCAACGGTTCGCTGACGTTTACGAAAATTGGCCAAAAAATTTCAGAAGCCTGTGTTGGAAATTTAACACCATTCATCAACCACAGATACTTGATTTAGAACTTGTAAGTACATACGTTTGACCCATCACAATATCGATAAAAATTGAGCTATTATTATGTAGTTTGTATAACCTTTTGACGATTTTTCTCAACAGCCGGCATTACGCACCAAATGGCCATATGACGAATATGCCTGCCGTAAGACGGGTTCACTATGATCGGGCTTAAAAAATCCAATATTCGGGCAACCTTCATGTTGCTAAGAGCTTGTAAATAAACCATTCGATCTTGGTAATTGACTGATTCTACGTTAAGTGATTGAAAAAAAAAAACAGAGAAAAAAATTCGTGGCTAATAAATTCAAGAAAGATAGAATACGAGAGAAGAAAGGATTCGCGTACCTATAAATTTATCCAGGAAATATTTCGTATATCTATCCAATAACTCGACTGCACATTGTTCGCTGCAAACTTTATAAATCATAGTAGCGAAGCACAATACACCGGAATTCTTGATCTCCGCGTCCACGTCTCTTAAATTTAGAAACTCCTAAAATCATACGGGTCAATGTTGAGAAAAAGTTCGTTTCAGTTCAAAATATAGTACCCATAGTTGATTCATCATCGTAACTGTGATGTGTCTGATTCAAATAAAGATGCAGTCAAGTAAAATAGGCTCAAGTAAGTCAGTCTAAGTAAGTATACACTAAATACATTATACATGTACTTATTTTGAGAAGACGTAAGTTTATACGTATTTTTGCTCGTACTTCAGATTCGACGAGGAACTTTTGAGATGATTGTTTCAAGTGGAATGGAAAAATAATCAGCATATGAGAAGCGGAAATTCCTTGAACTTTTTTCGACGTAATCAAATTTTTTATGAAAATAACTGACGCTTCAGAACCAACTTGAGGTATGAGTTCCCCAAAAAAATGTCTAAAAAACAATATCACGTTCAAAGTTTACCTATTGTAAATTTTAGAAAGGTAGTTGGATTGGTAATTAGGTACACTTAAAATCTGAATTGACATCAATAGAACACCGGTCGCAGATTTGCGATGCTAACGTAAGAACTTGTGATAAAAACTTACTGAATGGTTTCTTGAGTATAACTGGTACCCACTGAAATGTATTCGTAAAGCTTCTCCCAGTCTTGAACGTTCAATTGCCACATGAGTTCCAAAATGTGAAAAGACGTCTGATTATCTAAATCCGTCGTACTCAATTCCCAGTTCAGACTATCCGTCAGATTTTCCAATAATTTGTAAATCTATACAGACCAAAACGAACGTTAAGGAGAAATATTTGCTTCATGTGACGTGAAAAACTGCCTACGATATTTCGTACTTACTTGTTCAACCAACAAAGTTTGATTCGGCGGAATACTTCCCGAAGTCGGACCGTGATCAGCTTCAATGGTGACTTTAATATCTTCACTAACCAATGCCGGAGGATTAAAAACTGGCGAAGCGGTATTGTTTTGAATTTTCAACAGTTGCACCGTTTGGCTAGTTTAGGAAATCATGAGCGAGACTGATTAATTCGCCAAATAAAAGTTTTTCTCGTAAAAATGTAATCGTAACGTACTTGACGTTAATGTAATGAGCTTCGGCTAACGCTTGAAATGGTTGAAAATGCAAAGTACCGACCGATCGAACTTGTTCTATAAAAGGGTGAATTGCTGGGTACAACGTATACGTTCTTTCGTTGTGATTAGCAATGCCATCCTACAACATATTGCCAGTTATTTTCACAATTTTTTCTCTTTTAAATGCAGAAAGGCAGGAACAAAATATTTACTTGAAAATCAGATGGGCAAGTGAAATAAGGAGTGTTAGAACGGCGTTTTTCATGTAAATTTCTGCATGACAATTCGTTGATAAGCTTTGTAAGCTTGACCGCCCCTGCAGAATTTGGAGATTTTACCGCGATATATTCCACCTCACAGGATCCATATGTGTTGTTCTGAAATTTTCAAATGCATAAATCACAAACGTCATCAGCAGACGTTTAGCCAATAAAAACGCTAATCAAAATGCAATTAGATGCAAAAATAGGTACCCCAAGTAGTCAAGTACCAAGGTACCTATTATACGTACTTCTTTTACAATAAACGCGCCTTCTTCTGCGGCACTTTTTTTAATCTGAAATAAAGCGGCTAGGGATTTTTTTATATTAATGGACCATAATTCGTCGCCCTTTGAACGATTGGGACCACTTTTATGAAACTGAATGTCTTCATCTTTGAATTCCAACGCAAAAGGTAAATTCAATGCTTCTAGATTTGTATATACACCTGAACTGCTGATGTTTTGCAACTGGAAATAAAAACTTCCAATCAGTAAAATTGTTTTTTAAAATACATGCATACTTACATGAAAACGAAATTTGAAAAAAAAAATCAATTGAACGTGATAGCTATCGTGAAAATTATTATTACGTGTAGGTCCTGAATGCATATTGCATATCAAGTATTATATAAAACTTCGCTCGGGCAATAAATCTCACACTCGTCAAAAATCATTTTTACTTACTATCCCATTGTTATGTAAGTAGTAAGTATAATACCATGATTAACTAGCACACCCCACGGGAAGTTTTAGGCCGACACTCAGTCTCATGTTAAGCATTATATATTTTAATTTTTTCAATTGGTTGATTTTTAAAATAGCGTCAACCAAATTACAAAAATGGTAAAAATTTTGAGTTCACAATCTCAGACCCTCTCTTGGTGAAATGTTTGAATGCGCGCATGAACGAGTTTACGCTTCTTTAAGTGAAAGCCAACTAATCAAAAACAATAATAACAAACAAATTAACAACTAGAAACGAAATATTAATGACGCCGGATAAAAATTTAAATGAACGTTTTTTGCGGATACATATACCTATTACATTCATCACATTAGGTATTCCTAATTTTTATTTTTTAAAAAAAATCAACAACAGAAAATCCGGTTGAAAATATCAACATGGACAGAGCGTGCAACCATGAGGTTTACCAAGTCAATTTAACGTAACACGTTAAGGTGTCAAAAAGAACGGTACAGAGGTCAATTAACGCAGTAAAATGCAAATTATCAAAAATATTATCTATATCATCGACAAATTACCCAAATGAATAGGTATCAAGTTAATAATTAATATCATCTTGATGCACTCGGCATTACTTGTAAATTTTGATACTGAAGCAACTACTCCCCCTCCCCTCCAAATCAAAATAAGCAATTTTGTAGAGCAGAACAGCGAAGAAGGTACCAATTTGTTTTGGAGTAAACAAATTACTTACTCACCTGAAAGAAATATTTATTATCAATGATATTGACATGTACGTCTGCGGTTAAATGATACTTGGACAAATGCTCTAACGGTAGTAACGATCCTGCTGTCAACGTAGCAGACCAGTTGTACGTTAATTTCACTTCAAATGCGTTCGCTGATAAGAAGGTGCTCAGCAAGCATACAGCTGTAAAAAATGAAATATCACGATTAGCTTCTTGCTTTCCGACCAGAAGTTCTAAAAACATTATTTATGTAGAAATGAGAACATATGGCGTAGTGCCTAGTAGACACTACCTACGCATCAACTATCTAACAACAAAATTGTCTCGATAAATTTCACCGAGGAAAAAACAATAGGTACCCAGTATAGAAGAATCCATGTTTCAAATTACATCCAAACATTGAATATATTGGTCACGTTAAATGATCGAAACTCGGGTTGATTTTCAGCTCATTACAGAAGGCACACAAAATTTACCATTTATGGAAAAAAGCACGTATATACTGAACGCGTAATTTGATCGAATTTCATTCGATTACACTTAACAAACACTTCTTGCAGGATTTTCCCACTTGCATAATTATATTACACTGAATTGAGAAGCCTTTAACCATTTAAACACAACACAGCTACACATCATTACAAAAGCATAATCAGATGACCTATGATCCGTTTAATCTGTGTTTGATTAAAGAATTATTAATTACTAATGCGATACTAATATGTACTCGTATACCCAGATTCTAAAAAATCGTTGTACTTGAATTACATTACTAGAATATAAGTGTAATTCAACTTTTCTCACTAAAACATACAAAAAACTGTTCGTGAGAAAAGTAATTTCAAATTTGCTTTTCGAAATTTAAAAAGCGCGCATAATCTAATCGGACAATTGGAGCGTACACGTTTCCATTAGAATATTACATAGGATAGGTAGGTATCAATAGACAGGTATACAAACCAAAAGTATTAAATATTAGAAACCGATGGTTTCAAAATGCCGTTTCGCTTGAATAATTTCCAATTACCCCAACGTAACATATGCTTCATTTTGATACTTGATTAACTGAATTCGTTCGAAGGATTTCTAAAGTAAAAAAAAATAATTCATTTTAATTACTGATTAAATTTTTTAGTCAACTGTGCTAATTCAAAAATTCTTTTCAACTACTTACTGGTAATCGGATATTTTACAATTATCTTTAATTTAGCCGACTTTTTTTCCATTCCAAATCTTCAAATAAAATTGAATATATTGTATCATCTTTGGAGGTCTGAGTATAAAAATATACATTTATAAATTGAAAAAAAATCTGATAAAAATTAATCATTCGCTTCTGTACATAGAAAAATAAATAAGTACCTAAATTTGTATATCGTTGAAAAAAACACACCATGGAACCAATAGTGAAAGCGATAGCTGGTCCCCTGGAGTATGGAAGCGCGCCGTTTTGGTATAATAAAACACAGATGCTGTATTTCGTAAACGTCTATCAATCCGAAATTCATCAATACGATCCGAAAACGAATCGACACACCCTTGCGAAAGTTGGTCAGTACGAAAGTTTATAATAATACTTACAGTTCACCATTTATAATACACATCCAACGTGTTATAGGGGATAAACCTATTGGCTTTATCATTCCAATTGGAGACTTCGACGATAAGTACTTGATCGGATATGGTTCTGATTTAGCAGCTGTAACGTGGGATGGACAAAGCGAACGAATTTCAAAATTAGTACAAATTGAAACAGTGGAAACGAATCAAAATAGAATAAGTAATGGAAAAATAAGTCCTTCTGGTGTTCTTTTTGTTGGTAGATTTTTACGTTCTACTTAATTTATTCTCGATAAAATTGAGCACTAACATGGTTGATGACAAATAGGAACTTCTGGACCAGGGCATTTGGTTTTTGGAAATTTGAAAATGAATCAAGGAGCGTTGTACAGTTTTAAAAACTGCGAGTCAAAAATACAATTACGCGATATCAGTGCTTCCGCGGGTATGGCGTGGGATTGCAATGAAAATACATTTTTTTATACAGACTGCCCAGAATATAGAATAGAAAGATTTTGTTACGACAAAGAAAAATGCGAATTAGGTAGATTTGTACAATATTACAGTCGCGATAATTTTTGAAAACACGTCTTGTAATTCTCATTTAATTAAATCACTCAATTTTTGTAAAATTCGCCAGAAAAAGGATGCATTTTATACCAATTCAAGGATGACAACCTATGTGGTTTTCCATGCGAAATAACCCTAGATTATGATGAAAATTTGTGGGTGAGCTGTTTCAACGACGGTCAGGTAATTAATTTTCTTCACAGCATGAATACAAACAGTAAAATAGGCTGTAGGCATTAACTGTAAGAAAATCAAACAACTCGAATATTTCGAAGGTTCTGAAAATCGATCCTAAAATTGGAAAAGCGACAACTAAAATTGAAATACCTCATTGTCCACAAATCACTTCCGTTACTTTCGGTGGATCAAATTTAGACGTTTTATATGTGACAAGTGCTAACTACAACATGAAAAATGAAAGTAAAAATGCTGGTTCAGTATTTCAAGTATCTGGTTTAGGTGTCAGGGGAAACCTGAGCTTACCTTTATTTCTTATGAATAAATAAAATGACATGAAAAATGAAAAATTGATATTTTGAATTACTATTCACCGTCAAACGATGTTTGAGCAGACATATCTTCGGATTGTTGGTATCGTATTCAATTTCTGAAATTTCCAATCTCTTTCATCTCTAGTTTTTGATAAAGTATTAGCGTTTTGTTCTTTACGAAAGAAACTCAGATGTTCATGATGTCTGAAAAAGAGTGAACATAAACTGCATCGTGAATTTGCACTATTAACCAACTGTATAAGCATAAGTAGGTAGCTAGGTACATTATACATAGGTACATGCTTATTTTTGAACGAGGCAAATGAAGTAACTCTCGAATTAAGGATTCATGCACGTTCGATCAGTTTAATAAAATATGTAACTATTATACCCGGCGTGGCGGAGTCTTTACGATTTTTCTTATAAAGAAGATAATTCGTACAGGTTGTTCTTACGTGTATCATTGTCGGGACGTCGGTAACATTTGCATTCGGGTTAACTTCATATTTTTCCATCTTTACTAAAGCTTCAGAGATTGAATTATTAAGCTGAAGTCCAAATATGGATAATCTCCGTTCAAGAGGAAGTGCTTCAAGTAGTTTAATTCCATCTGATCGGTAGACGGTCGCTAAAAATAGAGGTTTCTTGTTTTTAGAGACATGGTTTCAAAAAAACATATTAATAGAAATAGGAAAATCTGAATGAAAAATTACAAAACACTCACGATCATCTACATTTTTTTTCTCTTTTCTTGGTTTTTCCTGATTTTTCCTGTCTTATCTAATCACATAAACATAATTACATAGATTTTAAAAAATTTCAATAGATAGCATGACCCTATAATCGTTAGCCAGCTCATTCTACAGAAAAATTATTGCAACTAACTGAATCCTCGAACTCCTCCTCCCCTCATCGCTCATCATTTGTGGAAATTGGAAAATTTGAACATCTCGGTATCTCTATTCTATAATTTTATGCTACACGTTCCATCGATAACGCATTAACGCTAAAAAATAATTCATAATAATTATTTTAATTTTTGAAGAGTTTTCATGATTATCCTGAATTTTCCTATGCCTGTCGTTCAGTAGTTTTCAAAATTTTCATATTAAATTATATTCCATATCGAATTTTTCCTGAATAAGTAATGAGAAATCGTGAAGAAAAATCATATTAGTAATTTTAAAGATAGAAAATTTTTCAACATGCATAATTTCTTTTAATTTTATTGCGTAAAGATTTGATTCGCTTTGAACTGCTTTTGTGTGTAGTAGTATTTATATTATACCTATTATAATCTCGTTAAAATGCCTACGGAAACCGCATTATTGTACTGTATTCTTTTTATGACTTGGGTCGAGTCATCTTGGAACTTTTACCTCGTCTTCCGGCAAGTGAGTAAATAAATGCGTTCTTTATTTTTAACTTCACCGTTTTTTATAATCAATAATGTAACAACTTTTTCAGCGCAATGTCTTGAAAACCACCACAAATGTACCGAAAGATTTAGTCGGAATTATGCCAAATGCAACGTTTTCAAAGGCGAGGTTGTATAATTTGGATTCCATTTCTTTTGGAATATTTCATTCATTATTCGATAACATTCTAGGAACGGTAAATCATGCAAAGAGTTGGAAATATTTATTCGATCGTTAAAATTGAGTTTTAATTGTAGTGTCTATCGTTTTTAATATTGATTTTCATTTTCCCGTACAGTTGATGATCGTCTTGTTCGTTATGCCGGCACTATGGAAATATAGTATAGGAATTTGCGGTAGATTTGGTTATAGTGAGAGTGAAATTGTAGTCAGTATCATCTTTATGCTGATAATGAATACCTTGAATAGTGTACTATCTCTACCATTTTCGATATATTCAGTATTTGTCATCGAAGAAAAACACGGATTTAACAAACAAGTACGTACAATCAATTATTATTTTTACTTCTTTTCTTTGTAACTAATTTAATGATATATCTGGTTTTACTTTGTCAATACAGACTCCAGGTTTCTTTGTGAAAGATACGTTCAAGGCCTATTTTCTAATGCAGTTCCTTATAGTTTTATTGACTAGTCCGATTATATATATTGTAAAAGCGGGAGGCGATTATTTTTTCATTTATTTATGGCTGTTTGCTGTGTTTTTTACCCTGTTCTTTATGACTATTTACCCTGAAGTTATTGCACCTATATTCGATAAATACACTC
Organism: Pseudococcus viburni; assembly: GCA_033439095.1. Taxonomy (NCBI): domain Eukaryota; kingdom Metazoa; phylum Arthropoda; class Insecta; order Hemiptera; family Pseudococcidae; genus Pseudococcus; species Pseudococcus viburni. The sequence continues at coordinate 57,121 of JAVBJF010000300.1, read as the reverse complement.
CACTGGAAGAAGGTGAATTACGAACTAAAATTGAAGATTTAGCGGCTAGTGTTGGATTTCCTTTGAAAAAGATTTACGTGGTTGAAGGTAGGTAATTCAAAGTTGGTCATTTGCCGTTCAATGAATAACCATTACGGATGTTCATATATTAATTTTTAGGGATTTAGTTTGAAATTTTTGAGTATTGATTAACCTTCTGTTTTCTTAGGATCCAAAAGATCGGCCCATAGTAACGCCTATTTTTACGGATTTTTCAACAACAAAAGAATAGTTATTTTTGATACTCTGCTGAAGGATTACGTTTCTAGTGATCAGAAAAAGAATAAGGTTGAAACATCTGACGAAAGTGAAAACATTGCAGAGCAATCATCCGCATCGACTGATGATGATAAAAAAGGCTGTACTAATGATGAAGTATTAGCAGTTTTGGCACATGAACTGGGTCATTGGAAAGGCAATCATGTATTGAAGCAAATGATTTTGAGTCAAGTAAGTTCGTTCACTTGTTTTGTTTTGTGATTTTCTATACTTCTTCAAAATGCTGATTCATCTGAAACGGATATGATTAAGTCAGGAAGGGTGTCATTCAGGTTTTTTTTGGAAAACTTGACTAATTTCTTTTTTGTATTCGTAGATCAACTTATTCTTCTTATTCATGGCGTTCAGCTTTCTTTTTCGGTATGGAATCATCTATCGTGCTTTTGGATTCCACGATTCCCAGCCTGTCATTATTGGTTTGTTGATAATTTTACAATTTATATTCACGCCTTACCATTTTATATTGTCGTTTTTAATCACCCTGTTGACTCGTAAGTATGAATTCGAAGCGGATAATTTTGCCAAAGGTTTGGGAAAAGCCGAATATTTACGCAAATCCTTAATTAAATTGAATAAAGATAATCTTTCTTTTCCTGTCTACGATTGGTTGTATTCAACTTTTAACCATTCTCATCCACCTTTATTAGAGCGTTTAAAAGCGTTAGATAAAACGCAATAATTTTCTTACGCTTAATTGATTGTTATTTCACCGAATAGTATTTGATTATTTTTTTCATCTACAAAAAACGTGAGACGTATCATGCTATAAGGTTCAATTCTCTGATCATCATATTCAGAAAGTTCATTGCACTTGTAATAATAGAAAACATTAGAGAATTTTTCCAATTCGACTTATTTTTTGCAGTGAACTTTAATTAAAATCGAAATCCTGTTAGTTTTTTTTTTTTGAAAGGACGAATAATGTCTCTTTTAATAGATACAGTCAAGTGAATTTACCTCGTTTTGAAAATAAATTACCTATTCATTTTTTTAAATATAAATATTGCAACAAAATAGGTGTTTGTAACGTTCCAATTTTCCACCTTTTTCTTTCTTAAAATCTGAAATCGCGAAAATTTCGCTTTAGTACGTAAGATTTTTTTTTTTTGGTGGATTTATTTAATAACTATTTTCGAACTTTGAAATTAAAGTTAACACTATTATGTTGAATTTGTATCATTGTTTATGAAGATAATTTTTTCAAGTCATACTTAATTTAAATTAATGCTCTGGTGTTTTAAATAGTGTATTTCTGTATTGTAGGTATGTACAGGTATTTTGTTAAATCTTAAATTTTAACGTTGTATACAAAACTAAGCTCTGTAAATTAATGTGATTTTTTAATTACTTATTACTTTCGCCCTGTTTATATGCATTAAGAATATAAGTGTCAGATAGTTGATACTTCAGTCATGTGTAAATAGAAATGTTACATACTTGAATGAGTACATGTATTCCACTAATAAAATTCGAACATACCTGAATCCTGTAAGAACTCCTAGATGAGTAGATTATTGAGCAGTCGCTTGTTGAAATTATGACTAGATCGGACCTATTTAGTATTTAATCGACGATCTTTATTGCATGATTTTTTTCTTCTGTTGATGATTTATTATATCTCATTTTCTCTCTGATTGGATGAATACGTATGGATGAAGAATAGAAAAATCTGATTCTTTCATCTTTCTAGGTTGTTAATTTAATTTGTCAACGTAATGATTTTTGGGATGGTTGAAGTAAATGAAGTAATTAGTAAGTGCAATAGAATTTCCTATTTTCATTTTTGAATCGTTATTCGTTACGAAGTTCAATTTGTTGTAGTTTGCAATATTGCTACGAGATTCAATTCAAATAACGCAAAGTCGCAAACTTTATATTATTTTTCAACGGCTGTTGTCCGTAGCGGTCTTCTCACTCTTCTCCACTCCTCTGCTCAGGGCAAATGTCAAATTATTATGTTTTCAGTTTTGGATTCGGTTCCGGTGTTTCCGGTGGATCGATAGAATTGCCTAACGGGTAGGTAAGTTTTTCGCTTACCTATCAATAGTTATTGGTCGGCTAGTAATTAGTCGGAACGGACTGGGGATTACGGAACGGAACGGATATTAAAATGCCCGTATCCGTATGTGATCCGTATCGGAATCGGAACCATAATAAACTAGGGCGCTATAAAAGGGGGTATGCTGGTCAGCCATTTTGTGCCTTAGAAAACGCCCGAACGCTGGAACTCGTTCCACGACGTTACGCGGAAGTCCGATCAAACCGGTCACGTTCGAACTCCCGCGTAACGCCGTGGAACGGGTTTCAGCGTTCGGGCGATTCTAAGGCACAATATGGTTGACCAGCATACCCCCTTTTATAGCGCCCTATAATAAACAACCAATGAAAATGATAGAACCAAATAAACTCAAACAGCACCAGGCTTCAAGACATATTCAAGTCGCCGTGGTCAACCAGTAACAGTAATCAAATCACCCGGCTACGGCCATTTCGCATCTCCGTATGCTCTATGTCTACATTTTTGCATCCCCACTACTGACCAGTCATTTCATTTTAACATTTTTTCATACAATAATTATTATTTTTTATTTTTCTATCTATTTCTTGTTCTTTGGATTTGTCAACGTTGAAGTCATTAATTCAATAATCAATTTAATTATAAAATGGTTATCGTTCTTTTGTAGTCGTGTATTTGAGGGTATTCGTGATCGTGAAGCATTCTCACTTTCGTAAAAAGTTGATAATTGTTTTTAGTAATTTTAGTAACCAGTTGTAGTGAATTGTTAAATTCGTTCTGTGGTGATCACCTGCCAAAAAAGGTTTATTCTGGATTGTTCGGAGATTGAAGAATAATCGTGAATCATCTTTCTGAACAACAACAATTACTGCTCTAAAAATGGAAAATAAGAAGACTATGTTCACGTTTTTCATTTTCGCTATTTTTATTTCGTTTGGTAAGTTGCGTAGTTTTCTAGAGTTTTCCCACTGATTTCGTTTGTCAAGGTTATTGCTAACATTTTACAATTTTTAAAAAATACCATTATTTTAAATTGTTCACTTTATCTTTCATACTAATTTCATGATACGCACGGTAGTGAAGCTTTTATTGAACTAAATCAATGAAATTTTAGTCCACTCTAAACTGAGTGACGCTTTTGTAAGAGGACGGATCATAGTACATACCATAGTGGCGGCAATAAAGTAGTTTTATCACTTTTATCAATAAATAAGATGCTGTCTCTTTTGTGTTTATCGTGCATTACAATTCTAATATAATGGTGTGAGTGATGTCAGTATGGAAAATTAGGTCTAGTGCGTGTTTCATTGCATGAAGTAGATGTGATGTGTGAGTGTTTCCTATTATCTATTAGAAAAACGATGAACTTTTTGATCGTGCTGATATAAATTTTTTGATAATACCGACGCTTCGTACACTCTCTGGCGACTTCTTCATTTATATACCTGAAGGTTAGTGAGAGAAATTGAAATAAAATATGAAAAGTCGGAATTGAATTGTTTCAGTTGTATAGTATCACACACCCTTAGTTTTCTCTAGCTCCATGAAAATATTGTTAAAACCACCATAATTATTTTTCAATTTGTGAATTTCAGGCGTTTCAGCAGTTCCTGCTTCTAAGAATTCCATCGTAAACGATGCTGGTAAGCTGCAAGTATTACGGCTACGTATTTAAAAAAAATCTTGATATTAATAAGAGAATACCACTCACCCTTTCAGTTTGCATAAACTGAAGACAATTCAATTTTATTGTAATATTTTTTCTAATATTTATTATTACAAAAATATCGGTTCTAACGGGCGTAAACCTTACGAAAAAGTTGGATAAAATATATATTTTTGTAATATACCAAGATACGTGATTAATCTTCGCAGGCTATGTAAAAAAAACTCTGTTGAAACGTAATATGATTTCATAGCCATATTTAATTTTACTTCAAAAATTCTAATTTTAGTATGGTAACTTGTTTTTTTTAAAAATCAGATCCAGGTAATCAAACTACAGTACCAAACTCAAATGTAACAACCACCTCGACATCTACTCCAAATATCACTACCACAAGTACTTCTACACCACCCCCAACCACCTTGCCTCCGAAGACAACTACACCTGCACCGAATTCAACAACTCCTGTACCCATTACATCTACTGCTCCTTCAACATCAACTTTAAAACCGACAACGGTTCCTCCGCCCACCACGACCTTCCCACCAGCACCGAAACCAGATAGATCTTTCGATTTACCAAGTTTCGTGGGTAAGGATTGAACTGCGATATTTATATTATACATGTAATGGTGTACACCGTACGAAAATATTAATGTCATAACAATCTTATACGGTGTTGTATTTTTTTCGCAGGCGGTATCATTTTAGCTTTGGGAGTTCTTGCTATTGGATATGTAGTGTACAAATTTTATCGAGCTCGTACGGATCCTAACTATCGTACCTTATGAATGATTGAAATTGTATAATCTCATTTTCCAATTCCTTTCGATGTTTTGTTGCGTATTTTGATATATATTATTCTTTACTTCTCTACGGATAGCGCATTTATTTATACGTTCTGAATATTAATGCCAATCTTTTCTATTTCTCATACGTTAAAGCACCATTACGAGACTGCTTTAGGGTCACTATTTTCTTTACATCATGCATTGTGTGTGAGATGAATGAAAAAAAATATACTTATTTTATTATATTTAAAAAAAAAATTGATGTGAGTAAGCTGATCAATTACAGGTGATACGTTGTTGACTTATCACTTTATGTTTATGAATGGTAATTAAGATTCTACGTTTTAAGTTTTTTCTCATTTTTTAAACGTTTTAAAGCATAGAATAACGAATATGTAAATATATATTTAAATGTTGAATCATGTAAATCAAAATATAATTAAATTGTTTACAGAATGTGATCTTCGTGTGGTATTGAATAAAATTATGAAACGGAAGAAAAGTCGAGAGCGCAGACTTGAGCACTTTCGTTGTTTTATACATGTACAATTTTACATGTTATTATTTAATGGGCTTTGTTTTTGGAATGAAAAAGATATTCAACGAGTTCAATGAGTTTTGAGTTTTTAGTAAGTAGTTAAGTGCCGAAGTTCGTTACCAATCATTTTGCTCAAATTCGATTGATAAGTTCTGTGGAATAAGGGTCCTTCTATCAATACCAATTGCACCATTGAAGGCCCTTATTAAAAGAAATCTTTTAGTTCACAAAAATTGTGAACTGTTGAAGAAAAATTCGCTTTGTATCTACTTGAAAATTAAACCTTGAAGTGATTGGGAATACTTTTGGGTATGGTACCTGGCTATTAATAGGCAATACTGTTTTTGGGTGTGAGTATTCCTTGGGCCGTGAGCCCTGAGCCCTGGGCCCTGCCTGCGTCACCTGGCACCTGGCTATGAAAACAAAAATTTTCGATTCTCGAAATTACGCAAAATTATTTCAGCAGTGTTGTAATTATTAGAAATTGTGTTACGATTAGATCAGTGTGACAACTTGTATGATGACTATTGCATCATTGCTGTGATCATACTGATTCTTATCATTATGGAGTGTGATGAAGTTTTTTTTTTTTTGACACGTATTTCTTTTCTATCTAATGCTGATGCGTTTGACGCTGAATTATTAATCGAAGTATTGCAAGTCTGTTTTTTTTTCAAATTAAATTAATTTATAATTTAGCCAAAAAATTTAATCCGCGAATATTTGTATCGATATTCTTTCCTTATTTGAAACATTCCGAGATAATTTGTGGTTATTATTCGAATCCAGTTAGGATAAAATGGTGAGTTTCCGATGTTTTAAATTTATAAAATTTCATACGTGTTCCTGTTTTCAATTCCACTCATTTCACATTTCAGCCCCTAAAACTGGACATTAAGCGCAAATTGACCGCTCGATCTGACCGTGTGAAGTGCGTCGATCTTCATCCTACCGAACCATGGATGTTGATATCTTTGTACAACGGCAATGTTCACATTTGGAATTATGAAACGCAGACGCTGGCAAAAAATTTCGAGGTACATGCAATCGCATAACGAAATTACAGCTTACATGAATCAATGGTAAACACAAGTTCTTCTTAGGTTTGCGACGTTCCGGTGCGAGCGGTTCGTTTCGTTACTCGTAAAAATTGGGTAGTTACCGGTTCTGATGATATGCAAGTACGCGTTTTCAATTATAATACTTTGGAAAGAACTCACTCTTTCGAAGCACATTCAGATTACGTTCGATGCATTATAGTTCATCCAACTCAACCATACATATTAACTTGTAGCGGTAAATTGTTTTCAGATTTTGTTACGTTAGAAAACAGTTTTGGATCCATGTGATTTTGTTATTTATTTGTTTTCTTGTAGATGATATGTTAATAAAATTGTGGAATTGGGAGAAACAGTGGGCGTGCCAGCAAGTATTTGAGGGTCATACTCATTATGTGATGCAAATTGTTTTTAACCCAAAAGACAATAACACCTTTGCAAGTGCCTCGTTAGATAGAACATTAAAAGTGAGGAAATTCTGCATTATTTTCATTTCAAAATTCTAATTTAATTTACGGTACGATTTTCATTTTCTTAAGGTCTGGCAACTAGGTTCATCAACTCCTAATTTCACGCTGGAGTGTCACGATAAGGGAGCAAACTGCGTGGATTATTATCATGGAGGAGACAAACCGTATTTGATTTCTGGCGCTGATGATCATACCGTTAGAATTTGGGATTATCAAAATAAAACGTGCGTTCAAGTTTTAGAAGGGCATACTCAAAACGTATCTGCAGGTAAATCATGCTTTGTTATTTGATTTCGATTATTCTCTGGTTTAATATGTGAATGTTGGGGATGACGAATGAACTTTTTTGTTCCGTTGCTTTTAGTTTGTTTTCACCCAGAGTTACCGATAATGCTAACTGGCTCTGAAGACGGCACTGTACGAATTTGGCATTCTGGTACTTATCGTTTAGAACAATCTTTGAATTATGGACTGGAAAGAGTGTGGACGATTTCTGCCCTTAAAGGATCCAACAACGTTGCTATTGGGTAAATATATTGATTTGGATGGTAACAATGTCGTTTGTAAAGGTAAATTTATAAAGCGTATGATTTACAGATACGACGAAGGTAGCATAATGTTGAAAGTTGGTCGCGAAGAACCAGCGGTATCAATGGACGTGAATGGTGGTAAAATTATCTGGGCTAAGCATTGCGAATTGCAACTGGCCAATTTAAAAAAAGTAGACGCTCCCGATGGAAAAGGTGATGGTTCCGGTATCAAAGATGGAGAAATACTGTCTGTGGAAGTTAAAGATATGGGTAGCTGTGAAATTTATCCGCAGTCAATTGCTCACAACCCTAATGGAAGGTAAAGTTTCTCTATGCCATAATTATCGTGTAAGCGTGTGCTAGTTCCATTTTCGTTCGTCATTACAGGTTTGTTGTGGTGTGTGGAGATGGTGAATATATTATTTACACAGCCATGGCATTAAGAAACAAAGCCTTCGGTTCAGCGCAAGAATTCGTTTGGGCGCAAGATTCGTCGGAATACGCAATCAGAGAGGGAACTACTACAATAAAAGTTTTTAAAAACTTTAAAGAGAAGAAATCATTCCGTCCCGAATATGGTGTCGATGGTAATTATTGTAGAATCGTTTCTAAAATAAATTGTAGTACCTAATATAAAATGTGATGAGCTACGGTATAATTTTTGCAACAGGTATTTTTGGTGGATGGTTACTGGGTGTGAAATCCATGTCTGGTTTAGCATTGTACGATTGGGAGTCTTTGGATTTAATTCGCCGAATAGAAATTCAACCTAGGCATGTGTTTTGGTCTGAAAGTGGAGAACTTGTTTGTTTAGCCACTGACGATAGTTACTTCATTTTACGCTTTGATGCGTCCGCTGTTACGAACGCCAAAGAAAGCGGAGAATTGCCAGCCGATGGCGTTGAAGAAGCTTTTGATGTAAGTACATATAATATGACTAAATTTATTTGTACATTCAGCGTCGTGTATCATCATTTATGATCTTTGATCATTTTCAGGTTCAAGGAGAGGTTCAGGAATCTGTTAAAACAGGATTATGGGTTGGAGACTGCTTTATCTATACGAATGGCGTGAATAGAATTAATTATTACGTTGGTGGTGAAATAGTCACAATTTCGCATTTGGATCGCACCATGTATTTATTAGGTTATGTGGCTCGAGACAATCGGTTATACCTCGGTGACAAAGAACTAAATATTGTATCATACAAGTACGGTTTGCTCGCATTTTTGAAAATTATATCATGTCGTAATAGTTACTCTATGTGATTGAATTTTTTGTTAGCTTGCAACTTTCGGTATTAGAATATCAAACGGCCGTCATGCGAGGTGATTTTTCTACAGCCGATCGTATTTTACCAACTGTGCCCAATCACTATCGAACACGCGTTGCGCATTTCTTGGAAAAACAAGTAATTTTTCAACTGCTTATCCATTTGAGTCGCACGTGGATGCTGATACAACAGATGTATGTCTCATTGTCATTGCAATCTTTTCGACAGGGATTCAAAGAACAGGCGTTGGCCGTATCTACTGATTCAGAACATAAATTCGAATTAGCTGTGCAACTAGGTAATTTGGAAGTAGCTCACGAGTTAGCCAAAGAAGCCTGTAGTGTGCAAAAGTGGAGACAGCTCGGTGAATTAGCAACGTTGAAAGGAAATCTAGAGCTGACAAAAAAATGTCTTTGGGAAGCTCAAGATTTCGGCGGTCTTCTATTATTAGCAACATCTTTGGGTAAAATTATTGATGATTTTTAACAGTAATTTCACTTTACAATAAGAATGGATTTTCGTTTTATTCATATATTTATATCGTTTTAGGGGACAACGATATGGTATCAAAATTAGCTGAAAGTTCCAAAGTCAACGGAAAAAATAATATTTCATTTGTTTGCTACATGCTGTTAGGAAAACTCGAAAAATGCTTAGATTTATTGGTCGAAACTGATCGCATTCCGGAAGCTGCGTTTTTTGCAAGGTCAGTGAGTTTAATTTGCTGTGTGGTATTATTGAATTGATTACGATAAATGATTTCGTATATATATTTCCTCCTTAGAACGTACTTGCCAAGTAAAATGTCTAAAATTGTCGAATTGTGGAGGGAATCTCTATTACGAGTAAACGAAAAAACTAGTCAATCCCTAGCTGATCCTAAAGAATACGATAATCTATTCCCAGGTATTCGTTTAGTTTTTATGCGACATGAATAATTTATAAAAGTAATCATTCGGGCGAAACAGAAATTAGCTAAAATAAGCACGTTATAATGATTATTACTTTTTAAAAGGTTTGGAAAATGCTCTAAAAACAGAACAATATTTAAAACCCGAACAACATCATCTTCTTCCAGCATCCGCCTATCAAACTATTCTGGTAAGTTATTTTATGTATCGTGAAGTCTGCTACCTATACAAACTTTATAAAGATACCGTATTTATGTTTCATATTCTTCAGCCACTGAATGAAAGAAATCCAGTAGAAGAAATGAAAGAAGCCGAAAGTAATGGAAAATTCCGTTTTCATTTCCCCGGAATTTTAGAGCATTTTAAAAATTTGGAAGGAAATCTCCAAGGTGCTTCGGAAACTGAAAGTGAGTTGTGTTTTTGCAATACTCGACAAGTCGACATGACAGGAATTCTTTGAATCCATATTTTTAACGAAAATTTCTCAATAATAAATCTAGAAGCTTTAGGTGAAATCGTAGTTGATGAAGTCTCTATTGAACCTCCGAAGTTTGACTCATCTTCAACGTCCAATATTGAACCAGAACGAGATATCGATGATGAAATTGAAAAGGAACTGAATCAGCTAAATTTAGATGGCGTGGATTTGTCTGTTAGTAATATGATGATCTAATTAAATATCATTAACTATTGGCTGTTATGTAAAGCGTTCATCTTCATTATATTTTTACAGGGAATGAATTCAGATGACGATTTATTATTGAATGATACAGATTGAAGATAGATGTGTTTTATGGTTTCAAACTTGCGTCTTTCTTTTTTAAAGTGTTGAATATTGTAATGAGTTATCATTTTATTACATTACTGTTTTGTTGTACTTCTTTCATCATTCACTTTTTTGTTGCTGTAAATTGAGAAATTCAATCTTCATTCTTCGTTGTAAATTATTTTTGAATGCAAATGATATTTATACGTATGGAAATAATAAAAATCTAAAATTTGTAGATTTCGTTACATTTCTCTTTTTCTGTTTACTTATTTTTATTTATCCTAGGTACCGATTTAGAATTTACCGATGCCCTTTTTCTCACGGTAAAAATTAAGGGTTCGAATTCCTAATTCATTAATTAAAAAAAATTATGTTTTTCTTTTTATATGATTTTTTGGACATCTTCAGCTTCTTCCAATTTTTTTTTCTTTAAGAAGCAACACTGCGTTGTGGGATTTTCGGATTTTCTTATCATACAAAAATTAAGCGTATTGACTCTACTATTTATTGAGAAATAAAATGCAATTTTATTTTAAAGGTACTGAAGTGTAATTCAAAATGTCTATTTTGTGTGGCTTTATCCGCAAGATCAAAGTCTCTAGTATATGGAACAGTGCTCCTAACTTGTACTATCACGAGAAAGTAAGTACCTAATTAATTTTACGTCTTTCCGCAGCTAGTTGAATAAAAATGATGGTTGAAATTCTAAAACCGCATGTTTTGTGAAATTTTAGGTGATTGATCATTACGAAAATCCCAGAAATGTTGGTTCATTAGACAAGAGTGATAAGCAAGTTGGTACAGGGCTCGTAGGTGCTCCTGCCTGCGGAGATGTGATGAAATTGCAGATAAAGGTAAACCGTTAGCTGTTATTGATCGTTGACGATCATTTCTATCGGTCGAACGTAAACGTATATCATGCTATTCAAAAATATATTAAATTTAGGTTGATGACGAAGGACGTATCATCGATGCTAAATTCAAGACTTTTGGTTGCGGATCTGCCATAGCATCCAGTTCTCTTGCTACCGAATGGGTGAAAGGTAAAACTGTAAGTTATCCTCCGTCAATTGGTTATTAATATTCGAACACGACAGAATTCTTTCATCTGCTTCGTTCTTAACGTTCGTCCAATATGCTATCTAAATGACTTTTAAATGTGATTGAAGCATTAACAGCTTTATTTTGATTTGTTTATTGGCATTTGTTTCGTTTTTTGTACAGGTAGATGAAGCGCTTCAGTTGAAAAATACGGATATTGCGAAAGAACTTTGTTTACCACCCGTAAAACTGCACTGTTCTAGTAAGTTGCGTTTTATATTTTGTGTTTCAGTTGAGCTAAAATTGAAAACTGATTGTGAGTGTAGATATTACCATTTCGCCCGTATTGAACAAATGATTGCAACTTGTAGAAAGGAAAACTAAATGTTAATATTAATATTTGTTCATTTTTCAACGGTAGAAATTACGTGTCGCGTAGTTTACGTTTGTGTTCTTTTGATTAAACAATTTTGTAAATGTAAGATACTATTTCATTAGCCGCAAATTACAAATATACACATTCATTTTAGCTACTAAATACTATTCCGTTTATTTTTCAGTGCTTGCCGAAGATGCCATAAAAGCGGCGTTATCAGATTACCGAATAAAGCAACAGTCTACTCAAAAGGAAGAATCCATGACGAACGACGGTAAGAGAATTGATTGAGTTACCATTTCATGTGTGGACCATTTTACCAAAAATACATGATTGTAAATATACTTACTTATCCTGTTGTAGGATGTTTGTAAGTTTCCTAAAGAAAGTTGAACTTAATATTATTGTTTGTTTAATTAATTCAGTGAAACGCCTGAAACCACTCGTATGATATTTTATCGAATACATTTTTGTAGCACTCGTTGAATTGTACACAATAATGTTCACAAAAAACTTACAAAAAAGTACATCATGTTAGTTATATTATTAAACGATAATTTTTATGGAATTAATCCAAAATGAAGGATATATCAGTCGGGTTACAAATTCTGAACTGCGTTTCGTATTATTCTGCTTAATAATTATTATGTAAATAATAAATGTTATGAAAACAATAATTACATAATTAAGTATTATTGAATATTGATTGGATGAAAATTAAATTAATAGATCATCAATTTGTCAACCTAACCTGAGGGATGAATAATTCCTCAAAATTTAGCTATGTACTTATTATCGTTTTTCGAGAAGTGGAGAAATACGGAAATTAAAATTAAATTTGATATTATTTTCTGAATTCTGATGAAAAGAAAATTAACTCGCAAAACTAACGGTATAAAAAAATTGAAACTTCAAAAAAATAATCAAAATCTTGTTTTCGTTATCTCGTCCAATCAAAATTTTATTTGATTATGGAATAGGGATGATGAAAAAAATAAAGCGTTATGATTGGTTCATGCAAGTTTGTGCATTTTTAAGAAAAAAAAATTATTATTTTGCAATTATTCACCATCTTTTTCAGTTCAGCTTCAGCTCAATTCAGTTTTGTTCTTGATTTCGTAGCGTCAAGTACCCCATGTGTCAGAAGAAGTGGGTTGCCCGCGTTTTTCGTGCCTCGTTGTCGATATTTGTGTTCTTTGTGTTAATTTATATTATTATTAATTTTACGTAATTAAGTGAAGTGAGCAATTAACAAATATTCATTCGTGTTAACGTAATTATTCCGTATATTATGATACTTTTGAATACTGGTGAAATGTCTTGTATAGTGAATTTTGGATTAGTGATCAAAATTTTCATCGTGCACGTGGTTGAAGTTCAGGATTTCGAGAACTCCGCTGTACTTTCAATGATTGAAGAAATTATGAAGCGAAGGTAAGACTCTGGTATTTTACTATGCGTAGCAACGGTCGACTTACTTTACTTATCGAGTCACATGAAGACATGATCGAGAACAGATCACGAGTTGAGTAGTTGAGTAACTGTACGTCATTCGAAAACGTAATTTTGGTTTATAATTCCAGTGACAGAAAACCGATATGGATTGATACAGAAAACACTCATTTATTTATAAATATGAATTATCGTTTAAAATGAAAACAATATATAGCTATCATTTATACAAAAAAAAAAACGTATACGCGATTCATAACTTGATACTAATTCTGTATTACACAGGAACTATGTAATATTATTACAATACTTTAGTACGACACTTATTTACAACGCGGTAGAAACAGTAGTAAGCAAACTTCTACGTTGACGTTTGTTTACAATTACTTATGTATGAAAAGGTACATGATCTATGCCGTTATCGAAAAGTGATTACTTTGATTGATTTCTCAATGAAGATGGCTAGTTGGAAACGAAAAATATCTTCGGTCGCTGTCGCGTGTTGTCTCGTCGGTATACCTACGTGATGCGTTTTGGTTTTGCGTTCGTAGTAAGTATTTACTAAATGGCCGCCGGTCGGTCTTGATGATCGGTGATATTTCTGCAACGTTTTATGTACGCCTCCTTTTTCTCTTATTCGATTTTGATTTCAATTGTGTTTTTTTCAAGTGAGTACCGGTACTCTACTAATAGCGATGCACCTACTACCTACATAGTATATCCTCATAATGGTAATCGGTAAATACATTATAGGTATACCTAGGTTCGTAAGTATGCAGAAATAAAATACGTAGCTTCCTCGTTTTGAAAAAGAAGTTCGCTCTACCATCTAATGCGTAGTACCTAGATATTTGTATTCGTTTTCTTTAAATAATCGTGTACAGTATGAAGTGCAACATTCTCATTAACGATGAGAGCATAAGACGACGCCGACGGTATCATTGATTCGACGTTGTATGCAGTTGTACGTGTGGATAGGTATAGTCCAGCATCCGCGTTAGAATTTGCGACGTTGCAGCCCCGAAGTAGAATTCGCATTCAGATTAGAAAACAAACGTATAACAAATTTTGATGCTTCATTTCTCGTTAGATCGTACGGAGTGATTTCGTCAGGCGTCAGCAGCCAACAACGAAGGCACCCAACCAAGTAGCCGGCTACTCGCGAACACGTAGAAAAAATGCCAACTTACGCATTCAAAGCGCGATCGGTTGAAATTTGACCGTTATCGTGGCGAGTATTATTCTTTTTTCTTGGGCTTTTTCGGATTTCTACTTCTTGATTTTGCTTTGCAAAGTGGACATATCGGAGCATTGCGGTGAATTTGTTGATGGCACGATAGACACGATTTCATCGGCGGCGGTTGTTGCCTGCATAAATGAGCAATCATCGTCGTTAGTATCGAATACATCTATATATTATTATTATTTGTAATAGTCTTCTTGGTTATCCTTCGTAAACGATCATTATGTATCTATATCTACCTAATCGTGAATATTCGTCATGTAGTATCGAATATCGACGGCAGTGCAGTGTATCCTGTATCGCCATTCGCCATCGTCTCGCACCGAGTACAGATTCGGTTCGAGCCGATGCGATACCGTTACCTCTATTCTATGCCAATAATAGCGGATACAAAAAATTACAAAATAGGTATCGCATCATACAAGTCACTGGTAAGTGACCGTGTATCGAGATCGCGACTTATCTATATCTAACGACTAGCAGCAGGCGGTAACGGGGTAACCTACGAATTTCGCTTACCTAAATGTCGGTGGCGGCCCGGGTAGAGGCGGCGGTGGCACCGGTCTTGTTTCTGGTAATTTACTGGTAGTAGGCAATAAATGTAAAGGATGCGGTACATGCGGTAGGAATGATGTTGAGGGTGGTTGAAAGGCGTGAACGTGAGCTGCTTGAGAAAAACTCGCCATCATCACAGACTCGCAGACTGGTGGGTACCATTCGGGACACTTGAACGGTCTTTCAAAGTAGCTACCGGCGAATAATCTGAACACAGAATTATTTTTGCAAAAATTACGATCGGATTCTAGCATCGAGCAAGTCTAACGTAAGCGAATCGTGTATGTACTGTGTAAGTGTATACTACACGCTACGTAACTATGTGCAATGTGAGTACCTATACCTAATTTCACCCGCAGCTATGAGCTAACGACTACAATTTAGTCGGTTAAGAAAGTCAAAAAAGTAGGTATAAGTACATACATACCAGGGATGGGCAGGATTTAAATCCTTTCGGATTTAAAATCCATAAAATCTCAAAATCCGGATTTGGATTTTGGATTTAAAATCCACTCTCATAAAGGATTTTGGATTTTGGATTTAAAATCCACTCTCATAAAGGATTTTGGATTTTGGATTTGAAATCCTTTTTTTTTCAAAATCCTTTATTTTAAAATCCATTAATTTTTGTGTATTGTGATTAGATGATCAGTAGGTATTCAGGTTTCAGGTTTAGGCACCACCACATTTTGCTTGGAAGTTGTATGAGTGAGATGTAGGTATATTTACCTAATATCCTTACTGATCCTACATTCCAAAGGCCAAAGGCTTCCAGATCACCATCATACATCCCCTTAGCCCACTTTCTCCTTTTTTCCTAGAATCGGGTATCGGCATTATATTTGTTGTATTTTTAAAAACGTGATTAGTTCAATTTTTTTTTTTGAAATTACTTTCAATAATTCAATTTACTTATTTAAAAAAAAAAAGTGAAAGATCCGTGAATTTTGTGTCTATTTTAAAGATGAATAAAAGGGATGTGATTGTGAATTTAGAAAAATTAAATGGAGGAAATGAAGTTGAGAATCATTTTTATTTATTTTTCTTCATTAAGTACCCTTTACGTAGATTTTGGATTTTGGATTTTGGATTTTGGATTTTAAATCCACTTTCGGAAAGGATTTTGGATTTTGGATTTTAAATCCGCTTCCGGAAAGGATTTTGGATTTCGGATTTGAAATTCATTTTTGCGAAGGATTTTGGATTTTGGATTTGAAATCCTTTTGTCCCGGATTTTGCCCAACCCTGATACATACATACATAGTATGAACCGATTTCGCATACGTACTCGGGTTTTAAATCTTTTTCTTCTTCGTGTAATTCCGGAAGTCTTTCTAATCCTAATATATCTTGCCGCAATCTGTCTAATTCAAATTTCAAAGGCTGATATTCTTCGTGAATCCTCTTTGCTCTGTCAAGCGAAGTATTTCTCGCTTCCTCGGCTTTCTTGATTACATTTTCCATCTGTTCGAAAGTAGAACGGATTTGTGTTAAAAAAGTAAAATGAGATATGCTAATGCGCGACAACGCGTATTCAATGCCAAACCACATTAAAGGGTGGAAATTGGAGAGAGGCACAAGGAGCCTGGGGTATGAGGAAGGGTGTAATTCTCACTCAGAAAAAGCAGTTTGCTTTGACCATCTTATAGCGACTCCACTACCTACATATATTCTGATTAGTTATTATTTCTAGAAAAAAGTGCCTGAAAAATGAATAGTTTCTGCGCAATCGTTATTCTTACATAACATAAGTAAGCTTAATTGTCAGATACAGGGTGACCGAAAAGTAGTTCCCAAAAAAAAATGCTTGGCAAAAATTCCCTAATTAACTTATTCAAAAAATTTCAACTCTGGCAGCATCCTTGGTCCTTTACTATTCGAACACAGGCCTCTTCAAAAATTCTCAATCATTTTTGAATTTTTTGTGAAGAATAATTTTATTTTCGCTTACAATGCTATAGCTAAACCTAGTCGAACGAAATTTAAAAATTGCGTGGAATAAAATCTAGGAATTTCTGTGGATAGGTGACGAGTTCTTCAAAATCTTGAATTGAACCCTGTTAATCTGAAAACAGTGCGTTCAATTTTGAAATAAGGAGGATTGCATTTCAGCGCTTTACAAATTGGAGTCAGGTGATTTAATTCAGCATTATTGAATTATTGCTCTGGTTTAAGGGAAAAATTGCGCAATATTGAATTTTTCGGGTTATAAATTATACAGAGATTAGAAGACGATCTATATTAGTAGAATATGACCAAAAAAATTTTACCCTATCAATAATAATTTTTTACCGAAATTTTAAATTTTTTTAGGGAAGTAATTTTCAGTCACCCTGTACAATCCCTAAATAAATCAAACAAAAAAAAATTGAATAAGTAGGTAATTGCAAGGACGCAATGTAAATACTTATCGTGCAATATCGTTAGTAATTTTATTTGTTATCGCTCAAATTTCCAAATTTACGAATGAATCGAATTAAACTAATAGTTGAGGATGAACCGAATCACTAAAAAGTACCTACATATTATATGAATGTGCGTAGCGGGTTAAAATTCAGAGAAAAAACTTCTGGTTGCTCAAAAATCTGTAGTTTCATTTTGTTGTTTCGAATTTAAGATGAACAAAAATTCAGTGACTGATTAAGAACACGGATGCGATAAGATTCAAAATTCAAGATTAAGAATTCAAAATTCAAAATTTCAATTTTCTTTTGCAGTCTCCTAATTTTAAAGTAGGGCAAAAATTCATAAAAAGGTGAAAATTTGTTCAGTTTTTAAAGTACCGGCCATATTAGGTACCATGCTTGAAATTGAAAATATTTTCAATCTTGATTTTTTTTGGAAACAGCATTTGCTCCTTCAATTTTCAAGATAGGCAACATATTCGTCTGGAGTATTTTTTCCCTTGAAATTGAAAATATTTTTCATTTTGATTTTTTTTGGAAACAGCATTTTGTCCTTCTAATGCTAAATGCTAAAAGAGCGTAATTCCAATTTTTTTTTGCTGAAATTACAACTTTGGGTCGTCCTCCATCTGGTGATAACATCATTTCAACCCAAAAGTGAAACAAATTCTTGAAATTAAAAAAAAAGGATGTTAACGTAACTCCATGTTCTAAAAATTTTGAAAATTTTTGGTCGTAACTCCATCAAATTATCCCTTTAATACTAAAATGTCGTAACTCCAAAATTTCACATTTACTGAAGTGATTAAAAAACTGTATTATTTATGATTTTTGAATTTTGTGGTGGAAGTAATAATTTTAATATACTTTTTTAGTGTTAAGAATAAATTTCTAATTATATTTTTTCAAAATACCGATTTTTAATTTGGCGTAACTCCATAAGTTTTATGTGTTTAAGTATAAAAAGTCGTAACTCCGTTTTAAAAATTGGAAATCGGTATTTTGAAAAAAAAATTATTGGAAATTTATTCTAAGCACTAAAAAAACAGTAAAATCAGCCCCTCCTTCACAAAATTCAAAAATCTCAAGTAAACCCGTTTTTCAGCCTCTCTTGTAAAAAGTAAAGTTTTGGAGTTAAGTCCTTTTAGATGCTTTTAGCATTAGAGGGACGATTTGCTCCTTCAATTTTCAAGATAGGCAACATATTCGTCTGGAGTTTTTTTTTAGTGCATGATATCCGGTTGTACGCAAATCCGGATTTTGGCAGATCACTCATGGGGCATCCTGTACCTAGGTATGTTTCGTCGATTGAGGAATTTTCGCAAGTTAGCAACTTTCTCGACAATCGAAGTATACTTTAGTGGGGCTCGAGGCTGAAAGTTTGTTCGAGTGAGAGTTTTGAAATTTTACAGATTGCGTTTGCTAGAATCGTCGAAGTCGACGACTTTTGATTTTTTTTCACTCTACCTACATCCTGTTGTACGTATACTTGGACGTAAGTATACGTGCCATATTACGGTCGGTTCGCTAAATACAAAATTGAACTGGAAAACCACCGCATTGTTTTTGCCTCAAAATGAATAATAATTTACAAGTACCGAATTACGTATTTTCAATAATTATTAATTCTTGGTACCTAGCTACCTAGTGCCTAGTACCTACTACCTAGCTACCTACAATACTACTACACATCCATTTATTACCTAAACTTAGATGTTGTAGATTGAGAAAATAAAGGAAAATTGTTCCGTTAGAGTTGGAAGCAAAAACTAAAAAAAGACGGATATATATATACGCGCAGAATTGTAATTGAAATAATAAATCACCGCAACGTAACGTTTATTGTAAAAAGACGCTCGACGATGCGATATTGTTACTTTGCTTTCGGTATTAAAACCAATAAACTAACTTCAAATGAACGAGGGTTTCTCGATTCCTCTTATCGCGTAAATTTAGGAAAACTTTAAAACCATTCGTGATGTCGTTTATTAATTAAAATTCGCGTGATAATACGCTCGTTACATTACATTTTTGCTAATTTCTCCAATTTTTTTCTATTCGTCAAACAAATCAACATCTTTGCATCGTTATTGCGTGCTCTCTCAGTTGATCCCGATCGCGGTTTTACGTTAGATTAGATTAGATCAATGCATTAATTACTACAAGCTACAAAAGTATGTACTTAGGGTAAGGTTGCCATATTTCGACCACTTTTTTTCAAACTTTCACCAATCGAAGACTTTTTAAGGTAGAAACGTCGAAAATGGCTTAAAAAATACCTTGATCCTTCCTCTACCACTCCCTAAAATTTTGAGCCGATACAATCATTTTTTGTATTTTTTGCGATTTTTTTTCTGACGGAACTCAAAAATTGATTTTGAAATTTTGGGTTCCTAATTTCGACCACCAGCTGATTTCGCCCGCATAGAGCGGAACCTACCCGAAAAGAATTTTTTCATATTCTTCTTTCACAGATAAACAAAATGAGACCAAAACGACAACCCTACAGCTAAAACTCGCTGAGAAAATCAGAAAAAAACAAAATCGCATTCAAAAAACAGATTACATAAGATAGTACAGCTGGTCGAGATTAGGGCACCCCAAACAATTTGAACTTTGGTGACAATTTTTGTTGCCTACCTCCTGTTGTTTTCAAAAACGATGATTTTATCGAAATCTGACACCATGCCCCTTCACAATTCACAATTATTTGGTAGAATTTATTAAAAAAATTATTCATAATTTGAGATCAAAGAATACGTAAAAAAAAATTTTCACCTATGCGATTTCGTTTTTTGCAATTTTCTCCGCTAATTTTGCCTGTAGGGTTGTGATTTTGGTCTCAAATTGTTCATCTATGAAAAAGGAACATGAAAAATTTTTTTTCGTGTAGATTGCGTCCATAACGGCCGAAATCGGCCGGTGGTCGAAATTAGGAAGCGGTCGAAGTTAGGGCACTTTACCCTTATAGTACACTATGCTATTGCTATACCTATCGTAATAAAAGGGTGAATTGTCACCTCGCATTCTCCTCATTTGATTTTCATACCTATACTACTGTTTCTACACTGCACTGCACTACACTACACAAGATTTCAACATTTTTGTGTCTATCACGTAATTTTGACTAACTGAGCCAATTTCAGGCGTACTTATACTATAGCGACGAAATTAATTGATTTCAGAGTCGAATACTTCGTTAGATTTCAGAATTTCGTCGCAGGGCTTCTTACCTAATGCGTAGCGTTTACCTTGGCGTTGGTGCATGTGTGATAAGATTTATGTAGTTTTTTGACTTGGATGTGTCAAATCTAAATCAAAAGTGTCGGAAATTATCTTTATGAAACGATGCAAATTCTTTCACGAAAATTGCTTACCTTAAGGAATAAGATTAACGAGAAAACACGAGTTGAATGAATTGCCATATTTTTTTGAAAAAAAAAATCGCCAGAAAAGAGTAGAATGAAAATCGAGAGAAGGAGTAGAAGAGATAAACGAAAGAAATTGAATTTGTTTGTCGAATGAAAACTTACTCGTGATAGTTTAAATGCTGTTGTAGTCGGAGTCGTAGTCACTTAGCTTTAACTTGAACATTTGTCGTCGAGCATAGTAACTCGAGTATAAAAGTTTTCACAATTTATGCGGATGCCGTTCCGATTTTATATTTTCTGCGCCGCGTCGTCGTCGACTACGATTAGTAACGACAGCAGTGCGAATTTATTTTTCAAATTTGGGAGAAAAAATTTACTTTTACCGAGGCGTTTAAAATACCGTAGGTAATTTTATGAGCGAGCCAACTCGATCGTCTGAACGTCGCCTATCTCCAGCTGAACGTGATTTTTTCATCTGTTTTCGATGGTCGATTGGTCGCGATCGTGTGACGTATTTCAAAAATTGCTCTCAAATTTATAAATCTGTGAAAATTTTCGAAAATCACTGGAAAACAGGCAGAATCGCAGCACAGTAATAAATCAGTGAGAAAAATTTCACTAAAAGTAAACAGTGAAAAAAATTACTGGAAAATCAGTGAAAATTCACTGAAAAGCGAGTAAAATCTCTGAAATTCGCTGAAAAATCAGCGAAAATCTGCTGCAAATCAAAGAATTTTGCTGATTTTCTCTGTGCTGTAATTCTGATTAGGTATTTATCAGTGACTTTTCACTGATTCAGAATTAGTGGTAGGTGGATTTAAGTACCTCTGCCTATCAATTTTTACAGAACTTGTACTCTCTTATTTTGAATCAGTCAGTGAAAATTCACTAATAAATAATCAGAATTGCAGCACAGGAAAAATCCGAAAAGTTCTCTGATTTTCAGCTGATTTTCGCTAATTTTTCTGTAAATTTCAGAGGTTTTACTGATTTTTTTTAGTGAATTTCACGGATTTTCCAGTAGTTTTTTCACTGATTTATTACTGTGCCTGTGCTTCAATTCTGACTGTTTTCCAGTGACTTTCGATTATTTTCACTGATATATAAATGAGAGAATAGCGTATTCTTTTTTGTCACATTCAACATTCTTTGTCTGCGATTCGTAGGTACTGGCTAATAACTACTCTCTAAATTTGAATCAGTCAAAATTGACTGATTCAAATAGACAGAATTGAATCACTGTTGAGATCAGTGAAAAAATTTACTGATTGAATCAGTGAATTTTCATTATTGAATCAGTAAAAATACAAATTCACTGATTGAATCAGTAATTAATTAATTACTTATTGAATCAGTCAATTGAATTTTTACTGATTTAACAATGACAATTCACTGATTGAATCGGTAATTTTTCACTGATTGGCAGTAAAATGTGTTTGATTAACAAGACTAGAGAATCAGTGAAAAATTACCGATTCGATCAGTGAATTTTGGCATTTTTGACTGATTCAAATTTAGAGAGTACAGCTAGTTAACTAAATAAGTGTGCGGTAAATCGAGGTGCCAGACGGATAGGTATAGTACGGTAGCTAAGTATGCCTATGTATTAGCGGTGTGCTAGGTTCTAAGCACCTCTACCGTTATCTGTTTTTATGTGATCCGAAAAAATTTACTCGAAAATTTGGATCTAGTTGGGAACGAGAAAAAGGGAAGCGTTCTACCTACCTACTACCTAAGTACCTAGCTAAAGTGTATAAGTACATATAAAGTGCCTACTGCCTACTGCCTACATAGGAAGTACAACTAGGTGCCCAGGATTGGGTACTCACTGCGTTTATATCGGAATGTATTTGTCGTAACTCTTCGACGTGTGACATTTTATCTTGCAGCAGTAGATCCATTTCTTGTTTATATTCGGCTATGCACTTCTCTTCTTGGTCACTGACTTCGACTTCGTGTAGAATTTTAGTTTTCAATTCTTCTAGTTGTAGGGTTTTTATTCTGAAATGACAAAAATTACAAACGTTAGTCGTTAGGTACTCGATAGTATCGCCTCGAGATAAATGATCGGGCGGGAACGTTATTCTACATCGATCGTTCAACCGTCATGTCATGTCATGTCATGTCATGTCGGAGTCGGGTCGTTGTTTGAAAGTTGGACGATACATTGATGCGGCGATATTAGTACTTACTACTTACTACTTACTACTTAGTACTTAGTATAGCCGAGATACCTACAAATTGAATACCTATGAGTTATGAATTTATGACTTATGAGTATGACTGAAGAGTGAGTAGGTATAAGTATACACTCAAGTTTCGTAGTAGATTAGGTATTCGTGCTCGTGCTCACGCTACCGCGCGACGAAACCATTATTTGGACAAATGTGATCGCCTGACGCTGAAATCGAATTCGGTTCCCATTCGAATACCATAGCTAGGTAGTTAGCTAGTTACTAGCTACTAGCTACCTACTTAATACCTGTCTGCGTTTTTTCGGTGGGTATCTGCCTATCTGGGCAGTGGGGACAATAGGAAGCCCTGACTAAATGCACAATTGCACATCCCATTTCAGATTGCCTCTTGCCTGAATCGCACGTAGTTATCGCAGGCGGTTTGCGAAGCACAAAGCGACCAAAAATTTAGAAATAGGAATCTACATCTACCTAGTACCTACATATACCTATCAACATTGGCGCGTTGTCATACGTGTAAGTATCTTACACTTACATGCAGGTAGCAGGTAGCCAGGTACATGATGTGAACTTTTTTCGATGACGATTGTCGTTGGTTTTTGGTGCGTAAATGCGAACGTAGGCATTTCAGATGGCAAGAAAACAAAACTCGCGAATAAAATATTTTTAAAGAAGTCGATATGCATTTTAAAATGCCAGGTAGCGCGAATAGATAGCGCGTATTGCGTGCATCTACTCGTACTTCTACATATATACGCGTATGTAGGTTAGTGACTTGGTGAATGGATAAATGGTATAGGTAGTAGGTAGCTAGGTACCTAGCTACCTAGCTACCTACTAAGGTAACTGGGTATCTAACCTAAAAATCGGCGAATAATTCAATGTTGAGTACGTTGCGTTAGGTAAAATACGTACTTAGGTTACGTGAAATGATTGTAGGTATACCTACTACCTAGTACCTCTACCTCTACCTCTACCTACCTATGTACGGTAATGTAGGTAGCTAGGTACTTGTTACTTAACAACTGTCTAGTGCTCGACTTGACTAATTTAGGTACCTAGTACCTACTACCTACGTATACGTATACAGTATACACATATGTATACTAGCTGTGCAGTGTGTACTGTGTAGTGTACTCGTACTAACTACCAAGGTATAAAGAGGTACCAACCTGATTTCTTTGATCGCTTCCAGCTTCGACAACACCATTCCGTTTTGAACGGACATTTCTGCGAGCGGAAATGCGCGATTTTTCGCGCGATTTTGCGTAACGACTCTCCGGACGATCACGGCGACCAAACGAAAGGACGAAAAACGAAAACAAAATGGAAAACGAATACTAACGGGAAATATGCGATTCGAATCGAGCGGGTCTTATCTCATGGCGGCGATCGCGCGAAAAATAAAATCGAATAATTTGGTAAAAATGTTACACACACGTACGGTGGCGGATACTCGTTCTCGTATTCGTATTCGTATTCGTATTCGTATTGCTACACGTACATACGTCAATCGATAAGGTAAAACAACACCGTTTAAGCAGTTAACACATCAATGAACACGACTCGTAACCGCGTCTATGCAGCACCACTATCACGAATATTGGTGTACGACTGTACGACCAGGGTGGCGGTGGCGGTGGCGATGGCAGTGGCGGTGGCTGTGGCGGATGGTGGAATCCTCATCCTCTGAATCTGAATGAATCGAGTCGAATGCAGTCCGGTCCACTGGTCCAGTCCGGTCCAGTCGAACTGACAACAGCCGTACACGTACACGTACCTACGGTACAAGATATACGATGAGATGAGAGGGGGAAATAGACTACGGAGTAGGTAGAAAAAAAAGAAAGAAAAAAAAGATGGACAGAGCGAACGAGAATGAACAAATTAGAAAGACACCCCTTCGCCTTTTGAAGAGAGAAATAGCGAAAAAAGGTAGAACCTACGAACCTAGAACGTGTTATACCCGGAGGGTGCAAAAAGGTAGCGCGACACCGAGAGTTGGCGAGTGAGTGAGTGAGCGATCGAGCGAATGAATCGGAGTCACTGAGTCAGCGAGTCAGCGAGTCAGCGAGTGAGTATCAGTCGGCCAATCAGTCGAGAAATAAAGTAGTATAGTATTATTAAGTATAAAAGTAGATAGCAAAGCGAGTACGGCGCGAGCGAATGGGATAAAAAAAGAAAGAAAACCGCGATAGGTATTCGATATTACGAAAAGAGCGAACGAGAAAGAGTGACGACGCGGCGCGTGAGAAAAAACGAAAAAAAAGGATAACGATTATCGGTTCGGAGTCGAAAAGTCAACGTTATTCTCCAGTACTGCCGGCTCCGATGTTTCTTCCATAACTCACGGATATACAATGTGCTAAGCCAGTCAGAAGTGTGTTCGCAATGCCGCTGCTGGAATCGTATCTCGCGCGCGTCCGCGATAGCCGTGATTCATCCCCTATTTCGCCAGATTCACCCTCTTCGAGCCTCGTCGCTAAGGCTGGCTCTGTTGTTGTTGTTGTTATTGCTGCTGCCGTCGCCGTCGCCGCCGCCGCCGCTTTTGCCACCACTTCGGCAGCCGAGATGGTGGCGGCAGCGGCAGGAATAGTAACGACGACGGCGACGGCGGCGGCGGTGGCGGCGTCGACTATGACGACGACGGGAACATCATCCGCCGCCGCCGCCGCCTTTGCCGCCGCCACCTTACCGGCTAACACGAAATAACAAATTCCATTTACGGTATAAATTGCTAAAGTTACATTTATGTTAGCAAATTATGAACACCAGATGCCGCCTGTATAGAGTGAAACGTCGCGCTTTTGCGAACTGTTTACGCTTGCCGCGCGCCGCGCCGCGTCGCCGCTCTCACGACCTCCGGAGCATGCGTTTGGTCCGCTTGTTAAAAAATGAAAAATGTTCCGCGAAGATTTTTAGCAACATTTTTCCGACGAATCGTTTCTATCTTCTATTCGCTACGATTACCAGTTACTGCCGTCGGCCGCGGTGCGCCGCGGCCTAGTACGGGGCAAGGGTATCGGCATCGCGTCGCGTCGCTCGCGTGTTATGATTTGGTTGCGTACGTCCGCGTCCAAGATCTACGTAATGCAAAAGAATAAAGAAATGTCGCGGACGTGGACTAGATAATAATAATAATGTTTGTCCAAAGGGTGCCCCCTTTGGCCTTTGCCTTCTGGCGACCAAAGGACACCAACTCCTGAAAATTCAACCTTCTCTGTTGAAATGGAATGTTACCGGAGTCGTTGGGTCCAAAAAAAGCTCGCAAAAAAGGCCACAGTCGGTCTCGAAAAAATCGCTCGATTTTCTCCTTACGAGTTTTTATTCATTTTTTTAAAAGGCACTTTTATGTGCACGAATTTTTTCCATTTATGTAATATTAATATACCTATTATCATTGAAACCCTCTATACGGACCTTGAAAATTTTTGCTTTCATTCTAATAGTCTTTCTTCCGAGTGCGGTTTTGAAGATTCTGCAAAATATGGCTAAGAATCGGACGTCGCGTCGGTGCGGCGCGGCGTATTGCCATCAACATTTCCTTCTATCGCGTTTTAAAATTTATTACGAATCATTCTTGTCCTAACTAGGGATAAATACCAAGTTCCCCATTTCTTCTAATCAATTCACTTTCCACTGAGGAGTCATAAGAATTTTAAAAAAAAACACACAAAAAAACAACGATTTACCTATCGTTTGTGTTCTTTTTGAAAATCCGGTGCCCGGTGCCCGGTGCCCGAAGTTCCCGATTTCATCCCTTCCCCATTCTCGGAGATCGCCAATGCTTTCGCCCTGTTCATCTTTAGCTTCAATATTATAAACCTACAGCGTTAGTTTTGTTTTGTCCTTCTCTCGAGAACAGGATGGACGATAGAGATGAAGATATGTATGTACCTTACCTATTGCGGAGGTGACTCCGGATGAATTGCGCGACTTTCGTGTGAAACATTTGAACCTGAAATAGTGAAATGTATCGCATCAACCTATCGAATTTCATTTATTCGCTTTTAGGTATCGTCGCGTCGCAGCATATGCCCACTCCCACACCCAGTTCCCAGTTCCCAGTTTCCAGTTCCAGTTTTGTACCTAAATTTACTTATAGTTAGCTGCAACTCTGTAGTTATAGGCATAAGTACATAGATTAAGAATTTGATTTTGAATCCTGAAAGGATTATACATTTGAAATCCATTTTTGCAGAGGATTTCGGATTTTCAGATTTTCAGATTTGAAATCCTGTTGTCCCGGATTTTGCCCTACCCTGGATATACTCAACGTAAGGTATCTTTCAATTGTGTATGCGTGTTGAATGTGCTGTTTTTTCGACGCCAACGTGTCTACAACGAATCACGACCAGCGGGTAGTGTGACTTTGGATGGTCGGAGGGTCGGAGACCAGAGACCAGGTTCATCATGTGACAATATCTAACAACAACAATGCTGCTGGTGCTGGTATTTCGCAGCTGACTCATTCAAAAGTCACTCACACTGTCACAACGCCATATGTACATAACGTATACCTACGTATTACGTACCCCTACCCGCGTACACGGATACGCTTGAAGTGTGTAACTTGCATTCCGTAGAACGCAACGCGATACGGTGTCGGGTGTCGGTACTTTACCTACGAATACAAAGTACTCAGCTACTCACTTAGGAACACCTACCTAGATGCAACTGCAACCTACGTATAGGACGTATACCTGAAACTGAATTCAATACGACCGCGACGGATGGAATGGGATGACCCGATCGTCGGGTCCCTTTTCAAATGGATGAGGATGATAAAGATACCAAATTACCAATGCTACGTACACAATGTACACGTATACGTATTACTTGGTACAGTTGGTTTACCCATTGACCTCTATAAAGTCATTGGGCCAATGCCTTTGGGCCCGGGGTGCGAACGCATTTTTGCGCATCCCCGCTGGCTACACAATACTTAATACTTACTCGCGGGGTTTCTTTTGGATATTGATTAAGAATGATTAAGTATATAAGTAGTAAGTCAACTACTATAGGGTATTTCTTTCAACACAGTGATTTTTTTTTCAAATTTTGCAGGTCTCGCCCTTAGAATGATTTGTTCTTCTCAAAAAATGAGATTCCCAAAATTTTTGCCACCTACATCAAAGGACCATGCGTTCGACTCTTTAAAAATGCAATTTAACATAGGATAACATGTTATAAAGATGAACTTTTTTTTGGAGGAAAACTAAAGCAAAATTAGCCAATGTTACTCAAAAATTTGAACTTCGGACCCGAGAAATCATCGTGGGAGGAGTTCAGGAGGTCTCATATGGTACATTTTAACAATTTTTATCAATTTCGAAAACAAACCAACTTGACTCCAGAGTTCATCCCTGAAAATTGAAATCTGGTCATATTTCCCAGATTTTTAAGGAATACGTAAGTATATTTGGAATTTTGCATCATGTTCCCTTCTTTTTTGTTTTTACCGTAAGGTCCTAATTGATGTATAGGGGGCTAAAATTTTGCGAATCTTATTTTTAGTGGAAAAAGAACTAGTCTAGAGGATGAGATCATAAAAAATTGAAAATTGGATTTAAAACACACCCTAATGTAATGAGTGCATTACTTAGATATGTGAAGTACTAAAATCTTCCTAGGTATGGATTATAGTGTGTTATACGTACATATAAAGTTTTGATTGACAATTTGAAAACTAGTCATTGAAATCCCTTCCCTGGGGAGGGGCGATCGCAACGAATCAAAAACAAGACGAATCCGTACCAAGTTACCAGATTCGACGTAGAATATTTCGAAATTCGAAATTATGAACAAGAAGCAGTTCGGTATATAGGTATTAGGTACTTATATTTAACTTAAGTATCTCTGACAATTGTGTGACTTTCGAGTTACACCTACATCGAGGGGTGCGGCCCCGAACGATATTGCTTTCGGGTTTCAGGTTTCGGGTCTTGGGCTTTCAATTAAAAAATTCATCGGGTCTTGGACTTGGATTGGAGCTTGAAAATTTCGGATTTGGGTTTAAGGGCTTACTGTTCGGGGCTTGAATGAAATGTTCGGGACTTTCCAGGGCTTTTCGTGGCTTGATGAAAATCCATTCCAATGATCATCCCGGCCTCAAAAATAAGAAAAATACGTGCGATTATATCTGCGATTAAATTCATCGCAGTACATCCCACGATTTTTCCGAGCATTTTTGGGCTGCGATTAATTCTGCGACGAATTTTATCGCAGAATGAATCACACAAATTTCTTTTGTTTTTGAGGCCGGAATGATCATTGGAATGGATTTTCATCCCAATTCGATTATTTTTGGGCTGCGATTAATTTGAGACGAATTTTGATCGCAGAATTAATCGCTCGTTTTTGAGGTCGGGATGATCATTGGAATGGATTTTCACCAAGGGTGCGGTCCCGAATGATTTTGTTTTCGGGTTTCAGGTTTCGGGTCTTAGGCTTTCAATTAAAAAATTCATCGGGTCTTGGACTTGGATTGGGCCTTGAGAGGGCTTCTCGGGGTTTGTGAGGCAAAAAATTACCATTTTATTAGTCTGCAGAATTACAAATTACCCCAACTCCTCCAAGCTGTTTTTGACTTCAAATTTCAAAACTCAATTTTTAACATAACCTGCCTTCGAAACACTATTTCCAAGTGGAGAAAAATATATGGATAATACAGGGTGGCACGTAAGTGAAGGAATTTTCGAATACAATCGGATTCCACTTAAAAAAAAACTTGAGATGATCATGTTGCCTATGTTAATAATTATTGAAGGGACGAATTCAGCTTCTAAAAAAATCGAGTTAAAATTTTTTTCAACCATGGGAATGAATAGTACTGTGAAAACTGAACAAATTTTCATCTCCTGACTTTTTGCCTAACTTTGAAATCGAAGGGGCTACAAAAAAATTCTAAAAAAATTAATCGACCAATGGAATGGATAGTTAAGTACCTATGTTGAAAACAGAACAAATTTTGTTCCGAAGACTTTTTGCCTAACATCGAAAGTGAAGGGGCTACGGGTTATTCAAAATAAGCGGGCCTCATAAAATTTCAAAATTTTCTCAATTTTGAATGACCCGTAGCTCCTTCATTTTCGATGTTAGGCAAAAAGGCTTCAGAACCAAATTTGTTCAGTTTTCAACCTAACGTAACCACGTCTAATTGGAACATTATTTACACAATTTAACACTTTTACAGTGAGCCCTGAAAAGCCCCGAAAATACCCGATCACGCGATTCGGGTTTCGGGGCTCACGTTTAGGGCTTGGTTTTCGGAGAAAGAGTTTCGGGTTTCCGGTCGGGGCTTCGTAAAGTAAAGATTTAAGGTTTCGGGGCTTGCATATTGAACCTCGAAATGAAAGATCGGGTCTTTTTCGGGTTTCAGGTCTCGGTCCTGGCCGTGGGCCGTACCCCTGCCTACATCCCACATGTAGATAGAGATACATAGGAGTTGAATACAATAAAATACAAAATATGCTGGTATAGGTATTAGGTAAAGGTACTCTTACGTCAGCGTCATAGGTGCGTATACGTAGGTAATACGTACACGTAGGCTACATATGTAATATACGTACTACGTACTACGTAGTATCGGTACTTCGGTAGTATGTAATGGTAATACGTATATGTACATTACGTACGTAGACGTACCACATATGAAGATGAAAGACCAGTCTCGCAGCCCTTCGACAACTGTAACAAAAGAAACAGGAAACTCGCCGTATCTTTCGACATAGCTATCACACGTTCATATTATACTACTCGTACGCGTATAGCGTGTACAGTGTACACAAGATATGCTTGTACCTACTACCTAGTACCTAAACCTATACCTACACCTACTTACCTAGTACCTACCTGCCTACCTACTGTGGTGTATATTTTTTATTTTTCGAAATGATATTCTATACGCCACCTCGTATTCGATCTCAAATATTAAAAAAAAAAGAACACATAGAAAAAAATTCCTACCAGTGGAAACTAAAATGATGAAAAGAAGTAGTATAATGTGTCATGACGTTAAAACAAATTCCCCGCGGGCGTATTTTATAATACTTGAATGGCGTGGCGCGGCGTCTTATGTGTTCATCTCTAGGTATCTGATCTGCTTATACCGTTGGTAATTATTCTTACTAATTTTTATTTACTTGAGCGTGCATTCGCTTTTCATCTTTTCTGTTTCGGCGACTTTAAAAAGACTTTCATCGAGTTGTTATAAATAGCCGTTGATTTGATAATTGACGCGTTTATTTAAAAAAAAAATTAATAAATGAAAAATGAAAAAATATTAAATTAAGATCGCCGTCTTGTTTGCGCGGCGTGTGTATCTTTGCCTAGGTATTATAATTCAGTACACGCTTTGCTCGGTTCTTTCAACTTGGTCGAAGATGTCTTCATAATTTCAACGGTTACCATACGTCTTTTGATATTTTTATCGATTAATTACACGATCGACTACGATCGACTCGAAATTATACACGGTATTAACGACGTAACGAGCTTGGTGTTTTTTGTGTTTCTTGAAAGGTCATTCTGTGTCAATTCAACCAGGGCTTTAACCTTGGTCTTTCGATTTTGCTTGAAATTTTTTCACAAAGTCTACCCACTCAATAGATAAGAAAATCACCATCAGCTGGTCCCCAGCCCAAAAGGGGAAGTGGGGAGGGGGGCATTGTTCATTTTGGCGATTTTTGGTACTATTCAACTTCAGCGGCGTACATCTCACGAATTATGATATCCGGATCAAAACGGTTTTCACAGTTCAAAAGGGCATTGAAAGTTGATAGCTGCTTTGAAAAGTTGAAAGTTAGGCTTTTTGAATGGGAGTTCAAATCTCAAATTAACGCTATAAGCCAAGGATACCATTTAAAATTCTGTAAAAATACCTCTGAAACAACTTTTGATACAAATTCGAAATATCTCATTTTAAAGACGAAGACTCAAAAAGTAGAGAGAGCACCTCACCCCAAAATTCGAGTCAATTTTTTTTCGAAGTGAGATGCGTGATGTAGGATGCACTGAACACAAATAATTATGACCTTATTTTTTCGCTCCAAAGCTCCCGGTACCCCCTTCCTCTAATGAGGTCGAAATGAAAAGAATCGTCAAAGTTGTCTGATGCGTGGATTAGTACGTTTTCGATTATGCTTATGGAGGGAGGTGTTTATGGGGATGAAAAACTCTATTTTTTTAAAAATGCTCACAGTAATTCGCCATGCACAAATGAATATTAAAACCGACAATTAACTCAATTTAAGTCAACCTATCACCAATAAATATTGGAAATTCCAGAAAATTAATGGTTTCTAATGAGGTTTTCGACAAAACGGTGTCCTAAAAAAGTTACGACTGTGGTGAAATTGAATTTTATTAAATACTGCCTTACTTATGGCTCACGATAATTCCACACAACTCTGTGCATTCATTTTTTAATTTTTTGTAACTATAAAAGAAGTTCGAATTTTGACTCAATTCAGTACAACAAAATTGGAGACTGTCCAAAAATGAAGTTTCCATGTTTTCTGAATCTATACACTTATGATTTACACACCGTATGAGAAAATTGATAAAATTTGGAACAAGTTATGAAAATGTACTTTTCAGCCTTAAAAAGCTCAACTTTTTTTGGAAATTGAAATTTTTTCTTTTAAACGCTCTTTCCCGTAAAGTTAGTTTTTCATGTTTTTGTCACATATTCTTTGAAACTATCCGACCGATTTTCTTTCGTTTTTTTTTTCGTTTTTTTTATTGTGTTCAGGAGCGTTTTCTTTATAGTTCACAGAAGGATTTTTAAAACTGTCAATCTTTTGTGTTGTTATGTTGAATTGATTTACTTAATACGGTTCTGATTTTGAATGAATTGATGTAATTTTTGGGATAAAGTTAGGATTTCCCCAAACCCTTCTGTTAAAACATGTTTGGGATGTTCCCGAATTGAACTGTAAAACCCTGAACGTCGTAGGTCATGTGGTTTATGAGAAAATGGGACCTATAAAGTGAGATTTCTGTTTTTCCATGTTCAATTGCTACCCTTTTCTCAATTTCCAAAAACATGTTTTTTTACATTTGTAAAACGTTGCTAAAAAATTTATGTACCTATGTGTCATATTTCTGAGGCATTTTTTATTCCGGTACCTATATCAAGTTTCTCACATTTGAGAAATACATAATATGAATTTTAACCAATTTCTCATTTTTTTCAAATATCTTCGGATAAATTTTTTTAAATAATTTTTCTACTAGGTAGTGGAAAATTACTTATCTTCTACGCTGTGCAATAAACTAAAATTTTTTAAAAATAGCCCCCTCTCAACACGAACATGCCTTTTTTTCGACGCAACCTCGCCCAGAACCTCCAGTACCCCCACCCTTAATCTGTGTCTTCACCTCATGCAGTTCGAATTGAAAATCTACCCTCAAAATCATGTGATATGTGAAATATTCCATTTTGAAGGATGCTGAACGCGAATATGACTTACGTTTTCCTTGTTTTTCATTTTAAAAAAATGCAATTGCAGGTTCCATACATGTGTTTTGTGTTTAATATTTTTCACCATATATTGGGTGGAAGGAAAATAGCAATGGACTGACGTTTTGTTTACATTTTTACTCCATAAGAGGGGTGCTGAGAGCTTTGGACGAGGCCATTTCGAAAAACTAAGGTCGACCGTATCCAAAAACATGTTAATTAATGTATCACGCATCCCACTTGAAGAAAAAATTGACTCAAATTTAGGTGCGAGGTGCTGAGATCCGCCCCTTCATCCGCTTTAAAAAAAAAACTCAAGATTCTTATGAATTGTTTTAAATCAACTTTCAATGCTTAAATTGAACTGTGAAAACCATTTTGATCCAGGTATCATACAGGGTGTAGAAATGAACCACAGACACAAAAGCGCAAAAATTCCCTTCGCACGAAACCTTAGAACTGTTGACGAAAAATGCATGATGGGCATTAACTTGTCTTTTTTTAGATAACGACTATGTGATTACCCTTGGCACTCGTTATCAATATTAATAAAAAGAAAAATCGAGGGGAAAAACTGGAATTTTCGTGTTTTGGTGTTTGGGGTTCATTTCTACACCCTGTAGTTCTTGAGATATACGCCGCTCCCCCGATTTCTCCCTAAGAGGCCGGGGACCAACTGAGGCTGATTTTTTTGTCTGTTGGGTGGGTAGACTTCGTAATTTTTTTCGAGCAAAATCGCTTTAAATCAACTTTTTTATTTTGTTTATAGGTAATTAATTAATTATTTTGCGAAACGATTTAAGTACCTATACATAAGAAACTACGTGCGTCATCCTAATTATAGAGTGTCTGTTTGATTTCACCCCTCCCAAGAACGTTTCAAGAGCATATTGCCGAGGGGGGGGGGGGTGAAATTCATGAAAATCCCAACTCAGATTCAACTGTACCTACATGATACCTACATCACTCAAACGTTTTTGCCCTCCCACAATGTTCTTTTTACATGGCGTGTTTATCCTGGACTTCAACATGTAATCAAATTTCAACAAAAGAAAAACATAATTTTGAAGAGAGTGACGTACTGAAGTTCGAATTTTGAGGAAAGGGAAAAAGTTTCAAAATTTACGACTTGATTTTTGAAAAAGTTGAAAATAAATTTATTCAGACACGAAACCAACCAACTTTTTTGGGGCGGGGGTGAATAGCAGTAATTTGCTGGGCGACTAAATTTTTTGACCACTTCTCCCTCTCATTCGCTTTATTATTTTTCCCTGGATAATTTCATTGTAGTTGAAAAAACCTGTGAAATTGTCTGCGAGGTTGGAAAATTTCTATGGAAAAATTATAATGTAAGTAAAAAAAAGTTTGTAATATCAATATGAATATGGGAGAAATAAATTTGGCCCGAGTGAAAATTTTAGAAAACCTCAAATTCAATGTGCAATAAAACAATGTTTTGGATTAATATAAACTTGAATAAAAAATCGGCCATTTTTACTTTAAAAACTATCAAAGGAGAAAAACGACGAAATCGAGCGCAGCGAAGCCAAAGTTTCTGAAGAATTGATTTTCAAACTTTGGAAATAAATTTAAAAGGATCGAGGAAAAATTAATAAAATTACTTGAATTAATTTTGAGGAGAAATACGAAAATCACTTTTGTGTGTGATTTAGATCAATTTAAAATTATAGAAGGGGAAAATACCAACTATAAGGTCGAGCGCAGCGCTAACGTTTTTGAAAAAGATGCGAGTGGTAATTTTAGAGTTGAATTGTAATTTCTGAAAGAGGAAGTTTTTCCCCCCAAAAAAATTGTTGAGAACTTGGTTCTCAAAAAATCAGGTTTCTCGGCACCCCTGGTTTCAATTTTCAAACTTCAAATTTTACCGACTTGTTTTATCAAGTAAATAAGTGCCTAATTAATTATACTGTGATTTCCCGATTGTTTGAAATTTTTTAATCTGAATCATTACAACATTGTTTTTCCAGTTGAAACACGAGAAATATAAGTCTACGTATGTGTACCAGTACCTAATACCTGCTGTAGTTTAAGTAGACAAAATTGCGATCTCAGTCGGAAAATTCAAAAATCTCGATTTTAGGGACAAATTGCAAAGTTCCAACTGAAACTAGAATTTTCCTACTATACTAACTTTTAGAAAGAGGCATACCATGCCTCCTACCCCATTTCGGTCTGGCCCTGTTTAAAGAATGTCAAAACTACCTACTTGAAAAAAAACAACATCAGTTGTTCAATTTTTCTAACTTGGAGAAATATGGGTGCAAATGATGAATTCCTCCTCCCCCTCCCTGAAAATTACAATTTTATTCTGGTTCTTCATTGAAAAAAAGCAACATTAAAACACAATAATGTTCGATTTTTCCTCCCAACTTGATAAAACGATATAATACGAATGGTAAATTTTTCCTACTAAATTCTGAAAAATTGCACTTCAAGGTTACTTCATGATATGTATTACTTCAGCATACAGCCGTCTACTACAACTGCAAGTCACCAATTATTCGCCCCTAGTTCATAAATTATCTGGATTACTGATTTCCACTGCCTAAGAAATGCGAGAATACAGACGGATGTACTGCATAGTACATCGATTTGAATACATCGCTGTATTACCGATGCGATTCGGCGACTCTTTTGGGGCGCATCGTTTAGGCAACTTCACTTACGTTTGTGTGCATGATGATCGAACCTCGCCGCTCCGCTCCTCTCCTCTCCTCTCCTCTCCTCTCCTCTCCTCTCCTCTCCTCTGCAATCCTCTCTTCTCGTCGTTGAAAATTGTGCTATAGCGATGTGTTGAAGTAGATGCTCCGTGCTATGCATTGCAGATGGATAGGTAGATAAGTCTAGGTCAAGACTCTAGGAACGTCAAAGTAAATGCGTATGTCATGTTCACGTTAGATGGATATATCTGATGCCTACAAAGGACCAGCCTAGATCTTTAGTTATAGGTAGTCAAGTAGACTGACCAAAGTTGGCGAGGCGAGAAAAGATGTGATTACTCCCTAGTCCTTAGTATGTGTGTACTGTGTACGTAATACGTATGTACCTAATCTACCTGTACATTTTGTACATATGTGAGCCTGGATATTGCAACCACCCTTAGGTGTAAACAATTGATTTCTGAGTTGACACTGATTTTGGGCGTTTCAGAAGGTATAGAATCAAATGAGAACCTCCACTCAAAAACCAATTTTTTTACACCTAAGGGTGGTTTCTATATCCAGGCATTCCAGGCTCACATATATGTGCACTCGCTCAGTAGTTAGTAGGTACTTTAGTCAATGCAGTCAGTTAATACCGCGTAATCTAGGTGTAATCTACGTTGATATGATAACCAGCCGGTATAATCGTTGTACGTTGTCACGAGCGTGAGAAAGTTTAACGATGAACGGCGCGGCGCGGCGTGGCGCGGCGTGGCAGAACTTGTAAGTTAGTTCTGTACGTACGAGTATAACGTAAGTATCTGAGGAGGGCCGAATGAGGGGGTGAAGGGGGTGAGAGAACGGGAAGGGTGGAAACGGAAACATTTTCGATATGATGGCGCGAAAAGCGCGCGGAAAATTTTAGAAAGCTTCTCACGTTCGCTTTAGTCTGAGCTAAAACTATCCGAGTAAGTGATCACTCAAAAGGCTTATAAACAAACTTTAAGTTCAAATATAACGAACGTTAACGTTGTTTCTGATAAAAATGTCGCTTCAAGTTGAACAAACTACACCTGCTACCTTCTCATTTGCAAAAGATTTAACAAACGACCTTTTCGTCGTTTATGTACATATGTCGTCGATGGCAATATGTCTTTTTTAAAGCTTTACGGGCGCGAATTCAGCTTCAGCTCGTTACCGAATACCGACGAATAACGAATAAAATTATCATAAACACGTCGCATTCGTCATCGTGTCGTAGCTCGTAGAGCTAGTCGCCTAGTCGCTCCTTGCTATGTAGCTGCGGCTATCGTTCATCTTCATATCATGTAGAATGTATAGGTAGGTACCTAGGTACCTAGGTAGCTAAGTACTTAGGTAGGTAGACTAGGTGCGCAGGTAGGTGCCTTGTTCGTCGTACTGTCGCGTCGTCGTACGGCCACAGCTACTTTATTTGTAGGTCTAGGTACCTAACTACCTACACCTACGTGTTACCAGAGATGGAACGATTACGATTTTAATCGATTATAATACCTACCTAATCGGATCTGCATCGATTGATCGGGGAATAACGATTGGTCAAATTACATATATGTGGCGTAATTTTTTTTCCTATTAAAACAATTTGAGTTTCTGACGTCGCGTCGTGAGTCACGTATCTCTGACCAATCAAGAATACCAATCGATGCTTCCCGATTATTTTTTGAAAACACAATCGATGCAGCATCAATTATAAATTTATAAATTTATAATCGTTCCATCGCTGCGTGTTACGTGTTGTTACGCTGCGCTGGCTAAAGTAAGTAGTTTATGCGACCATGCAATAGCACCTCAGTATCCGAACTCCAAAGTGATCCACCCCGCCCCCTCGTAACGTTCAATCGTCAAATCATAGATTTCGAGTGACATGACATGCCGATACCAAGTCGTCGTGTGTTCCAGTTCTTTTGTCGCACCTTTTGACGACTGTTTCGTGTGAAAAGCCCACGAATCTTCGCTCAAACCTGTGAATATTTCATTTTATCTATCTATCCATCCATCGTGTGCAGGGTGTACTATGTGTACCTAATGTGTAAATCGTTCAGGAGTGAAATTTGCATCTCATTTTTCTGCGTTAAAAAAAGAGGATACGACGTGACGCGACGCGACGAATGGGTGCGGGGTGAACACGGACGTATGTGTGTACAGTGTACTGCGTATTTTTTGGTTGCTATGAGTATATTAGTTAAGTAGAGGTATACTCGTCTCGTATCCACACTACGCACAGCACACAGACAACACTACAAAATACAGTGTAGAACTACAGATACAGATACAGACGCAGACACAGACACAGTAACTACTGCCTAGTGCCTACCTATACCAAGCCGAGTATCCTATGTCACACCTAATTCACTTTATACCCTTCTTAATTATTAATTAAATATTAATTAATTTGCGCGCGCGACGCCGACGTGTTTAAAATACAATTTTCAAAACACGAATGTAAAACTTGCTGCGCCGCGCCGCGCCGCGTGTTATTTACATTTTTGTACGTGATAGCGTACGCCGTACGGTACGCGTACGTAAACGTACCTATACCTACATACATATACGTACAGTACAGTGTGCTGGCAAAATTATTACAAAAAGTAGCGCAGATACAATTACAGGTACGTTTGTTCGCCAAACGCCAACGGCCCGCTCTTGTCTCTTGTCAGGTCGCCTCGCGACGTGCGATATCGTACCGCATCCGTGTAGGTGTAGGTATAGTATAGGTACATACATAGACATACTATACATAGGTAGTTAGGTACATGGTACTATACGTACATTACATTACGTACTAAAAGTGCGAAGTACCTACGAGGTACGTAGACGTATGTACTTATTCATTTTCGCGCATAATACTCGAAGATTTATGGAAAAAACTCGAAATTTTTCCCTGGGTAATCGCAGGTTTATATACGCGAGCAGTGGGCGTCGTCAGAATCGAAAATTGGAGTGGCACAAAAGGGGCCGTGTGTTGGACAACTTTTTTTGCTTTTTCGAAATGGAAAAGTTGAAGGGGAGGGGAGAGGGAGACTGACTTTTTTCACCTGCTAAAAAAGGGGAGGGGGAGGGCAGGCATGCCACAGAGTCACCTTTTTTAGTGACTTGTCCCCTATTTTCAGGGTTGGTCATTAAAAGTCACTTTTTTGCCCAAAAGTCACTATTAGTCCGTTTTTTCACTCTAAAGTCACTTTTTTCATTCAAACGGCCTTCCGCTCTTGCATAAAATTTAAAAAAATACTAGTTTATTTTTTAGAACTCGTAATTTTTAGATGCAGAATATTACGATTTTTTTCAGTAAAAACTTATTTTAGACGGAAGTTATATTAATTATAAATATATTGTTATAAAAAAAGTTTATTCTTTTTTTCAGTTATTTGAAGCATATTTTTAAACTCGTAGCTTCAATTAAAGATTTATTAAGGGTAAAATGCCAATCTACCGGGGAAAAAAAATTTCAAGCTCCGTTTTCACAGATAAACAATTTGAGACCAAAATGACAACCCTACAGGCAAAACTAGGGGAGAAAATTGAAAAAAACGAAATAGCATAGTAGTACAGTCATTTTAGGTTTGACCCAAAAAAAATTAGCAGAAAGGGGAAGTTTCGTAGTAGGGTATGTATTTTAAGATTCCTGAACTTCCCTAAAATTGGTGCATCATTTTCCTTTTGGGGAGTAAGGGAGTTCAAATTTTGTGTTTTCGTCGATAACTTTCAAAATTACGCACTAATGAAAAAAATAGTTGAAACAAAAGTTGTAGATCATTAAAAAACGAACAATTTTGTCATTTACCATTTTTTCTCAGGATGTCATGGGGAGGAGCTAGGGCCTTCAGAAAAAAATCAATTTTGGAAATTTTCCATCACCTCAAATAATTACCAATAATCGGGTTAATAGAGTTTTAGGAGCGGTTTTTTTACATCCTATTACTAAGTAGAATAAGAAAAATGTAAAACGACCCCTCATCTCAAAGTGGGGGGGGGGGCTGGTGGTCGAAATTAGAAACCCAAAATTTCGATAATCAATTTTTGAATTCCCTTGGAAAAAAAATCACAAAAAATGATTGTATCGGCTCAGAATTTTAGGGGGTGGTGGAGGAAGGATCAATGAATTTTTTAAGCCATTTCTGACGTTTTTACCTCCATAAGTCTTTGATTGGTGGAAATTTGAAAAAATGTGGTCAAAATATGGCACCCTTACCCTTGATGGAAAAAATTTTTCACGAAAAAAAGTATTTTCAGCACTATTGCAGAGAGAAATACAGTTTGAGTTATGAATTTTTTTAACGAGGGAGGGGTGGATTTATTTATGAAAAAAAATGAAAAATTGGTCACTTTTTTCGAAAAATAGGTCACTTTTTGCCTCATAAAAAGTCACTAAAGTCACATTTTTTCATGTTTTAATGCTTTGAAAATCCTATCTGATGTAAGTGTAATGTAAATTTATAAATACAACATAAGTTTTTTTTGGAGGGGGGGGGGGGCAAGCGGGGGCCAGAATTTTTTTCGGGGGGCCTGGCCCACCTGGGCCCCCCTTGACGACGCGACGCCTCTGTACGCGAGTAGTCAAGCCGTCGATTATTTTATAATGATGCATGCGTATTGCGTATGCGAGGAGTTTGTATAACATGACATGATGTGATGAAAACTTTCGTATGCATAAATTGTAAGTAGTAGGTAGAAAAATCGTATTTTATTACTCGTTTGCTTTTAAATACTGACTCATGCGAGTAACGAGAACAAGTCCCATGTGTCCGTGCGATCATCACAAAATTTTTATGTTAAAAAAATATTGAACCTTCTGCTGAAGATGAACTCAATACGTCTGAAAATCGTACGCAGTGTACGGTACGGTGCGGTGTAACAGTTGCGTAGTTCCGTAAAATTCAACCACTTTGAACCATGTTATCTCATTTTACAACAATAAAGGGAGCAATCAAATGAGTGATTTTTTTTTTTTTGGGGGGGGGGGGGTCGGTTAGAGCACGAGGGGAGGGTATCGGATCACAAAGTAAGTCGATATTCGAATTCTACACTCTCAAATTAGTGAGAGTGGATATGCCACGCAATAATTTCATTTCTTAACACACTTTTTACCCAAAATTGAAGATGCTAGGGGGGGGGGGACTGAAAGGGTAAATCCGAAAAATTAGCAAATATTCAAACTCAGTGCCCTCAAAAACCCAACAAATGATACTTAGGTCAGTCGTTTTTTTCAATTTTTTTGAATTTTGACCTTATTAAGGGGGCTAATTGGGGTGGGGGTGGATTCAGAGGGATCGGATGAAAACACCGAGTACATAGTTGAACTCGGCGCCTACAAATTAGTAAAAAAAATGATGTGTTACTTTACTTATTCGAGTTTTTTGAATTTTAGTCAAAATTGTGGACCCCTGTACCCCCAGAGGTGTGGAGATCCCATCTTTAAAATTTCTTGGTTAAAAACAGGGTGAAAAAATCTATTACTGTAATTTTTTCAGTTTTTTAAATTGTAGCTTTCATCTTTTGTACTTATCATGAAAAATGTGGTTATCGTTTTGAATCTCCTATCAATGCTCTTTCGGGCCCCGTAAACAGTTTTCCCCCAAGTACAACCTTTCACGAGATAAGCGCCTTCAAAGTTGGGTAATTTGGCAAAAAATCGCAATCGTATGAAAAATACGAGGCCCACCCTCCCACCACCACCATCCTAGTGCCCTTGAGGGTTCGAAGAGAAATGATCGTGATTTTATGAATAGACTATTAATAGCCCAGTCATTTTAGGTCCGAACCTCCAAAAAATTCTTGCGCCGCTGAATTTCACATTATTTGTGTAGAGTGGCCTCCCAAACAACATAATAAAACTTGCACCCCGCAGGTGTCCGGCAACCCCCGCAAGAGGGTAAAAACCACCCTCAAACCCAGTTTTTCGCGTTTCACGCCGAAATAATAGCTTAAATCAAAAAATATCAAGAGTAAAAGTTTTCTCTACGTTAAATTTCCTATCGAAATATTATAGAATTTTTTCGAAAATTTTCATTTTTTAGGTCATTTTTGAAGGGGTGAAAATGATGATTTTTCAAAATTCACGATTTCTTTCATTTTACGAGGTTATACGGTATTTTTGGAAAAAAATCATAAGAAACAAAATTATTTTACATTGAATTTTCAATAGAAGACATCCCTCAGTTTTTACAAGCGTTCAAGGGTGGTGCGAGAAACATGGTAAGGGATAAAAGTGGTTGTTTTTCATGGAAATAACAATGGTAGTAGGACTAATTAAGTAGAGTGGAACAAAAAAAAATACCCTGAATTTTGACCAAGTTCACAGGGATGGTTTGTTTGAAGTTGGGAACTCGCCATAAAAAATTTCAACGCTTTAGCTCAAAGTGGGGTAAGGCCAGGGGTTCATAGAGTAGGGTCGTTTTTGATAAAATCGCAGTTTTCCTAGCGTAAACGCCCACTGAAATGACGTAGGAAAGGGGGAATTGCGCTTTAAAAAGTACAATTTGACGTACTAAAACTATTTTGATATAAAAAATAGAAAATAATGTATTTCAGTGCTGCCATTACGATAGTAAAAATAAATTTTTTTAATAAAAAATTGGAAAGTGTAAGCAAAAAAATATTTTTTACAAAAATCGGAAGTTGGAACCACGAAAATGAAGAATTACTAATTTTTCATTTCAAAAATAGTTTTTTACGTCAATTTTTGAATGTTGGTTGAATTTTGGTGACCAGAGGAACTCATTTTTCAGATAACTTAAAACCACAATTTCCTAACGATCTGTAACTTTTGAATTTGCGGAAGAATTCCTAAAAGTTGTTTCGATTCAAGCCGCCAATGGTTTGAGGATGTGTAGTAACTCAAATTGTACTTTTTTAAGCGCCCTTCCCCCTTTCCTACGTATTTTTAGTTGGAACTGTGATTTTCTCAAAAACGACCCTACTCTATGAACCCCTGGCCTTACCCCACCTTGAGCTAAAGCGTTGAAATTTTTTATGGCGAGTTCCCAACTTCAAACAAACCATCCCTGTGAACTTGGTCAAATTTCAGGGTATTTTTTTTTGTTCCACTCTACTTAATTAGTCCTACTACCATTGTTATTTCCATGAAAAACAACCATTTTCATCCTTTACCATGTTTCTCGCACCACCCTTGAACGCCTGTAAAAACTGAGGGATGTCTTCTATTGAAAATTCAATGTAAAATAATTTTGTTTCTTATGATTTTTTTCCAAAAATACCGTATAACCTCGTAAAATGAAAGAAATCGTGAATTTTGAAAAATCATCATTTTCACCCCTTCAAAAATGACCTAAAAAATGAAAATTTTCGAAAAAATTCTATAATATTTCGATAGGAAATTTAACGTAGAGAAAACTTTTACTCTTGATATTTTTTGATTTAAGCTATTATTTCGGCGTGAAACGCGAAAAACTGGGTTTGAGGGTGGTTTTTACCCTCTTGCGGGGGTTGCCGGACACTTGCGGGGTGCAAGTTTTAGTATGTTGTTTGGGAGGCCATTCTACACAAATAATGTGAAATTCAGCGGCGCAAGAATTTTTTGGAGGTTCGAACCTAAAATGACTGGGCTAATCAAGGGGAACTCGTAAAAAAATTGAGTGAAATCGGAAGATCCGACTTCATTTTTAGTTCGAATTAGTACGGAATAGCCGAAAATTAATAGATACAACATAGATACTTGTCTGTTCGAAGTGAACAAAAAAATCGATGAGAAAATTTTACCCTTCGAAACTCGGTTGTGTAAGATGAAAGAACAAATAAATTTTGAAAAAATTTCGCGTTGAAGGAAGAAGCCTGTTGAGAAGATTGGGGGCACTACTCGTCAACTTGATAGGATCACCGCGCCTCTTTTTGCGAATACGAGTATGTTTTATAGATATATGAGTTAGGTACCTATACCTACATGTTGAATGGAATGGTAAGATCGTTAAGTTCGTTTCATTTTACAATTGTTTTCAAATTTTTCTTTTCTCTCTCCCTCTCTTAGAAAATATCTACGTACAGTAGTGATGTTTATAAATTTGAATGTACTGAGAAAAGGGCACGGTAATAGGTACATTAAAATAAGGTAAATTTGCTTTAAGACGAGAACTTCAGAAAATTTAATGTACTCGTTTTCTTAAGATCGTTTTAAAGTTTTATTTTATTTTAATGTATGGTAGGTACCTACACGCTACACCTACTACCTAGCTACCTACCTTCCATTTTTCTCAGTGTACTCGGTATGGTCGGTTCTCGTAGTCGTAACCTTTCAACATTTATTGGTGTTTAAAATAATGTAAGTACTAAGTACCTAGTTACTTAGTTAGAGGTACGTAGACGTACGTGCGTTTGCGACGCGACGCGACGTAATCAGTTCTCCTGGTAGTTTTTTTTCTTTCTTTACATCGCATCGCTCTAATCTTATCCACAAGAAATAAATTTGCTGGCTCTGCAGTCAGCACTTTGATATTGCATCATTTGAAAACGAAACGATAAGACGAATGTATTATGACCACGTCTACGGTTTACGTGTATGATGTATGCATTGTTTTCGATATTC
Organism: Pseudococcus viburni; assembly: GCA_033439095.1. Taxonomy (NCBI): domain Eukaryota; kingdom Metazoa; phylum Arthropoda; class Insecta; order Hemiptera; family Pseudococcidae; genus Pseudococcus; species Pseudococcus viburni. The sequence continues at coordinate 12,437 of JAVBJF010000300.1, read as the reverse complement.
GGTACTCGGTACTCGGTACTTGGTACTCCGTACCGTACGGAAAGGGTGAAGGGTAGAGACGATTGTTACTCTTGGATTCGTGGGATAAATTCCACATTCCGCAACCATCGATCGGTCGCGTAATAAATCGAGTATTTGATCAGCGAAAAATGAAGAAATGGCCGCGACGCGGCGTATTTCATTCGCCGAGTCGAGTTTAGCTGCTGCCTGAGATGTAATTTGGCAGATATTATACGATTTACCTACGTCAATTAGCTGTAAGTGTACACACTTGAAACATAACGAACGTTTGACGATAGCGAAGAAGAAATAATTGAATAGCGGCGGAGGCAGAGGCTGCGATTTTGACGCTACTCGCGGCAAATGTAAGTGCGAGAGCGAAACGCGAAGAAAACTTTTCCAGCATATTCATCAGGACTCGGCGCGGCGCGACGCCGCGCTGTGAAAAGGCGAGGATGTAGTCGGGAATTAGGATGAGACCGAACCAACGGCGGCGGCGGTGGCGGTGGCGAAAATTTAAAATGCAAACAGGGTGTCGGAGGATGTAGAGAATGCGGCGGAGATTCGTATGCGTGGTGTTTATGTTTGAATGTAATGACACAGATGTTACACTTATACTTATACTGTAAGGCCCGCGGAGGCGGAGGCGGAGGCGCGCGGGCGCGGGCGTGATGGCGCGGAGACGAGGTAAATGGCGAAGCTGCGGCGGTAAACCACATTAATGACACCAGATACACGAGTTTATCTGCGATTCGCATTACACTTCCTAACAAGCCGCTAACTATTTTGTTCGACACGAAATTTAATAATCAGGTGCCGTTTACTCATTAAAAGACGTCATAAATCAGCGCCCTCTGCTAACCGAGCTTTTAATTAAATTCGAATCCGCGTATTCGTCTACTTCTATCTTCTATTTCTGTTTTTGTTTCTGTATCTGTATCTGTATCGGTATCACTTCACGAGCACGTGCACGAGCACGAGCAAGGGGGACTACCATATACAGTATATGTATTAGGTATAGTCAGGTACGCGAATCGTATTGCGCGACCACGAGTAGGTAGATGAAAAGTAGGTACTAGGTAGTAGGTACATACGTATCTATAGGTGTAGGTAGAGGTACGTACGTACTACGTAGCTACGTACGAATTACAATTGCATAGGTATGTAGTATGTACTGTAGATGTACCTACATAATATACCCTACCCAATTGTGAAGAAGATCTGCCTCAAGTGCACTCTTAGTCGTTACTCGTTAGTCCTAACACTGTACAGTTGTACCTAACTACTTATCTAAAAGAAGAGAAAAGTCCATTGCTGTCGCCCATGGTTTACTATTACTATTACTATTACTACCTAGTACCTATGTATGCTCAATTAGTTATTCTGAAGAAGGTACATAGCTATTAGCTACATACTACCTACTACAGGGTGTCTACCGGTCACGAAAGTCGCGAAAAAGTCGCGAATTTTGATTTAGGTCGCTGAAGTCGCGAAAAAGTCGCGAAATTGACCTAAAATTCATCAAAAGTCGCGAATTTTTCCAAAAATACTTCGTTTTTTTTTTAGTTTCTTACAAAACAGAAAAAGTGAAGAAATTTCACCTTTTTGAACATTTTTTCTAAAAATTTTCGCCCTCGCTTCGTTCGGGCTCATAAATTTTAAAATCCTTCAAATTAAAAACCTTCTTCGATCCCTTCTATTTCAGACAATTGAATATTTTGAAGCGGAAAAAAAAGGTTCTTGTGGGAGACTGAGTAGCGATCATGATTGGGAATTTCAAAGGGAATATTGTGTGTATTCTCAAGAAAATCTAAAAAAATTGAGAATTTTGGAATTTTCTAAGAAATGTTTTAAAAATTCAGAAAGAGAAATCATTTGGAAATATGTCTCTTTTTTGCTGTTTTTTAAATTGATTTTTCGAAAAAATTTCGCCCTCGCTTCACTCCGGCCAAATAATCGCATCATTATATTGGTAATCTGCTAATATTTCAGACTTGCCGTGAATTTATTTCTCAGTTTTATGTAGAGTCAACATCTATAACAATTTTATCCGTTCTAACATGATTTTTCGTAAAAATTTTCACCCGAGCAAAAATAGCTCAATTTTAGAAAATTTTGGTGAAAAATTGTATTTTTTTAAAAATTGAAGACGTGTTTTCTTTCGTGTATGAAATTTTTTCTGCAATAAATTTAATCTCTTTGATTTTTTTTTTTTGGGGGGGGGGGGTCGAATTGAGAGGTAGATACTGGATACCTTGGAAAAAGGTCGCGAAATTTGATTTTGAAAAATCGGTAGACACCCTGTACTACCTAGGTCTTGGTAGAGGTACCTAAAAATTGATAGATGTTAATCATTTTCTAGTCAACTCGGCAATGACGACAGTTATAATTTATAAAGGTAGACCTGTTAGTCATGAGGTGGATAGAATCCAACTTTCTGGTTTTCATTTTCATTTTTGTTTCGAAATTGATGCCGATCTGTTCGATGTTGGAAAAAACTCCCATCGCCACCTCCACCGTCACCGCCACCGCCACCGCCACCGCCACCGCCACCGCCACCGCCACCGCCACCCTCACCCTCACATTTTTCACAGGCCTAGTTCCTATGTTAAAATCGAAATGCACTTTCGTCTCTGCAGAAATATATTATAATGCTTTGCATACCTAGGTAGTAGGTACATAATACCTACTGGAAGAATACATTTAATTCGTAAGTCCATGTCGTATTCATAATTCGAGATTGCGAAACGTCGAGGAACACTAGATCCTAGATCAAATCGTTGTCCGTTGTCGCTGATGTTGATGATTTTTTTTCTTTGTCTTCTTCGTTCTTCATGTTTCGGCTTTCGGCTGCGAAGTAAGTAAAAGTTCCTTCCTACCTACCCAAGTACCTAACAGGGTATAGCGAGTGATCTGGCGCGTTTAAAGTTGAATGGTTGAAAATTGTCGCGGCAAAGCCTTTAATCCGACTTGTCAACCGAATCGTATAGGCCTAACAGCGCGAGTAAACCGTTCGTCTGACTTGAGTTGAACTTTAAACGCTTTAATCCTTGTTGGCCACATTAAATCCCGTGTAAGTTTAATCTTTTCTCTCCCGCCTCGCGCGTCGCGCGTTAACCTTTCATTTGCCACGCCACGCCACGCCACGCCGCGCCACAACACCGTCGTGTATACAAAACATTTCGAGCTTTCGAGCTTTCGAGCTTTTCCTTTTCGGATAAAAGTCGAGTTATATCGATGAAAGAGCGGCGAGGTGGGGCAGGGCAAAACGGAGCGTTATGACGCGACACGGTAGAACTACCTACGTAGTACGTGCTACGTACCTAGTACCTACTGCCTACTACCTACTTACCTAGTACCTAGCTACCTATGCTTAAGAGTACAAGTAGTGTACTTACGGTAGCAGTACTTAGCTACTTACTACTTGGTAGAAAGGTGTGCCTACAGGTAGATAAGCAATAAGCATACCTCACCACTTCTATTACTCAAGTTAGAATGCTTACTACTTGAGGTACTGCATAGTATTAGTACAATACATACGTATACGTATATGTATCAGGTAATAGGTGATTAGGTAATTAGGTAATTAGGTATATATATATATACCACGATCTCGTATTATCGCTTGCTTATTACGAGGACCCGGTGTGCGGTGCACGTCGATTGGTAGGTACTCTAGGTAGGTAGGTTTTATGTTCTTCTAGCGAGAAAGGAGATAGGTAAGCGTAAGCTACTGTACGGACGCGGAGTGGCGAGTACTTATCGTAATTTAACACCTAATTATAAACGTGCGATAATAATTTGTCTTGTTAACGCTGCCCCGCTGCGCTATTCGTACAGCGATGGAAGACGATTTGTCGGTGCGGCGCGGCGCGGCGTAGCCGTCACCTTGTAAACCCTCCTATTTCGAGCTTTTAAATCTTTTAAGCGTTGAACCCAGCAGCTAAATCTAAAGCTGTATGATTTACGCGGCCCCGTCTTCGACCTGCTTAATACCTTCGTTATTCGTTGCGAGCTTTTAACGAGCTTATTTTCATTAGTCTAAATCTAAGCGACTCGACGTGCTACGGTGCTGTTTTTCAAATTTCTCCGCTGCGCTGCTTTTTGTCCCTTATCACGATTCACGATTCACGATACTAGATCTCTTTCGAATTCGACAGTAGTGGCGATGGCGTGGCTGTAGTCTTCGCAAGTTCCAACGAACAAGCCTGAAGACGTAAACAATGAAGAAATTATATGTGGTAACACTGCCAGCTCTACGCTCTGACGACAGTGCAGCCAATGTCGGTGCACCCCGTACCTCGTGTCAATAATTGTAGAAGTTTGCCCTCACCCTTCGACCATATAACTTAGCTTGTTGTCATAATATAATAGACTGCTCGTACAAGCGAATTTTTCGCACCGAAATGGCCAAACATCTATCGAAGTGTGAGGAAAGTGTTAAAGTTTGTCAAATTTGAGAATGATGTCAGCGCATGTGCGTTAACTTGATTCCTGTTAGAAGTTTGGCTTTAACCTGGTGCATCGCGACCAGTATTATTATGCCGCTATATTTTATTATTTTATAAGAGGGACGGTAGAAGTTTTTCTCTGTGATTTAGTATTACGTTTTACGATGTTTTTGTTGAATGTTCGATTAATTAAGTCCGATGTTTTTAACAGAATAATATATTTTTCATACGACGTTTAATTCGCTTTTTCTAATAATTCCTGATTAGAAAATGTTATCAAAATGAAAAATTTTAAAATTACATGAAAATTACAAATTGACGGCTGCTGTTTATCTTGGTTCATCACTAAGCCGCGCACACGCAATTCAAATCTCATCGTTGACAACGCTTACAGAATTATTGATGAGTGTGCCGTCAAAATTGTAATGAATAATCAGTCTATCATATTTATACGAAGTGTTTATTTAAGCTGTATGGTCGAAGCCCTCACCTGATGGCTGATGGCTGACGGCCTGATAGCCAGTAACTTTTTTTTGTTCTGTTTTAGGAGCCAACCTGAGTCGCTTTTCTCGTCTTTTCTTGTTCAGTACGAAAATTCTCTGTTCGACGCCGGTACTATTTTTTCTTTCGAATTTTTCCATTATAACTATTATAAATATAATGAACGTTTCCCATCGAAAATAAATAACGTCGATTCAGTGCATGCTCTCACTGTTAATGAACTTTGATACCTCGTACTCGAGAGTTTACTTTCGTACTAATTAATTGATATACATTATTATTTCACTCATTAAACTGCTCAGCATCCGTGTATACGTCTTTTATTATCGCTGTTCGATTCCACCTATATCTACGTATAAAAACAACAAACAAGACGTAAGATCACATACCTAGTCTTACTCAACAGAAAAAAAAGATGAAAACAAATTAGCTAGCGGTTATTATTATTATTATCATTATCATGTATATTTCATCGAGTAATCATAATTGTGACGCAGAGAAATGGTCACTTGAAAGAGGCTGAATAGTAATTTTTAAATACATAGAATTTAAGGTCTTCGACCATTAGGAGCTCTTGAATGATCTGACACAGGCGAATGATGTACGAAGAGCGGCATCACCTGGACGATATGATCTGAACCCTACGATGTTTGCGTATCTGGTTTTATCCCCTCTGGTTCTGCACAAAGGACGTACTTTTTCGCAGCAGTTGCATAGGTACCATTTATGACCAAGCAAATGTCGGTGTCCGGCATTGGAATAGCCACTTCAATCGGTTCGACGAGTGGAGATGAAAGCGTTTTCTTTTTATAGAGCGAAAATTTCAAAGTTGAACTCACCGGCCCCGAAACAACGTTGAAGTCAAACCCAAACATTTCATTCGGGAAGCACGTCTTCCGCCTTAGAAGTTGCGAACCACTGGTCACCTCGATAACAATATAATATTCCGCCGGCGGTTTCGAAAGATTCCAGACTTTTAACGTATCTACTCCGAAGCCTTCCATTTCTAATATGTTAAAACAAAAACACACCATTATTTTCAACAAAAGCGACATCATGATGTTCACGCGAGAACGAATCGTAGTTTAGAAACACGTATCAATCACAATAAGAGAACGAATCGTAGTTTAGAAACACGTATCAATCACAATAAGTTCAGAGAGCTACAAAACGGAAAAGCAATATGTCATAGGCTCATATCCCGGTCGGCTGTACTTATCAAAATTCACTTCCTGAGAAAAATGTGTTTCTTTCATACGTAATAGTTTGAATAATACCAATATGTAACAAAAAATATTAGCTCGTAAACTATACTTGATATGATTTCCTTGTGATTGATAGACTTTGTCCCAGTCTCTATTGAATGCCCTCCCTACACAGTGAACCCAAGTTAGTAAAACTCGTCGGTGTCGTTCAAACAATAATTATAATATATTTACGGTACCATTTAAACAATCATTTGGAATCCAAGAATCCTCGTTCACGGCTTGACTGCACTCGTTGAGAACGATAATCGAAGAACTTTCATTTTTCGTGGGAACATTCACGGGACCAGCCAAAATATGCGAATATTTATCGACTAAGAATGGGATTACATATACTACTAAAATCAACATCATCATGACAGCACTAAATAACCAAAATTTTGGATATACAATACAGTCGAAGCAACGATTAGTGATTACACATTTCACCATCTAATATCGCGGCAGGCCGGCAGTAAAGGCACTCTTTGATGAATAAATTAAAACTATGGTTGGTGACTTCTTGTGTCGACTTCACATTCCAACAACCGGTTTACGGAGGACCTCCCTTCGTGTTAATTTGATATATACGAGTAAGACGTCGACTTCTTGAAAAGAAAAATGTGGGCTAGAATCAGTTGGCTCAACAATTACCGAACCTAACCTGACCTAACCGAACCCTTCCGGCAGCAAATTTGGTACTGGTATTATTCATTTTGGGAAAAATTTCACTATTAAGATTTATTTACAAATTTATTGCTTGAAATTATTGTTGATAGTACATTGAATATTGTGCGACATTTATTGTTCATTTGTTATAATAAGTGTTCGTTCGTATTTTTTTAATGTTTGCACTTTATTGTTCAAATGTTCTATTTTAAGTGTGCCAAATAATTATTCCCAATATGTAAAATTACTTCGTGTACATTATTCAATTGTAAAAATGAAACATTGTACTTACCCTAATGGAATATTTTTTTTTTTAAATTGTGTTTTTTGTGTTAGCAGTCCGATTTTAACTTTGCGCTTACGAGGCGTATTGAAAGTTTTCAGAATTTCTCAAAGAATATTGTTTCAATCGAAAATTTGAAGAAAATAAAATTTATTACACTTGTAATTTCCTATCCAATGGTGGTACTGCTGAAATTTTTCTTTTTCATTCGATAATGACTTCAAAAAAATCATTGTAAGCGGTGTATATTATTCGGAGGTATGCATACGAGTGCTTATTGTACTTGTCATTTTAGTGTACTTAGAAAAAAGAGCGTAAATTTTAAGTAGAATGAAGTGTTAGTTCACGTCATATGGAGTGGATGAAATTTGATGGGTTTCTTTCAGAACTATGAAGGGAAAAATTATGACAAAGTAATGCACTGTCTTAATAGTTATAAATTATAGTGGAATTGGAAAAAAAATTTACGTTGAATCTGTTCGCACTGATCATGAAATTTAAAAAAATTTTCGTGTTGAATCCGTTCACACTGAACTGGTTGACCACGTCGTTAAAATGATTAGGTATTTCTTTCCAACTGCGCACTTAAATTTGGTTCAACATGGCTACAGTAAACAACGTATCTCTCGAATTATCTCTTAATGAATTAAAATCTCTGGTTGAAATTTTTAGTGATGCGGCTCAAAACAATGAAAAACGTATCGAATTAGAATCGCGTAAGTTGTCTCTTCCTAAAATGAATAATACTAATAAAATAATAAAGTTTCTAACTAAAAAACCTATTTCAAAGTCTCGTTCGTCGCAGAAATTGTATGGTGAAGACCTTCATAAATATTTATTAACGTTAGTGATTCGTTATGAACCACGTAATAATTTCTTTCCTAAAAATTCTGAAAATAATTTTGATACGTTAATAGAATTTCTTCAAGAGAAAGGTAAGAAGATTTTGAAGTACAGTACGAAGAGATTATTCTCGGATTACTGTCGATATGGATACGTTCTCAATAAAGTTTTTCATCTGTATAGAGAGAAACTTATTAAGCAAGAAGTTACTGTACCATTTTCTAATTTCGTTAAAGATAGTTTCGGAATTTCCGATCGTCAAGCTTTAAAACTGAGACATATTGGTGAGCTTTGGTACAGCTATAAACGACTTGAAAATCTAGGAATATCTCTTGAAGAATTTTATAAACGAATAAACGAAATTAAATCTTTAATGAATACTCATTCTAACATAGCCGCTTATTGGAGAAGTGATGAAGACACTAATTTGACTTCTCAAGTCTCCAATATTGTTAAAATTGAATGAAATTAATAAAAATAATTACGAAATAAAAATAAAATCATAAAGTTAAAATCATAAAGATAAATTACAAATAAAAATAATTCTGTTCGTCATGTTGAACTTTAATGTGAGCCTTGGTACGTCCCAACTCGTACATGAAAAACACAGAGGGAAGGCTACATGACTGATGATGAAACAGAAGTACACTTCTGCTACGTCATAAATCGTTCATTCTAACTCGTACATAGGACGATCAATGACGAAAACAGAAGTATACTTCTGGTTTGTCATGAATGTGAGAAGGTTCATTTCAACTCGTACATAGGACGATCTATGACGTAGTAGAAGTATACTTACTGGTTCGTCATAAATATGAGTATTCATTCTATCCAGCGATCAATGATGAAAACAGAAGTGTACTTCTGGTTTGTCATAGTGTTGGCAAAATGGACATGCATATCTCTTTTCTTATCATTTTCAGCGACTATGATTCTTCGAGTGTAATTTTATTCGCCTGATTTACGAGAGGTGTGGCTCTGTCCCTAATTCACATAGAGGTATAGAAGATGAACCAAAATGCTCGGAAAAATATCCTCTTTCATTGGTATCAATTTCAATGGAATTCAATAAAAATTCAGAAATTCTACGTATAGAATTGAATGAAAAAACATGAGCGGAATTTCCGCGCGTGTTTCAAGGTGTATGGTTGTATACCAAATTACAATTATTTCTAAGGGGCTAAAGATTTAGCCCCCCCTGTAATTTCATTGAAATTACTACTATTTTCATCACAAATATCAGGAGCTACATCTGTAGTGCCTGAGATTGAAAGTATAACAACCTTGATTTACTTCGTCTTCAGAATTTGACTATGTCAGGAAGTATACTAAAAAATATAGATAATTCATTAAATTTATCTCAAAATCATATATAGTCCAGGAATTATAGAAAAATTTTCACTCGAACCTCTCAAAAATTAGGGGAAAGCTGAATTTCACATTATTTGTTCAGAATGGCCTCCCAAACGTACTCCTAATTTGTGCACCCCGCAACTTGCCGGCTACCCCCGCAAGAGGTCAATAACCTTTGCGGATATACGTTTTTTGACTATAGCGCCGAAAGGAAGGCTCGGAGAGCAAAAAGTGGTGAGATAAAAAATATTCTACGTAAAATTTCCTACAAACTTGATCAGTTCAGCTGTTCCCAAAATTGTGGCATTCGACTTACAGTGGGGGTTAAACTTTTCAGATTTCAAAAAATTTGAAAAAATCGGCCATTTCAAATATAACCTGAAGCTAAGATGTGCTCAAAAATATGCTGTCAAAAGTTGCACCCCCGCAACTTGCACACCACCCCCGCAAGAGGTCAATCACCTTTGCGGATATACGTTTTTTGACTGTAGCGCCGAAAGGAAGGATCGGAGAGCAAAAGGTGATGAAATAAAAAATATTCTACGTGAAATTTCCTACGAAATTGACTTGTAGCCTGGGAGGGATATGTTTTTTATTCCAACTAATTCCTACATGAAATTTTTTTGCGGGATTCTGTAGTGAAAGAGGTCCTTCTCAACATGCTATAAAGTCTACCTCCAAATCACGCTTGCGTTGCGCGTGCGGGCGTAAAATATGTGCCGCCGCGGCGTTTTTTGCTATTATCTCACGAAATGTTGCGTTTTTCGACAAAGTAGTTATTACAAAAAATATTCCTCGTCAAATTTGCAATCGAAATGGTCATTATAGTTTTTTTCATAAAACTCGTTTTCACCCCATAAAACTATGATTTTTGTGAGGTAATATTTCACGCGCCGCCACAATCGATCATTTAGGCTGCTGCAACTGTATTGTGTAGTCGGGGAGCCAATCTACCGAAAATGGGCCGAAGTAATTGAAAAAGCTGGGACCTCTCCCAACAGTTGGTATATGAACCCTTAAATTTCGAAAACTACCAGTCTGCCGATCCGCAGCTGCTGTTTTTAAGCACAGCAAAAACTCGAAAGTTCACAATTTTTATGTACTTTTGGCTGAAAACATTTATGGTCGAAATAGGTGTCAAATTACAGGATATTTTGCTCTGAATCGGAATATGTAGGTCTGCTGACTCCTAAGTGCTGCCGAAGGGTTGGCCGACTGGGTTAAAAGGGAGAAAACTGGAAAAATTCACAGATTTTGGTAAAATTCTAATAAAAGTCGCATATTTGGCTTGAAAGGGGGTTATAAATGGTTCTAAGCATTACTCAAGAATAGGTAGAGATGACTTTTTAACTTCAAAATTTCACAAAAGTTTTGTATTTTAAGGGAGCGAGGCGTAGGGGAGTATCAACAAACTCATGCATATGAACATGTGATATGGGTGCATCATCAAAATATACGTTTTCTGGGTTGTAGAACTTGATTCTGACAAATGAATCAGGGATAGAATCACAAATCCTCATTTAGGAAATCAAAACCTGATTTTTATACCAAATCACCCTTAAGCAAATGTGTTTCTACCTATGATTCATGAAAACAGCTATCACACCCTCACCTCCAACAAAAAAATATTGTCATAATCGAGTTCTACAGCCCAGAAAACGTATATTTTGATGATGCACCCATATCACATGTTCATATGCATGAGTTTGTTGATACTCCCCTACGCCTCGCTCCCTTAAAATACAAAACTTTTGTGAAATTTTGAAGTTAAAAAGTCATCTCTACCTATTCTTGAGTAATGCTTAGAACCATTTATAACCCCCTTTCAAGCCAAATATGCGACTTTTATTAGAATTTTACCAAAAATCTGTGAATTTTTCCAGTTTTCTCCCTTTTAACCCAGTCGGCCAACCCTTCGGCAGCACTTAGGAGTCAGCAGACCTACATATTCCGATTCAGAGCAAAATATCCTGTAATTTGACACCTATTTCGACCATAAATGTTTTCAGCCAAAAGTACATAAAAATTGTGAACTTTCGAGTTTTTGCTGTGCTTAAAAACAGCAGCTGCGGATCGGCAGACTGGTAGTTTTCGAAATTTAAGGGTTCATATACCAACTGTTGGGAGAGGTCCCAGCTTTTTCAATTACTTCGGCCCATTTTCGGTAGATTGGCTCCCCGACTACACAATACAGTTGCAGCAGCCTAAATGATCGATTGTGGCGGCGCGTGAAATATTACCTCACAAAAATCATAGTTTTATGAGGTAAAAACGAGTTTTATGAAAAAAATCATAATGACTATTTCGATTGCAAATTTGACGAGGAATATTTTTTGTAATAACTACTTTGTCGAAAAACGCAACATTTCGTGAGATAATAGCAAAAAACGCCGCGGCGGCACATATTTTACGCCCGCACGCGCAACGCAAGCGTGATTTGGAGGTAGACTTTATAGCATGTTGAGAAGGACCTCTTTCACTACAGAATCCCGCAAAAAAATTTCATGTAGGAATTAGTTGGAATAAATCTCCTTTTTTTACATATTTCTCCCAGACTATTGTTCAGTTGTTCCCAAAATGGTGGCATTCGACTTACAGTGGGGGTTAAACTTTTCAACTTTCAAAAAAGAGTATTGGCGGTTAAGATAGGCGAATCTGCCCCCCGAGCTTAAATTCGAAACTAACCGATGGAAGTTAGTTCTTATGGTCTGAAAACCTTGTGGGAAAATTTTTGGCTCCCTACCCCTCGTCTATTCATAGTTATGGAGCAAAACGTTCTTTTTTCAGCCTTTTCATAAAGAATTTTAATTTTCGCGAGTTTTCAACCAAATTTTTTCAAACTTGCGTGGGTGGTACACCACACTGAGGGGTATTAGTTGATGGTTTGAAAAAAAAATTGGATAATTTCTTCCAACTGAAACTCGTGTTTGAAAACTTCAAGTCGAGTTTTCTACATGATGGTTCAGAGGTGCAATTCTGAAAAAAAAATATTTCATGTACCTAGTCCTTATGTGCAACGTTATATTTTTTTTAGAATTTTCCAGGTGGTAGAACATTTTTTGGGTGCTTAGACCGTATAAATGGGGTATACGC